>CM055201.1:22302490-22464990 GCA_029224185.1 Karalla daura | reverse complement strand
GAACGACACTGAACTGTAAACTGTAAACAACGAGGCTCATAGCAGGTTGTTGACGGTAAAATCCTTTTGCAGTCTCATTTTGGATTTTAGTGAAAAATGATTCTCAGATGTAGAGGCGTGACCTTTCATTTCACTCATTCATTTCAATCATTTGCATTGTACCTCCCATCACAGAATAAATGAGACACAATGTCTGACAACATATCAGAGTCTGTTGTGACATTAAAGCTGTTTTCACTCTTTACTTAGTGTCTGACTCTGATCAGAGGTCACATAAAGGCAGGAAAAGAAGCAACATAAACTCTGTCAAACCGAACAGAACTCGATGACAAGTTAGTGACAGCTCTGGGTCCATCTGTTAGAGTCTCTGTAATGAACAGATAAAAAGAAGCTATGAGGAGCTTCCTCACCATCTAAGGAGGGCACCACGGTCTTCCTCAGCGCCAGCACCAGCCCCAGAGGAGACCCGAACAGGAAGAAGTCCGTCACCTCGAAGTCAAACTTCCCCAGAGAGCCTCCCTCCAGCATGGTGCTGTTACTGGAGCGCCGGGAGCCCGGGTCCGCGTGGAGAACACTGGAGTGGAGGCTGACAGCACACACACAATGTCTCAAATGAGGGATACTGTGGTGAGGACTTCAACTTACATATGAAACTTCATGAGGTGTGTTCAAATGAGAAAGATGCATTTGAGGTCCTTCTGAAAATACTACGATTTCAGACAGAGAAGTCCTAGTGACCCCAGGGTCAGTCCAAATGGCTGGTAAAAGAATTACTAGTTAATGGACATGGTCATGTCTAGCTCAGCTTCTACACTGAAGTCTAAAAACACAATGTAAACAAACAGTTGTTCCTCTCTGGATGTTGAACCATGTTGAACCTGTCTGGACTGATCATTGTTAGCACTGTCCACCACATCAGAGCCTCTTTTTAACCTGGTTTTGGAGTGTCTGCATTTGACACTGTACAAAAATTTAACTTTAAGTATTAAGCATTTTAAGTGTTAAAATCTCAAAAAAATCTCATATCAGAAAGAAGATGTGATGTCAATGATTTGTTCAAATGTAAGTGAAAAAAACTAGTTAATCTAAATCGTATTTTGGGGTGCGAAACATCCTGCGTGTAACACAGGTGTGCTCACCTGGACAGGAAGGCCTGGTGGTGCTTGATGGTGTCCAGCTCGTAGGTGGACGAGTCGCTGCGTTTGCGTGGCAGCTGTCTCTTGGGGTCGTCGGGCCCCGAGCAGCGAGGGATGTCGATGTTGCTGCGGCTGAGGTGGCGGCTTCCCTCCAGGGACGGCGACGACGGAGACACACTGTTGATGATGATACCTGGAGAGAGGAGCTCCGAGTCCTGAGAGGAGGAGGAGGGGGAGGAGGAGGGGGAGGAGGAGGAGGGGGAGGAGGGGGAGGAGGAGGAGGAGATGTCGTTACCTTTGCTGTGGTGAATAACAGTGGATTAAGAGTGTGGGGATTCTTAGTTTGTGCTTCATTTGTAGAATCAGAATTTGAAGTGAATTGGCTCCGCCTCCACAGGATGTTACATTGGAAAGACAGGAAGTGAGATTCCTTATACACCAAAACACCAAAATTATCAATTGGAATTTCAGTTCTACTTCCTGGTTGGAGCCTCAAGCCCAATGTAATTGAGATTCATGGACTGAATTGGACTGTGGGAGTTTCCTCCATGGTTCCTGCCCAGGCTGGTCTGTCCAGCCAGTGTGAGGCTGTGGGTGCGGGCTGGTACCTGGACGCTGATGGCGCTGCCTCGCCTGCTGCTGTTCTGACTCTCACACACGGTCACCGAGCTGCTGCACAGCGCGTCGAAGCCCAGGATGCCTCCCACACAGTCCCCGATGACGCACACCTGCACGGTGCCACGCCAGAGAGAGGAAGGAGCGGTCACAGAGGAGCAGAGCCTGCAGCTGCGGCTCCGAGGCGTGCATCCTCCTCCACCCACCTGGCCGTTGAAGGACGCTCCCTCCAAGGACCGGATGAACTCGCCGTACACCTGGTTGGCTCGCAGGATGACGGTGGCCACGGCGTCCTGGTACTGAGGCGCCGAGGTGGCCAGGAGGGGCAGAGCGGCCAGCGGGATGTGGTCCTGGCTGCTGGACAGGCAGCCCTCGTCATAGCTGTAGGGGCTCAGGCTGCACACAGACAGGACGGAGCGTCAGGACGCTGCTTCTGGAGGCTGCTTCTGTAAGCTGCTACAGGAAGCTGATTCTGGAAGCTGCATCTCGAAGCTGATTCTGGAAGCTGCTTCAGGAAGCTGCTTCTGGAAGCTGCTTCAGGAAGCTGCATCTAGAAGCTGCTTCAGGAAGCTGCTTCAGGAAGCTGCTTCTGGAAGCTGCTTCTGGAAGCTGCATCTGGAAGCTGCTTCAGGAAGCTGCATCTAGAAGCTGCTTCTGGAAGCTGCTTCTGGAAGCTGCATCTAGAAGCTGATTCTGGAAGCTGCATCTAGAAGCTGCTTCAGGTTACAAATGCTGCTCCCCCCATGTTGGAGATGCCAAATGATTTCACACAAAGTCTGCATTTTGCCTTCTTTACCAACTGGGAATCTGTAGTCAAACACTCTTTGTATTTGGGATTTATGAGCCAGTCGTCAGAGAGTTAAGTTTACCCATGATGAGGTCTGTCGACCACCACAGAAGACTTTCTGTAACATGTGGAAGACTAGATTGATCCATTTCTTTTTTCTTTTTGTTATTTTTTTGATCTTCTTAATTTTATGCTATTAGAAAATGGAACTCAAAGTCACTTAATGTCACGTGGTCATTCATGTGAGTGGCAGATGAGACAGCCAATCAGAGTGAAGCCTAAAAGTGGTTGCCAGATCTGCATGAAAGGAACCAGATCTGGGCGAAAACAGAGTGCAATATTCCGTCAGATAAAAACAGGATTGTAGACTAGACTCTGAGGCTTTTCTAGTAGCTTCCATAGCGTCTATGTTAACATCCTTCAACCGGTCTCGATCTCCTTCAATGTGTGTGTAGTTCTACCGTTTACACTGCAGGTGGCGCTCGTATTGCAGCTGATTCATTAATTAAATCTTGTTTAGAAAAGAAAAACTTGCTCACTCACTTGGAGACGAGTGAGAAGGCGTCCACACACACGGCGGGACAGGGGACCATCCGGATGGCGATGCGGCCCAGGGCGGCGGGGTAGTGGAGCCGCATGACGGTGTCGAACACGCCGCTTAGCGTGTTCCCGTCGCCCTGCTTGCTGTTCTGCTCGCCTGCACAGCGACACAGCAACGTCTGACCACGGGACGAACCTCGAGACAGGAGGACCAGGCCCTGTGACTGCACCTGGCCCAGGGCAGGTGCTCGGCCTCAGCCTGCACCCTCCAGTCTAAATGTTGACTGCACGTTGTCTTCATTGACTTTGTGTTTACTTTGATTATGAGGCCGAACCAAGAAGAATCTTCACCTTCAAACCCAAAAAAGCCTGAGCAGAAAGACTCTAAGACGCTGCTCAGAGGTCATCGTGTTCACATGAAATACTGAAATAATAACGCAGTCAGTAAAACTAAAGCTTTAGTCAGAATAAGAGTTTCCACTGACTGCAGCAGATTTTATGGATATGCAGTCGCTCTGGCTGACTCGACTCAGCAGATTTCAGTGAGAGTGGGATGGGGAGTCAAAATAAAAGCATCTGATTATTTTCAGAGTAAAAGCCCTTGCGTTGACTAGAACAGCAACAAACAGTCATTCGTGTCGTCGATTCATTTGTCAGTCACTTTCTCAGCTAATCCACTAATTGTACAGTTTATAAAATGATGCAAAAACTGTGAAAATGATTAAAGAAGAAAAGGTCTTTACAAGGACACAATTACAATGAGAAAATCCAAGATATTGAACGTAGCTCTAATATGAACACAGAACTAGTATAACTTCTATGAATATAGTCAGGCTATATAAAGGCAAACTCAGGGTGATACCGAGGGCCAGCGTACCGGAGCCGGTGTCCAGGATGTTGCCTCCGTGCAGGACCAGGATGAGGACGTGGATTTTGGACGGTTGGAGACACTGCTGAGACGAGCAGTCCTGGAGGGGACAGACAGCGGGTGAGAGAGAGAAACAGGCAATAATCAGTCACCTCAGCTGAAATCAGCTGGTTTAGGAGGAGACGCATCATCTCCAGGCAGCCTGACCACAGGCCTCAGAGAGAGAGAGAGAGAGACCTACCTCCATCTGCCTCTCCTCGTTGCTCATCACAGCAAAGTCTCCGCCCGACTCCTGGTACAGCGTCTCTGTGGACACACACACACACACACACACACACACACACACACACACACACACTCTGAGGTCTGGGCGTGAGGCTGAGCATCCGTAGGGTTCATTACCAGAGGAATCTTTTCATTTTGGTTCTGCTTTTCAACTCCAGTTCAGTAGTTTCTAATCATATCCAGTAGAGCTGCAACAAATGATTACTTCTGTCATCAATGAGTCTGTCCATCATATTCTTGATTCATCGGTTAGATTTATAAAATGATAAAACTGTGTAAAAACTGTGAAAATTGTTTAACGCAAAGATCAACACTTTAAATTACTTTAAATAGTAAGTTTCTTCTTCCAAAACATACTTTAATAAATAATAAAGTTTATGTAACCAAAAATATGTTTATTCTGAGCACTACACTAAAACAAACATCAACAACAGAAGCTGTAGATTAATGCACTTTAACAGTTCTGGTTGAGAAGGATTTGCATGTTCTGCCTTTTCTGGTAGTTTACATGTTATCTCTGGGACGCTCTCACTGGGGTTTAGACTGCATACACACATGTGGCAGTACCACCTCCTACCACCAGGGGGCACAATCCCGGGACATCACTGCTGGGGGCATCTCTGACCAGTTAAGTAACAGAGACAGGTCGCTTCCAGGTCAGGAGCAAAACACTTTTCATGGTGCAAAATGACAAAATCAGAGTAAAAACCAGCTTGTGTTTCAGCCTCAGACGAGAGTAAAATTAATAGTTTGAGCCAGAACCAAAATTCCAGAAAGTTTGTAAAAGTCTGTTCTAATTTTGTCTGACCATGTGATTTGGCAGGAAGGTGTCCTACCTTGTGCTTCGTCCACCTCTATCGTCTCTATCTTGTCCATCAGGTCGTTGGAGCTCCACTTGCTGATCTCTTTGGCGAATATCTCCTCGTTGTCGGAAAAGTCTTCTGCAAAGACGAGAGGAGACGCTCCGGGACATAAACGATCCATGACTCCTCTGAGGGGTCGAAACAATCACTGACTGCATTCAGCCTCTAAGGCTCTCGGCGGAGCCGCTGGCTCCACTTCCTTGGCTCCGGATCAAACCTTTGTTTTCTGCCTCGGAGGAGTCGCTCCCTCCAGTTTGACCTCCTGAGGATCGTTTATTCCCAGGGAATAAAGTTTATTCCCAGGGAATAAACTTTATTCCCAGGGAATAACTGAGCGGACCAGGACTGACAGCAACATGTGGCTGCAGCAAACTTTAGATCTGTGAGCCTGAGCCTCCATCAGACGAACAGGGAGGACTGCATGTGATTTATCTTAACAACGGCTCAGAACTTTGAGCCGTTCCTTTATTTCTTTGCATATTCTGCCTGACTCGCTTTCATCAGCAGCGACAACATAAAGTTCAGCGTTCCGACCTCCAGCTGCTCCAGCTGTGAAGGAACCGAGGCGTTCCCTGATGTGTCACAAGAAGAAAAACCGAACCTTGACCTGCAGGCCTCGGTGAGAGCATCGGAACAAAGAAGTGTCAGAGAGAAGAGGAGTCCAAGGATCTGGATCATGTTTTTATGCTGTCACATTACTGGGATATTAACTCTGAGAGATTTAAAGTTGCGTCTAGTATGAAAAACCACATTTATCTTGGTTTTGACGAGTAATGTTCCTGGCAGAGAACACATCCTTTAGTTTAATATTGTAAATAAAACTTTGAGAGAGAGTGAAAGCAAAAGTAAGCAAGAGAGTCAAGGTGCGCTGACACACGAGGTGCATTCAGGTACCATTGGAAATTTGAGAATTACGACTGCAAACTACAGTTTGAGACAAATCATCAGTGATCCGAATCTGATCCTGATCTTTGAAAAGGATGTGATCGGATCGGGGACATCCCTCGCAGAAACAGAGAGTGATGTTCCCACATCTACAAACAGGACGTGAGGCACTCCTGATGGAACCAGAGCTCCATAGGTTCTACGTGAGCAGCAGAGCACCTCTCTACGTCTCCTCTGACAGAGCGACGTCTGAGTTTTACCATGAGCATCGAAGAACTCGTCGTCTGTGCTGTCCTCCGAGTCCCGGGCGATGCTCTGCATCCTCCACTCTGAGATGCTCTGATGAGACGGGCTCCCTGCCCACACACACACACACACACACACACACACACACACAGGTGTGAGTGAGGAGCCGAGGTTCTGCCTGTCTGAGCTGAGCGCCCGGAGCTTCTCTCACCTCCTCTCTTGGAGGACCTGTTGGAGGAGCGTGAGGAGGTGGACCACTGCTTGGTCAGTTCTCCTCTCGTCTCCAGGGAGTCTCCCAGCTTCCCGCCGTCAGCCTCGCCCGCCGCCACCGCCACCGCCGCCTCACCGGGCTCCGCCCCCTGCTCCTGCTGGGGTTTGAGGGAGGAGCCGGGGGCGTCGGGCGGCGCCTCCTCGCTGACGCTGCACTGGGCCATCTTCTTGGCCAGGGCCAGCTGCGTCTCCAGCTCCAGCTGCCGGATGTCCTCGATGGTCAGGCCGTACCACTCGTCCTGCCAGCACCAGGCCTGACGGTGCGCCCGCACCATCACTTTACGAAGGCCTGGCACACACACACACACACACACACACACACACACACACACACACACACACACACACACACACACACCTGATCAATTCAGCTGAAGCTTGTTCACAGAAGTCATCTCTAGAACAGGTTAATTTGTAGTTGTATTAAATGAAGAAAAATGCATAACTGGACTTGATATTTTCAGGACAAACTGCATGTGTATGTTTGAGCCCAGAACTCTGGATTTGCTTTTTTTTACAGAATTTAATTGTATCAGTGACAATGACAATAAAGTTTTCTGATTCTGAATCAAAAGTAAAGTGTGAACAGAGGTGAAACAGTGGCAAAGCACATATCACGTGTGGACAGACTCTGACAGCCTCTCAGATCTGTTACAGTACTGAGGAGCCATGCACGCTGGTACTGCCATGATTAATCATAAACTGTGGGAAAAGTGCAACTTGTCATGTTTTCATCACAATTTGAGTTTTTCTGATTGGATAATCTGTGGCAGAGTTACAGTATGAAGCCTTGTTGGTAGGTAAAGTGTGAATGAGTTCTTTCCCAGTGCATTGTTTAACAATACGTTCATGGTAAACTCTAAAACCAAAACCCTTCTTTTAACTAACTTCCTCGAACTGTGTTTGCAGTGTGCCGCAGCGTACGTACCCACGTCGTGAATGAAGCGTTCGATCTTGGACTGCATGCCCCAGTATCTGAACTCCACCTTGCAGAGCTTGTAGGCACACATGACAGGGCTCTGTCCCGGGTTCTGGTTGATCTCCTCGATCCAGTCGTCCGACAGCGGACCACGCCGGGTCTTCACCGACTGGTACAGCTTGGGGTCCTCCTCCACCAGGTACTCGTGTGGGGCGATGTAGTCCTTCACGATGTCTATGGGGTCTGAGGGGTGTGTGTGTGTATGTGTGTGTGTGTGTGTGTGTGTGTGTGTGAATCACACAGGATGAGTCACATAGAGGCCACAGTGAGAAGCAGACACATGTCACAACGTCCTGACTGAACACCTGCCTCCAGACGTGTGTGTGTGTGTGTGTGTGTGTGTGTGTGTGTGTGTGTGTGTGTGTGTGTGTGTGTGTGAGCTTTATGTAATCACTCCCTGCAGGGAGCATGTTCGGAGCAGGCTGCACATTTTCTCCTGGTGAATTTTAGTATTCACAGCCTGGAAGTCTCTGCCTCACATCTGCCTTTTCACCATAATTACCAACACGGATAATTATCAGCCCATTCCAGGCCGAACTGACACAGATAAGTCTGATTATGACGTCTTTCCTTTTCTGTGCCAACAACTGATCAGCAAACGTGGCATTGATTTGGCTCATTTTGCTCTGAACGACTGGTTTGTCCCTGAAGGTAAATGGTTCTGTCCAGCAGCCAAAAATTATACATTCACAACACACAATCTTCACAGTAAATAATAATAACACTAAGTGTTATAAGTTATAAGTATAAATGAGTAGTGTATAATATAGCAAGCAAACTAATAAGTTAGGTAAGTAAAAAACAGGAGCAATAATGTAGAAGGAAAAACTAATAAATGAAACAAAGCAATTGATGATAGATGATAGATGATGCTAATGCTAATGCTAATGCTAAAGCTAGCAAGAAGGCAAATGGAATGAAACAATAGTAAACGTTTCGAGTTATTAATATTTAGTAATATTTTGAGTAATTTTTGATATTATAATTTTAATATCATAAGTATTTGTGCTGCAGACCCGTGATGTTTGATTCATCTTCGTTGTTAGATGTTTAGATGTTCCAGATGTTTAGATGGTCCAGATGTTTAGACGGTCCAGATGTTTCAGCAGAACTCACCCACGGTCCTCTGTCTCTTCTCAGCAGAGGACATGTTGAAGACGTCCCCTTGGTTCCCAGTGTCTGGCTTGTAGTAGGTCTCGATGTCGATGGAGAACTTCTCTACAAACGGACACGTGTACCTGAGAGAGCCAGCACACACACACACACACACACACACGCACAAACACACACACACACAGGTCAGAGGTCAGAGAAGTTATGAACACCTGCACCTTAACGCTCCACCAGTAACAAACTGGATCCAGCGCCACCAGCTCCCAGTGGCTCCGCTGGTTAGCATTGAGCTAAATTATCTCTGCGATATAAACCTCTTGGCAGCTGTGGGGCGAGCTTTGGCAGCGACTGTAGACTAAATGAAGTTGTGATTACTCAGCACAAATCGTTCCAAATTAAAAAACAGCTCCATCAGCAGAAATGAAGTGAACGTCTTTTTCATTTGTCACTTTAATGAATCCTGGAGCCACGTTATAAAAAACACAGCCTCTAGAGTGAAGATCTCAACATAGAGCAGATGTTGTTATGTATCAAAACTGTGAAAAATAAACAAAGTTTAAAAAACTTTTAAAAAACATGGAACATTGATAAAAGACTAATATGGATGGATGGAGGGATGAAAGATAGATGGTTGAATGATAGATGAATGGATGGTTGAGTGGATTGATGATGGGTGGCTCATGGGTGGATAGTGGATAAATAGATAGATAAAAGATGATGGATGGGTGATGGATGGATGGATGGATAAAAAGGTGATGATGGATGGATATTATGGATAGATAAACAGACATAGACAGCTAGCTAGTGAGCTAGCTTGATGGATGGATGGATGCATAGATAAAAAGATAGACAGACATAGATAGATAAATAGATAGATAGACCGACAGACAGCTAGCTGGCTAGCCTCTCACCGGGTGCGGGTGTATGGGTAGGCGTTCCAGGACTCCTCCTCCACTCGGAGCGCTGCCTGTGGCAGGATGGCACAGAACCAGGACGGGATGTGTTTCCCGATGTGGTAGACCTTGTGAGTGTACTGTCCCGAGCCTCCCGGCCCGTCCTCGTACGGCTTGTTCTCCAGGATCTCCACCCCGCTGCCCTCGCCGCAGCTCTCCTCCCGACTCTTTTTCTGCAAAAAAGGAAGATGGAGGTGGTGATGTGCAGGGATACATGTCCTCCCTCCATCCCTCCATTCCTCCCTCCCTCCATCCCTCCATCCCTCTCTTTCATTCAACCTTGTTCCTCACCGATAGATGCAAAGTGATGACAAGGGAGAAAACAGCTGCCAAATGGCAAAAATAACCTCTTTTAGTCAGATTTCACCTTCGATTTAGACTAGTCGCATTTCAAAATAAAAGCACATTTGCAAAATAAAAGCTGATGCTTGAAGTTTCGATACAGCACAACTGCTACTTGCACTAGAAGTGTAATTCTATGCTAAGTCTATTCCTGTGACATCCCATAATTCTGGTAAAATCTGGTCCCTCTTACTGCCTCAAAATTCAACTCAAATTCAAGAATGGAAGTGAAATTCAAGACTCTCTAAACTGTGTGGGCTCAGCTGAGGCTGACTCGGAGGTTGGGAATCAAAGAGTTCCCTTCCGGCCCAGCAGGAAGCGTCCTGTGAGGAGAGGCAGCAGATGGTCGCAGCCCACAGATCCTGTAAGACGGGCTGTGAATTAAGCCTGTAGCTGCTCAGAGGGAGCTGGGGATTACTGCAGGACCGGTACTGCAGGACCGGTAACATGGAGCATGGAGAAGCAGGAACCGCCTGCCGCATCACACCTCTCCCACAGGTGACTGGCTCCGGTTTGGAACAGAGATGTAAAATGATGTAGAATCAGAGTGTGACTACACCCCCCCCCCAGCCCAGCCCCACACCTGCAGAACACTGAGTATGAAGCTGCCGCTGTTCAGGTAGGTCTGCAGCCAGGCAGAGTAAAGCCTACGTGTGGTTGCCAGATCAGCATGAAAGGAGTCAGAACTGCCAGAATAGACTCTGAGGCATGGCCCCCCACTCTCACCAGAAACAGAGTCATTACAGATCAGCGCTGAACGCTAGCATGTTGTGGTCAGACTATAAATAAAACGTATAATCAGTGGATCGACCACGCTCACAGAGAGCGAGGTGCTGGGGTCGGGATGGAGAGACTTGAGGGAGGTGTATCCGTAACGAAGGTCAGAGCAGGCAAACGGCTGGAAAATCGCTGTAATGTAGCAGGTAATGTAATTTAGGAGGAGCTGAGATTAGCTGCTCTCTGCTGCAGTCTGAGGTCTGTCCATCCTTGCATCTATCTATCTATCTATCTATCTATCTATCTATCTATCTATCTATCTATCTATCTATCTATCTATCTATCTATCTATCTATCTATCTATCTATCTATCTATCTATCTATCTATCTATCTATCTATCTATCTATCTATCTATCTATCTATTCATCCATCCATCCATCCATCCATCCATCCATCCATCCGTCCATCCGTCCATCCGTCCATCCGTCCATCCATCCATCCATCCATCTATCTGTCTACCGTCTGTCTGTCCATCATTGTGCATCATCAATCTATATATACATCTATCATCCATCCATCATTCATCCATTAATCTGTCTATCATCTATCTACCTCTGTCCATCCATTCATCCATCTATCATCTGTCTATTCATCCATCCATCCATCCACTATCATCATCCATTCAGCGGATTGTCCATCAGTCAATCTGTCACTCATCCATCTATCATCCATTCTAATTGTTTCTATAGTGGAGTCCAGTAGGAGTCATGTAATAAATATTGTTTCCTTCCCAGAGAGTGTTGATCAAACTTAAAGTTAAGACTAACAAAAAGTTTTGGCCGAGCTAAAGAAACTTTGTCTGGAGAGAGAGAGAGAGAGAGAGAGAGAGAGAGAGAGAGGGATGGAGAGAGAGAGAGAGAGAGGCGTACAGTCTGAGGAGAGCTCTGACGCTGCCAGACTGTGTCCATGGAATCACAATGGCTCGGCTCTGCTGAGGGTCTGTGGCGGGCTGAACCGTCCCTGAATAATTAATGTGACACTGAAGGTTAGCACGACTCCGCTAACGCTAACACAACGCTAACGCTAATGCTAACGCTAACCCCGGCCCCGGGAGCCATCGCCGCTCTGCCATTTTTCAAACTCTCGGTCGGAAAATGGCGACAGACGGCGCTCGTGCATCAAACTGTCAGGTCGTCTGTTAAACCCGGAGAGAACGGCGGCGAGAACGAGCCCTCGAAGCGACGGCAACCAATGCAGCGAGTGCAACGATGCTCGTTAAAATGTCAATGCTATCGCTTGTTACCAGCTGCAAAGGTGAAGCTGCTTTTCAGTGTGTGTGTGTGTGTGTGTGTGTGTGTGTGTGTGTGTACTAATGCTTCCTGGGGAAAGAAACTTTCCTAAACTTTTTTTTTCATTTTCATTTTCTGTGGGAATATTCATCTGTTTCTGTCACTTTTAATGCTAATCTGGCAACCATACCATGTGTAAACTGGCCGTCTCACATGACAGACCACGTTATATTAAGTTCGTAGCTGAACCACGTAGCTTTTTAACTTGTTCCTTAGCTATCACTGTCTATCACCTTCTATCTTTGGCACATGGATAAATGATTGATTGATCTAGTTTCTTAAATTGTCTCAGAGGAGACGCAGAATTCCTCCCTGTTTTCTAGTGTTAACATAGAAGCTATGAGACACTGGTTCCATCAGAAATACCACAGAGTCTATCTTACATTCCTGTTTGCAGCTGTGGGAATGTCACACTCACTCTGTTTCTGTTCAGATCTGGCTCATTTCACGCTGATCTGGCAACCACATAGGGTAGGGTTTACTCTGATTGGCTGTCTCAGCCGGTGACCTCATGTCACTCTACATGACTCCACACACTTCACACTACATGACGGCGTGATTTTACAGGACTTCCTGTTCCTTATTCCTAGTTACATCACATTCCGTCTCTGTTTTTGTTTTGTCCTTTTACTTGCTGTCAAAATACTGTGTTTTTAATGACCTGGAGGCGCAGGAGATGCTGGAACGAGGTAGGAACAGCGTTTCGTGTCTGGGGGCGACAGAGGGTCCGCCCTCGCCCGTGCAGCAGGTGTGGGCGTCGCCCTGGGTGGAGAGACCGGCGAGGAGACGGTCTGAGACGTCTCTCGGAGTGTGAGAGGGATCCACGTTCCTCTGTCCGCCCTGCGGCCCGTCCCTGAGTGATGAGGCTCAGCCTCGCTGCGTCTGGAGCCAGACCGCGGGTTGCCACGGTAACGCCGGCGGCTGCACCAACACGTCTCCCTCCTCCCTCCCTCCCTCCCTCGCTCCCTCGCTCGCTCCTCACAGCCTCTCTCCCTCTCTCTCTCTCTCTCTCTCATTCCGTCTCTCGCCCCGTATCACAAACAAATGATGGCGGCCACGCCGCTGCGGGCGATGATGTCATCGGTTGCCGTGGTAACCGGCGCTGGACTGTGACGCCCGGCGGTCTTTTTTTATCCCGCCTCGCCGCGCTGTGTTTCTGCTCCCAGCGCGTCGTTGTTGTCCGCGTTACGATCATGATTATGAACCTTACGTAAGCCAGCGGCGTTCACCTTCACTGCTACATCTGAACGTCTTTGATTCACTGTGTGTGTGTGTGTTTTAACTCTGATGTACATGTTTGTGCCTGTGTATATATAAATACATGTATTTGTTGAATCTTTCTTCTTTTTTCCCTTTCCTACCACCATGATTGCTATAGTACACACACAGTATTGATTTGTGTTGTGGGTACAAGTATCAATAATCTTACATTTTTACATATATGTATATGTGCAGTACATTCATTTTGAATAATGACTAAGATTACACATGTGTATGGACATGTGTGAAATAGTATTGTTATTCTATTTACTCTTTGTTATTACTATTATTGTTTTTCTTGTATGTGAATCTAACAAAGTGCTATCTGTTTGTCCTCTTCTTGCAGCTTTTGAAGGGTTTTCTCTTTGTCCACTTTGTTTCTTTGTAATATCACGTAATACGTAATTCATCCGCAGTCGAAGCTGCTCCTGGACGTAAGATCGCTGAACGTCGTTAGTGCAGAAGTTTCATTTTTCATTTCAGTTTAAACATTTTGGCAGAAAACCAATCAGCGCTAAAGGCCGAGGCGGAACGTTCCAGACCATCGATCACAGTTTCAGATCCTCAAACAGAGGCCAAAGAGTTGTCAATCCTCTGCTGGCACGAGAGGCCAGAGCTTCACTGCAAACACACAGTCACATTACGATGATATGAAAACCTCAGCAGGTTTATTCATGTTTCCTCCTCATTCAGCTTCAAAGCTTTTACTCACTCATTTGTGCCTAATTTGGTCTTTTTTTGCCCAATTGAATACAGTCATCCAGAAATGTAGTCTTTTCATGGTATTTCTCCATTGTTTGTGCCTGAGTATGCATTAATCTATGACACATGTTCTTATGTCATCGCCTAAATGCTTATTTATGTTTCGTCTTCTTTAAGCTTTGTCTTTCTTCTCATTGGTTCCTAATTTAAGTACATGAAACCAAACAGTTCGAGCTTCTTCTTCCTCTTTTTTTTCCAGGTAATTTTTTTTTCAGTGTGTGTGTGTGAGTGTGTGTGTACATGTGTGTTTTTTCCACAAATTTCCTAAATGAAACACAATCCACAGGCATATGGAGCACCATCTGCTGTGCAGGGCGACACTGCCCCCCTGACCCTCTGAACGTGTCCTCCACACTCGTGTTCTGCTGAACCACAACATGATGACACTTAACACTCCTGACCTACACACACACACACACACACACACACACACACACACACACACACACACACACACACACACATACACACCTGAACTCATGAATGGCTGAATGGAGTATTTCTCCCTGTTCTCTGGTGTGAACGTACAAGCGATAAACACAGGTTTCAGAAAAGCCTCAGAGTCGATTTTTCAGGCCTTTTACATCTGAAGTCGTAGGAATATCACACTCTGTTCCTGCTCAGATCTGGCTCCTTTCATGCTGATATGGCAACCACGCGTAGGCTTCACTCTGATTGGCTGTCTCGCCCGCCACTCACATGAATGATCACATGACCTTATGTAACCCTTGGCAGCTCCACTTTATTATTATTGACTTGATGAAGTTAATCAAAATCTGTGTGAATAAAGATAACTTTCTGTGACTTTCTTGCTCCTCAGCTTGTTCTCCTCCTCTAAGTGGCAACTGGAGCTCTGATGCAGATATGGAGTGATGCTCCACATCCAGCCTGAGATGTTGGAACCAGAACCAGAGGAGGAACCAGAGAATGAGGGGGAATCTGTGGAGGAACCAGAGACTCAGGAGGAACCAGAGACTGAGAAGGAACCATAGACTGAGGAGGAACCAGAGACTGAGGAAGAGCCTAAGGAGGAACTATAAAGTGAGGAGGAACCTTAGAAGGAACTAGAAACTGAGGAGGAACCTGAGGAGGAACCAGAGACTGAGGAGGAACCAGAGACTGTTGAGGAACCAGAGACTGTTGAGGAACCAGGAGCAGAGACACTTTCACCACAAACTAAAGACCAAGCTGCCGGCCAAACGGAGGCAGCTTCACACTCAGTGTTCTTCTCATTACTCAACAAAAGCAGAACATACGATATAAAACACATTTAATCGTAGCCTTTGTAGCAGGTTTGATGATGTTGGTGTGGAGAGCCACTCACCTGGATCATGTAGAGCTGAGCGATGCGGTACTCCTCCACGCTCATAGGCATGGGGATGCGGTACTCCTTGATCAGCATGGCTGTGCTTCAGTCGGCCCCACTCTGCGTGTGTGTGTGTGTGTGTGTGTGTGTGTGTGTGTGTCCAGGGGGAAGGCGTGTCAGAGGGTCGCTCCGCTACCCGAGCAGCAACATGTTCACCCAGCGAGGACGCTTCTCTGCGTTATTCACACCTGAGGGGAAGAAGAGAGGCGGAGGAGACGTTCAGAGGCTGCCAGTCTCCAGGATTAAAGCAGCCGCACACACACACACACACGCACATACACACACACGCACACACACACGCCCTGCATGCATCCTCCCGCCCCCTCACAGATCTATTACAAGGTAATCCACTGACCCAGCAACGTCCCTGAAATCCCCCCGCAACCTAAATCCCAACCCAGGCTACACACTCAAGACTGGGCCGAGCTCTGGTCACTGCAGCCTGGATCTCCAGGCTGTGTGTGTGTGTGTGTGTGTGTGTGTGTGTGTGTGTGTGTGTGTGTGTGTGTGTGTGTGTGTGTGTGTGTGTGTGTGTGTGAGAAACAGCGTAAATACTGCAGTTTGTTATTAAATAATAAACACATCCAGCATAGAAATCACAGTCTTGTTCTTGAGAAGGCAAATTGCTGCCACACTGAAAACATAACATCAAGAGCTCAGGATCCTGTAATCAGGAGAAAAGTTTCTAGTTCCACCGATATGTTTTTCACGTTGTAAGGTCAAACATTCATGTTATTTCAAGATATGATATTTGAGAAAGGATGCTACCTCCAGAGGATCCTGTTCCTTCCTTCTTTGGTTCAACCACAGAGTCATCTCATCCACGCAATTAAATTTTAATGTCTGTAATTTATTTTCTAACTGATTCTATTCCAGTTTCTAACATATTTTCCTATGAATCGCCTCGTGCACTGTAAGAATGGAATAAACTTGCCTTCCTGGCCTACACACAGTGTAGACAAAACTGGTGAATATTCATAAACGTCTTTCCAGAAATTAAACTATTAGAAATTATTGGGAGCTTCTGCAATGTTGCTGTTACAAAACAAGCAGTTTTTGGACTTTAGAGAAATATGGAGAACATATTTTCCATCTTTTATGAACCAAACAACTATATGAGAGGTCACATCAGACAGAGCTCTTCTGCAGACCCATCTCCTCTGCTTGGCTTGTGACACAGTAGAAACCTCCTCCATCGACCACCGACCCTCCTCCTCTCAGCTCTGACGTGCCTGATGAAAACACTTTACAGACGAGGCTTCACGTGCTCCCAAACAACTCCTGGCTCCTCACAGGAAACAGGATGAAGGTGAACCGCTCGCTGTCTCTGCCCCTCCAACACACACACACACACACACACACACACACACACACACAACAGGGTGTGAAGTGTGTGAGGAGCGTGAAGAGCGTGAAGAGTGTGAAGTGTGTGAGGCTCCATTCACAGGGCTGAGCCGAGGCGTCACGTGACACATGCTACTTAATCTGAGACAGATTGAGAGCGACTGTAAATCTGACGCCGTCTTAACATGACCAAGACCTGAGATCAAAAGTCTATGTGCTATATATCTATGTATCTATCTGACACAGCTAATAGACTGATTGACTAACAAGCTTTTGCAAAGTATCTTTTTCTAGTTTCTTTCACATTTTGTTCGGACTGAGTCATCCTCCATGGTCATTCAAGAAATGCTCGACATTTAGTCCCTTTGATTGACAATACCAACAGCCAATGGCTGATGGAGAGTTGCTCTACCACACAACCAATCACGTTGCTGGAAATTAGCCACGCCCAGTTTAGGTCGACGCCCACAGCAGAGCCACATGTTGCTGGAGGTTGAGAAGAAAATGAGAATTTTGTAAGGAAATGTTAGGGATTTGATTCATATCTTGATAAATATCCATATCGAACAACATGAACAAAGTTTTGCGTAACAGGATTTTTATCCATATCTGAGATATCTAATCCACGGACAAAACACTTTGCCCTGATTTTTCTGACATTTTATAAACCAAACAACTAATCAGGACATATTAACTGACCTTCCTACCCGCATTAAACCAGCGATCCTGTATCCTAACTGTGAGACTGTGCAGTCCCTCCTCACACCATGCACCATTCTCCACATCCTCCTGTTTCATTCACAGCCGTGCATCCGCAGACTCTCACAACAAAGCGCAGCCACAAGTGTTTCACCTGCGCACAGGTAGCCTGTGACTTATCTGCTCTCAGCCCCATCACAGGAAACAGGTTCCCACTGCATCCTTGGAGAAGAGAAAAAGGCAGGAGAGCGTCTATATATAGAGACGTGTTAATACGTGTGGAGCAGAACGTGAGATGAAGAGCGAGGCCTTTCTGCTTTTTTCATTTGCCTCCATCAGCTGAGTGAGTGTGAGTCAGCACATCAAATCAGGGCGCGCTCGCACGAGAGGGCGAACACGCCGCTGCAGAGGACGAGCCTTCCAGCAGCTTCTCTCTCACTCCTCTGGGAAATCAACTTTGTTGCCTTCAGTTTCTTTTGTTGTTGTTTTTCAGAGCTCGTTCATGAGGTTTTTATTTGTGTGGCACTAATGAGTGCGGTCCAGGTCTGCCCTGCCGGGAAGAATCCTGAAATCGCTTTTCGGGATTGCTCCTCTGAGGGATCTGATGGGATCTGTTTATTTATTTATGCAGCCGACACTGATGTCGAGTGTCTTCAGATACGTGTGTTCCCAGAACGCCTGGAAATGTGCAAAACCTCAATATCACAATAAAAAAAACCTGAATCTTTAAAACTACTTGGACAGTAAATATATCCACTGAAGGGCGTTTTGTATGTAACTCCAGGTAGAGTGTGGTCCTGCTCCATCCCATAATAACCCTGGTACCATGTGGTCCTGCTCCATCCCATAATAACCCTGGTACCATGTGCTCCTGCTCCATCCCATAATAACCCTGGTACCATGTGGCCCTGCTCCATCCCATAATAACCCTGGTACCATGTGGTCCTGCTCCATCCCATAATAACCCTGGTGCCATGTGGTCCTGCTCCATCCCATAATAACCCTGGTACCATGTGGTCCTGGTCCTCCACTCTGAGGAAGATGGACGTCCAGAACATAGTTTTCTTAGATCTTTGAATCAGATGTAGAAACAGTTGAGTCTCCTCCTCTGTCCATCTGGTCTGAAGGGAACTGGTCATGTGACCCCTACGTCAGGTCACGTGACCTGGAGATGTGAACAAAGTGTCTCCATCACACTTTGAGATCAGCTTCTAGATGGACACGTCTGGAGGAGCAGCTCAGGAGAGAGAAACAGTGTTTATCATATTTAAGAGTTTTCTTTCCAAATGATGGTGTTTCCATCACCAGTTGTTATTGTGATATTGCAGTTTTGTGTATTTCTAGGGGTAACAGAAACGCTGCTAGTGACGGAGCAGTTTTGCAGCTGCTCAGCTGTCTCCGCTGTGTCTCCGTCATGTTTATTTCAGGGTGAACACGTTCATATTTCATGACCATTAGCAGCATAAAGCCACAACGAGCTCCACCTCAGGCTGTAATCAGCCGGGCACTTAACCCTGGAGCTGCTGGCAGACAGGAAGCGGAGCTCACTGATGTCATTCACCTCCACATTCTTCCAGCCCTCCACCACTCCATCCATCGCTCCTCCTTTAAATATGGCTCCATTCCCTCTAATTACTTTGGGTTCAACCCTAAACAAAGTTCCTCGGGCTGGCGTCCAGCCTCCCAACCACAGCCCGCAGCTCGCTCCTTCCTCTCTGATCCATTTCTCTGATGAAGTTGAGTCATTAGGGCTGAAACATGGAGACCAGACATGGAGGGAGGCTGTTCTCCATACGCATCAGCTGCAGGGTGGTTAGAGTTAGGTGAGGTAGGTGAGGTAGGATCCTGAAGTTTCTCAGTTAACGTGGAATTAGAATGAAAGATGTTGAAGATGCAGCTACTGGCCTGCGTATAAAGTCACGTGTTGTCTCATATAATCACATTAAGTCGTGTAAAGTCACATTTCGTCACATATACTGTTGTTAAGTCTTGTATAGTCACGTATAGTCACCAGGTGAGACAGCCAATCAGAGTGAGTTGAGACCCTTCAGAGCAGCTGGAGCTGAGGACCAGAGCAGCAGAAGAACCGAGGTTTGCATCTGCTCAGCTTCATTGATCTGGGCTGCAGAGCAGCTGCAGAGTGACGTGGTCTCAGTCTCTCAGGTGTTGAGAGCTTCAGAGCTGCTGGAGGAGGCAGAGAGGACGGGCTCCTCGAGGAGGAGATGGAGCTTCAAGCAGACCCGGAATGGTTGAATGGAGCATTTCTCCTTGTTCTCTGGTGTTAAAATAGAGCCTATGGGACACTGGTTTCATCAGAAATGACTGTTTGTAGCTGTGAGGATATTACCATTGCTACAAACCATTTCTTTTCCTGCTGATCTGGCAACCTAACCCTGCCACTCACATGAATGATCACGTAACAACATAGTCTACCGACTCCTGATCTATCACTGTCTCTTTCACCAGTCCACCTGGTGTTAACATAGAAGCTATGGAACACGGAGTCTATTCTACAATCCTGTTTCTAGCTGTGGGAATGTTGCACTCTGTTTCACTTCAGATCTGCCTCCTTTCATGCTGATCTGGCAACCACACACACATTTCAATCTGATTGGCTCTCACCTGTCACTCAGGCTCCAAAAACTAGAAAACACTAATCAGCAACGCATTGATCAACTCCTGCATGCAG
Source organism: Karalla daura (assembly GCA_029224185.1). Classification (NCBI taxonomy): domain Eukaryota; kingdom Metazoa; phylum Chordata; class Actinopteri; order Chaetodontiformes; family Leiognathidae; genus Karalla; species Karalla daura. Next base: position 22,444,921 of record CM055201.1, on the reverse strand, counting down.
ATGTTTCCTCGTCAGCTGAAGCTGTTCGTCAGGACTCAGCACAGCTGCTCCTCCTCCTCCAGACTGAGGAGGAGGAGGCTTCTTGTTCCGGAGGAGATCAAACATTCATCACATTCTTCTGAATGATTTTATGATTGATTGACAGTTTCAGGCACCAAATCAGCTCCTCTGGTCCATCCGTTCACGCTCAGACTGAAAACCCGCGAAAACTCTCCTCCAGTCTCGGAACAACGAACAATGTTCACCTATGACTAATTCATGGAAATCAGAGCTTCGTTCCATGTCGTCTCCACAGGAATCTGTCAGGATGTGATCTGGATCTGCTGTCACAGCTCAGGATGAGTCTGAGCCGAGCTGCACCACCAGACCAGATCCCCCCCCTGACGGGATCTGGTCTGGTCCCAGTCCTCATGAACACACACAGGCACAGAGCAGAGCGCACACACCTGCCAGACATACGATACGAGCTGCTTCCTCCTCTCTGAAGCTGCAGCGCATCACAGCTAAGAAACATCTGGACATCACATCTCCTCACACACTCTGAGAGCAGCCACCTGCAGCTCCTCCTGCACCTCCTTCCCCATCCTCCTCTTCCTCTGTTCTCAGGCAACAGGCAGCCATCATTGAGGGAAACATGCAGTCGCTGTGTGTGTGTGTGTGTGTGTGTGTGTGTGTGTGTGTGTGTGTGTGTGTGTGTGTGTGAGAGAGAGAGAGCAGGCAGATGTTTACCTCGCCCTAGGAAACGCACCAGCAGCAGCTGATCCACTCAGCGGAGGCTTAGAGGCCATTGCAGATCCTGGTCCCAGAGAGAGACCAGCAGCAGCCCGGGCCTCCTCCTCCTCCCCCTCCTCCTACTCCTCCTCCTCCTCCCCTCCCTCTGCTCTGGGACTGGACACTCGCTCTTTAAAACCTTCACTCTGGAATAAGAGAAGCTATCGATTCTCTCCTCTCTTCTCCCTTCTCTCCTTTTCCTTCTTCTTTTTCCCCTCCATCCACCTCTCCTCTCCTCTGTTTTCCCACTGCCCTCCTCCTCCTCCTCCTCCTCCTCCTAGCCTGCCTCTGTCTCCACCTCCTCGGTGACTGAGGAGGCTCTGTTACCATGGAGACGCACGAGGCCGGCCCCTGATTGGACGGTTTTGTTGTGATGCAGCGAGCCGGGCGGTGCAGCCCACCGGATTGATTTGCCTCTTCAGAGCAAATCGTTCTCCACACACACACACACACACACACACACACACACACACACACACACACACACACACACACACACACTACAACGCTCTGCTGCATCCTCTGTTCTGTCTGCTCCGTCCAGGAAGTTCTGGACACAGGAATGTAACGATGCTTCAGAACAACAAAATAAAAACACTAATAGATAGTTTAGAATAGAATAGTTTATTAATACTAATAGAAAGATGATGATGGAGCTTGTAGTCATTGTTATAATTATAATTTTCCTCTTATTTAATAATCTATCTGATCATCATGCTTGATATTAAGTCTGTATGGTACATCTCGTTTTTACAGCACATTTCTAGAAAAACAAATTATTACAATGTCATAAAGGCCAGGGAGAAGTAGAAACTCACAATGTTTTCACATGTACTCGTTATTCTCTAACTAATTTTCCTGCTTTTCTGGGTTTTTTTAATCTAAAGGTCTTTTGAGAGGCTGGAAATGTATCAAAATGAAGCAGATTAAAGCAAAAACTTCACTGAGCGCACTGAAGTATCAGACTGACCCAGACTCTCACTCCTTCACCTCCTCGATCCAAATCATCACCATCCTTACATGCAGCAGCTGCAGCAGCAGCAACGGCAGCAGCAGCAGCAGCTGCAGGATGCAGCAGGATGCAGCAGCTGCAGCAGCAGCAGGATGCAGCAGATAGCAGCTGCTGCATCCTGCTGCATCCTGCTGCGGGTCACCTGCCCCGGTTCCTCTTGCAGGGCGTCGTGACCGTCCTGCTGTGTTTGCGTCTCACCTGCGTCGTCTGCAGAATTTCAATGAGCAGCGGTCGCAGCAGAGCGCAGCTCTCTCCCTCTGACTAACAAATCAGTGAACAAGCAACAAAACAACTAAACAACTAAACAACAAAACAACTAAACAACAAAACAACGCTGCTCATCCAGACCCTGCTGCAACGGTCTGACATGTTGGAACTGCAGCAGCTTCTCTGGACTTCACTGGATTCAACCTCATGCTCGAAAAATGAAAATAAATAAATAATAAACAAACAAAGACGTTACAGTCTCAGGCTAAACATCCCCCACCCTGACTGGACTCTATCTGTTCACTTTTAAAGACTGATTCTACTTTGTGTTTAGGTTCCAGTCGTTTCAGGCTCAAACCTACAGTTTATGGATGGAGCACGTTGAGCCTCTAGTTGCAGGACGTGTTCACACCTGGAGGATGTTCCAAACAGGAAGTGTTTCCATTCAACACAACAATCGAGACAAGATAAAAACATGATGATGAGAGATGAGATAAAACAAATGGAAGACGGATAAAAAAAGGAATTTTGGATTAAGATGCGTATCTGTGTGGACAAACTATCAGTGAAATCTTGCAGCCAGCAGAAAGCTAACGTAGCTTAGCAACCGCTCAATGGAGAAAGACTGGATGGTAAAAGCTGATTTGATTCAAGCAAAACCTTCGAGGTGTTTTTAAGAAACTCTGAAGAGGACCAGGACCCTAACCCTGACTAACCTTAACTAACCCTAACTAACCCTAACTAATACCAGCCCTAACCCATCCACCATGTACAACACATTAGCAAAGGGTCAATTCCACGTCTCTGGAACCCAGAGAGGTTCCAGTCAGTGCGTGTTCATTTTCAATGTTTGGGGAGTTCAAACTGAATAAACCTGGAACATCTGCGTCCAAACCCGCCCACAGACAGAGACATGTGACCTCCACATTACGTATAATTCACAGAAAGGCCAAACGGCTCCTTCAGAGGCTTCTTCGGGGAATTTTTCTGCTGGTATCATTTATTTCTGGAGCGGATCTGGAGGCTTGGCCTGAAATCTAATTACACCGAGGCACAAACTGCAGCTCCTCCTGTGAATGAGACCTGAGACACACACACTCTGTGCCTCACACGTCTGCTAGAAGAACCTCGCTTTAATTACATCCCCGTAAACATGTCCCACCGGAGGAGAAAAGGGGCGTTTAATTCCACCGTAAAGCATGGTGGTCGTTGGAGGAGGAGGAGGAGGAGGAGGAGGAAGGAGCAACCTGAGGATGTGCAGCGAACTGCTGATCAAACAGGAAGTGGAGGCTGCCGACGCCGCGCTGTGATTGGCTCGGCCGCCCCGCGGCGTCTCGGCTTTTATCTGCACGCTGCAGGGATGTGAAACATCCTCACAATGAAACGACCTGTTGACGGCTCCTCCGCCCCACACACACACACACACACACACACACACACACTCTATCTGAGCATCAGCAGAACACACGCTAACAGAATCAAGTCCTGCTCCTCTCAACACACACACACACACACACACACACACAGCTCCACAACAGGACCATCTGCCACCATTACTGGCTGTTAATTTGTGATCTTGTCAAACACACCTTTCCTCACCACACACACACACACACACACACACACACACACACACACACACACACACACACACACGCGCTGCTGGCACCACGTCTGGTTCCCGTCCTGACACTGACGCTATGTTGCCATGTGAGGATGTGACGAGCTTCATCTTTTCAGCTTTTTTTAGTTCCATCATCATCATCATCATCATCAGGTGGTGACGGCAGCTCAGAGATTACATCACCTTCAACAGGATGTTCACAACACTGTGTGTATCTACACACACATACACACATACATATGTATACACACACACACACACACGTTGTGAGACAAATAAAGGTGATTTCTATTCTATTCTCTCTCTCTCTAAATATACATATATGAATATGTATTAATAGAGAGAGAGAGAGATAAGCTGGGGAAAGCTGAAAAATACGCCTTTAACACCCCTTTATTACTAAAAGTATATTACTAAAAATATAATCACACAGTATAAATTGTACATTTTATTATTATTTATTTTATATCAAGGAGCATGGACGGAGCACGCTTCAATGCATTTTGGATAAAAATAGTTAATTATCTACTTTTTGTATTGCAAAACACAAACTCAATCTATTGCAGTGCCACGACTTTGAAGAAGCTTAAATCAGATTAAAAAGCAAAAAATCTAAATTAAAATGTTATTCCTCAGAGTAGATGTTAAGATTTTGCTCTGACACAGATCATTTTCTGCACCTGCAAGTTTTGTCTTTTTTTCAGTCATTTCTGGCTGTGATACGAGGACTTCAGATTTGTTCTCTTTAGCATGAAGACTCTGACTCTGATGAGGTGTCTCCACTGACCTGCGGTCCATCTCCAGAGAAGCTTCCCAGTCTCCTTCCTGCAGAGGACACCACTCCCAGTGACACTCACACCAGTCCAGAGCTCACCTTCAAACACACGCGATTCTACGTCCCTCCCTCAGATTACAAGAGAAACGCAGACAAACCTAATCTGGAGTCTGGTTTGGAAACAGTTTCCTTCCTCAGAGCGGGTCGAGAGCAGGATATTAGCCAATGAAGCCATTATTTTAAGAATGTGTCACACACACACACACACACCCCCAGCTAATGTGATCATCTGACACTGTCAAAACATCACAACACGAGAGGAGGCGTGGGCAGCAAATGAGAGAGAGAGAGAGAGAAGAGAGAGAGAGAGAGAGAGAGAGAGAGAGAGAGAGAGAGCGTGCAGGCCTGACGTGATGGTGATGGCTGGGTGATGAGAGAGGACGGGCTATTTTTAGCTCAGGGCGGTGGAGGCGGGGGGGGGGGTGGAGGTGGTGGGGGTGGGGGTGGAGGTGGTGGGGGTGGGGGTGGGTTGGGGGGGTGAGGGGTGGGGGTGGAGGTGGTGGGGGGCAGCGTGATGCTAGTAGGGGTTAGCGGCGCCGCCTCGCTAGCCGCGCTGCTCCTCTGGTTTCTCCTCCTGGGGAGCGGCGGCGAGGCGAAGGCCTCGCCCTAACCCTCGACTCTGGACCGTGATCATGTGACTGCGATCATGTGACTGCGATCATGTGACTACATCCTGCAGGTTGCTGGTCACGTTCGATTCCCGTTCGATTCACAGATCTACTGAAACGACTCAGTTTCTCGTAATCCTACTCAAACCATCCATCGCTATAACAGCCGTCGATTATTTCATTAGTCGTTCAATTATCAGTTAGTTGTTGCAGCTGAAATCACGTTGTTAGATTCGTCCTTTCTTAGGTTCAACTCCACTCATTTCTAGATCCTTCTTAGAGTCGCACCTCCAATCATTCAGGTTTCTCATGTCACTTGTCATACATTGATCACTTCAAACGTTTCCATTTGTGAAGATTCCTTCGTATAAGTGGGCAGGCATGCTGCAGGACTCTGACAGGACTCCTGGTTCTCGTTCTGTTCTCAGAACCTTGTTTGTTCTTATGGAGAACTAAGCTTCGTTCACACCAGCAAAGAGGAACTGAACTAAGGAAGTAAAACACAAAAGTTGCCAAAAAAAAAGCTCAGCCACTGGAAAGTTCCTGCTTCCTTCCCTCGCTCGTCTTCAGAGTTTAGACTGAGACACCAGCGATGAGGAGGAACCAGCTGACTGCCAGCCAGATCTATTTTACAGATCTACAGATCTATTCTGGTTGTGAATTCACGAAGTGAAACCAGCACGAAGCATTGATGGCGCTCTGGGTTGACCTCACATTACATCTCTGTTCAGATTCACTTCCTGTTAAATGCTAATAAGGAAGCGTTTGGAGCTTCAGTTTGGTTTTGCCCTTCTGAATGCATTAGCATGCGATGCTAGCACGCTAGATGGGAGCTATGCTAGCCGGGAGCTAGGCTAGCTGGGCACTACGCGAGCTGGGAGCTATGCTAGCTGGGAGCTATGCTAGCTGGGAGCTACACTGCTAGCATGCACTGAGTGTAATCTGTGAGGAAGCAGACGCACAGAGATCACTTTTAACTAACGCTGTGACGCTCTGACGAGTATCAAGTGTGTGGGTTGAACCTGGTCCATACCACTGACAGTGTGTGTGTGTGTGTGTGTGTGTGTGTGTGTATGTGTGTGTGTGTGTGTGTGTGTGTGTGTGTGTGTGTGTGTAGGTCTGAATATTTGATGGGGACGTGATGCTTCGCTGGATCCGGACAAAGCCCTGGGATTGTTAATTAGAGTAAGTGCTCAAACCGAGCAGTGCAATCGTGGCCAAAGGTGACAGCTTAACATGCACGGACCCGACCCCACCCCCTCCCCCTCCCCACCCCCCCCCCCCCCCCCCCCCCCCACACACACACACACACACAGCCTTGCTCTCACATGACCCCTGAAGGTCCTGCACACGTCATTATAGGTATGAATCTATATTTAAAGGCCGGCTGTAAAGGGCAACACCTGCCTGCTATAAACCTGACCGTGTGAGTCCTCACGCAGCTCGCTGCAGCAGAGACGACGAGACGTGGAGGCGAGAATAGAAACAACGAGGAGCGAGTACCACAGACGAGCTGGAGTCAGACAGACGAGCGGGACAATGATTCCTTTACTGGAGATAAAGTAATTCAGACATTTCATGTAAATCCTTAAAGAAAATCTGTTAAAGCTTCTGGAAATAAAGAGAAAACCACAGTGCTGTACCGTGCAGTACAACAACTACAGCAAACTGAATTTTTCACAAAATCGTGATTAAATTCAGTGTTTGAAAACCAGGTCAGCTTCACCATCACTCTGTGCAATATATCTTATGACTTGAAAAGCTTTTTCTTAAACCTTTTGTCTTTATTTTTCTACTGTTATCCTACTCTTCTTATTTCGTATTAATATTTATTTTAGTATCATTTTGCACTATAGTCTTCACACCCCATTTATTCTTATGTATTTCTTTATCTCGATCTTCCACAACTGTGTGGATTGTGCACTATATTTCAGGAGGTTTTCTTCCTCTATATTTCAGCTGTTTGTTTCTGCTCAGTGGGAAGGATCGTCTCGATTCCTCGGACGCGTCGGCTTCCTTCATGTCTGGATGCGAGCGGGCGGCAGAGAGCGGTGGACGTGGAGCAGCCGGGCGTGTTAGTGCTGCAGTGTTTCTCCTGGCAGGCTGAGGATGGATGGAGGGAGGAGGAGGAGGAGGAGGAGGAGGAGGAGGAGGAGGGAGGAGGGAGAGGAATCCAGGAGTCGTTCATTCACATCCAGCCACACGACGGAGCGTCTCCAGCCTCCCACCCACCTCTCAGCCCTGACTGCAGAGCCATGATCAGTGGGCTGGAATCCCTCTGTTTACGCTGCTAAAAATAGATTCCACACACTGTGATGACGTGGCTGCTCGTGACAAGACGCGCCCCCCCCCTCTCCCTCCTCCCTCCTCCCTCCTCCCTCCTCCCTCCTCCCCCCTCCTTCTCCTCCTCCTCCCTGGATCAGCCAGACAGGAGAGTCGGAGCGTTGACTCTGAAAGCTATAAATATTTAGATATTTATAGAGAAAATGAGATGGATGGATGGATGGGTGGGTGGATGGATGGATGGATGGAGCGGTGAGACAGGGAGGAGGCGAGGGGGGAGGAGGGGAGAGGAGGAGCGGCTGGAGGAGGCGGAGGAGGCGGCGATCGATACCATGACTCATTCTTTCTGCAGTGGTCACTTCCTAACAGCATTCATTAAAGCAAACCTAATCATTCTGGCCCCATAATCAGATCCTGGGAGGCTCCATCTTCCCTCACACACACACACACACACACACACACACACACACACACACACACACACACACACACACACACACACATACACACAGAGCGGCGGACACGGGAGGAAGCAGGACCAGTACATTATGGGACGGATCTGATGGGATGGGTGATTGGGGAGCAGCAGCTGGAGATCAGCTCCCAACAGAAGGGTCACGATCTCCACAGGCTGGATCTCAGACGTTTCCTCCTCAATAAAACCACCAAAGTTCTTCTTTTTTACGGAGTGAAAACGCAGATTAAACACATGACGACACCTCCTCCCTCTGGAGAGGAACCACGGCTCCTCAGGGCTTCCCAACATCCACCTCCTCACATTCAGGTTAACAACAACATTTCCATGGAAATTTTCCATAAACTCTACAGTGAAGACTCTTTGGCACCACAGTACCAGCTGGTAGCACTGCCCTGGTTCTATTACGTGCTCCTGTTTTTAGTTTTAATAAACAGTTCAGTCACTAATGTGAATGTGTCTGTCAGCTCTAGTCAGGGAGTCAGGGATCTTCTCAGATCTTCTAAGATCTTCTCAGATCTTCTCAGATCCTCTCAGGTCTCTCAGATCTTCTCAGATCTTCTCAGATCTTCTCAGATCTTCACCAGTCTTGACTTGAAACGAGGGTCAGACTCGATACTAACACGCCCGATGACGAGACCATTTGGCCAGACAGACAGAGACACGTCAGGTCTGTGATCGGCCCAGGGTCTGTTCCCCTCACACACCGAGCCAGCTGTATACACCATAATGCAGCTGGTTCATTATTGTGGATTAAATCAGAAACAAACAAACAAACAAACAAACAAACAAAAACATGTAGTGAGTCCCCAGCCACGACAGTAAAGAAACCTGCAGCACATAGTCATGGTTTCCAGAGGAAGAATCGCTCTGGTAGCAAAGCTGAACAATGTTCATATGAGATGTGACCACATGCAGGTAGCTGAAGGTAAATAACAACAACAATAACAGCAATAGTGCTAATAAAAGCAGCCAGTCAGGCCTGCTGGCAGCGTCTGCTCAGCTCCACCGTGGTGGCTGAGACTATTTAGAGCTCGGCGCTGACAGGCTGATAAACTCCTTCTAGGTTCAAAACGTCCTTCCTAGAAAGTTTTGGCTCCGCTGCAGCCTCTGTCTAAATAAGTTAAGGGCGAGGTGAGGATCACACACACACACACACACACACACACACACACACACACACACACAGCACCTCTTTAGTGTTTTCACCTTCAGGGTCTAAGAATAGCCGCAGCTCTGTGGCTCCTGCATTGTTAGCAGGATGTCCAGAGCGTCTGGAGCAAGGACGGGCGGCCTCTCCCACAGCTGATCAGACTCCTCAGACTCCTCAGAGAGGAGCGTTCTGCTCCTCTTCACCCTCTGGGACTGAGAGACGGAACTATCCAGACAAAACAATCAGTCTGCAGGTTACGTTTAGTCGTTTAGTGGATCCAAGGAGACATGGAGGAAAACCTCATGTCAGTTGCTGCTTATGCATTTGTGCAGCACATATTGCTATGTGACAGGTGACACCGGCAACAGGCCTCACATCCATGTCAGGACACACACACACACACACACACATTTACAGTGAGTCTCCAGTCTGCTCAATCATTCATGTTTCTGGACTGTGAGCAGGAACTGGAGTAACTACAACAGGCTAGCGCTACTTGGACCTGTGCTACACCTCCCTCCACCCACTATAACGAAGCCTCAGAAAGAGTCTTAGAAAGACTCATCACTGCAGAGGGACGCAGGTACAACCAGGCTGTGGTGCAGAGTTCATAGCAAACATAATGAAACAATAGCAACACACACACACACACACACACACACATACAAGGCTTTTTGATTTGTAGTGTTAGAGCAGGTGTGTGACTTGGGGGGGGGGTCCTGAATGTGCGTGTGTGTAGCCTGCTATCAGCCTGTATGCAGAGCTCACACACTATCACAGGTGTTCACTCAGAGCTATCGATCAGCTGGGAGAGCTGCTGCAATCAACGGCACCTGGAAACTATCGCTCCTGTTTATAGAGCAAACAGCGAGCATTTCAGAGGAATATCTGGCCTGAAGCATTGATTCTACTACTGTACTGATCATACTGCATGTTCACATGATAGGATGTATCAGTGCTTATAGGTAATAACTGATAGATAGATAGATAGATAGATAGATAGATAGATAGATAGATAGATAGATAGATAGATAGATAGATAGATAGATAGATAGATAGATAGATAGATAGAAACTTTATTGGTCAATCTGGGTTCCATTCAGGAAATTCAGGGTGTATATAGAGGATAATGAAGCGTATAGCTTGCTTATACTGATGCATCTTTGTATAGTTCGATATTTTTCTTCTTTCTCCTTCTGCACTGTCGCAGTTACATTACACACAGCGCCCTGCCAGCAGGGTGCTGTACGGCTAGCGAATAATGATAGAAACCATGAAGGCTGCTGCGTGTGTGTGTGTGTGTGTGTGTGTGTGTGTGTGTGTGTGTCTCCATCATCAACTCACCTGTCTGCTCTGTCCTCCGCCTCCTCTGCAGGGCTCCTGAACGCACCATCTCCGTCTGTGGACGCAGGACGCGTCCCTGTCTGTCTTGTCTGGGTGGTGTGTGTGTGTGCGTGTGTGTGCGTGTGTGTGTGTGTGTGTGTGTGCGTGTGTGTGTGCGTGTGTGTGTATCCTGTCCTGCAGGCTGCAGGTGGACGGAGGTCACCGCCGAGCCTCCATCGCCAGCCTCCTCGGGCTGATGTGTCCGGATGATTCGGTGCGTTCAGGTTACATCAGAGCAGCATCATCGCCCAGCATCACCATCACCGGCGGCTCCTGCGCTGAAGAGGCCCGGCGCCCCCTAGCGGCGAGCCGCGGCGGCGTCAAAACAACGCTCGAGTAGCTGCGTCATCACGTCACTGGAGACGTCATCGGCGACGCCGTTTTTACAGAAGGCGGCAAACTTAGAAACAAAAATGGCGGACTAGACGGTTGTAATGTGAAAAAGCAGACGTGGTTCTTAAAAATACAAAGTTGCTTACATTAAAACAAGTGAAGCGCTCAGTGTCAGCAGTAGAAATGCATGACAAGTTATTTTTCCCTCTGATACTGATAAAGGATTCAACACAAAGGGTCTTTACTGTCATTTTCTTTTAGAATCAAAATGCTTTTTCTCTCTCCTGTACACGATGTAAAAACAGAACTTGAAGTGTATGAAATAAAGTCGTCAGGATAAATAAGGTCAACCCACATAGAAAAGTGGCAGCAGAGAAACACTGTTCAAGAGTAAACAGCTTGTTTTTAAGGAGGTATTGAAAGATGTAGCGAGTAAAGATGAATTTAGCGTTATAACTGCCTTGAGCTTATATTAAATATATTATGATGAATTGTTAGATTTTGTGAAAATGTATGTTTTAAAAAAACATTGTAAATGACACTTGATGCTTTTTCATTTGCCCCATATTTTGGGGTTATTTTGACCTGGTGCGTCTGGAACACTTTGAATATGTAAATTTAAGTTTTCAATGTGGAAAATCTGAGTTTGGAAATGTGATTGTGTTTCGAGTAATTGACGGTGTTTCTTATTATGCAAAACTTTCATTTATTGTGCAACAATGACATAATAGTTCCAGTGAAATCCATGTCAGGCAGGAAAACTGCTTGGGAAGAAGATGAAGCGGTGCAAGAAGTCCCGTGCACAAGCATCGCTCCAGGATCAACATCTGGCTGAGGATCCAACACCTCGTGCAGATGTCGGTGTGTGTCGACTGAAAACATGTGCTGGTGTGGATTTTACAAGTGGCTCAAGCCTGAAGTCCCGAAGCAACTTTGAAATATAAAGCAAAGGAAAGTGACGAGTCTTAATGGGAATGAAACGAAGAAAAAAGGCAGTTTGATTCAAGTAAACAAATATTTCCTTCAAGTTCAAATAAATTTGGCCCGTAATAAAACAAAAATACATCAACAGAAAACATGGAAAATGTCTTAAAATTGGAATTTGACATATAAAAGACAATAATAAATACATTAAAGTCATGTCAAAAGGAATAAAGCATAAAAAAGACTTAGAAACATGAACAAAAATGGCAGTGATATTTTCCCAAGTGGATGGACGTCTCTGTCTTTGACATTTACACTGAATCATGGCTGATTTAAAAGTCCACAACTGGACATGGCAAGTAAAACATATTATCATTAATAATTCTGTGACTAAAAAAGTAAACGACTTTACAAATCTGTGCTTTACTAAAAATATACTCCAAAATTGTCATATCTTTCCGACGTATATAAAAAGTATCCCCGAGTAACAGCAGGTGGTGTGGCTATCAAAGATGCGGCGGGCGGCTGTACAGATGGCACAGAGACGGACACAATCAGTGCAGCGTAGAAAACCAAGACACTCAGATGTAGAACAGACATTGCTATATGTTGGCGGAGGAGCGCAGGACGTGGAATCTCTTCAGAGTCATGCGGATGGATCCCAGCTCCCGATTCACTCTCTCCAGACGATTCTCTAGCGCCACCTGTGGAGGAGCGAGGGACAGAAACCGAATGTGACGTTGACGCTTCAATTCACACGTGTTTGAAAACACAATGATTTGTTGGACCAACTTCCACAGATGGTTAAATGTTCAGTCGGATGAAAACGAAAACAAAGCGAATGGTCACATGTGAAGAGTGGAAACAGGAGCGAGGTGAACATTTAGCTTGAAACAAGAACAACAATGAAACCCACAAACGTTCCGGTTTGAGTTACGAGCCGGGAAACCAAACAGAACAGGATCAATATCTGGTGTCTCACCTCATCTAACCTGGACTGCAGACTCACTCTGCTGCCTGCTGCAGGCATCCGGCTCAGAGCTGCCTCGATCTGCACACACACACACACACACACACACACACACACACACACACACACACACACACACACACACACACACACACAAATGCAGGTTAATCATTCATTAACAAAAAATAATATTGTGATGAAACAAGCAGCGTGTGACTGGACTCATTAGATTAATCTACTGGTAAATGGTGTGTGTGTGTGTGTGTGTGTGTGTGTGTGTGTGTGTGTGTGTGTGTGTGTGTGTGTGTGTGTACGAATGGAAGGTAGGCGTCCCTATATGACCAGCTGAGAGGGAGGGTGGACTGAGGGATGTGGATATGAACTTTCTATTAATAGAAGTCATTTAGGAGTGGTGTAGGAACCATGGAGTCCCTGTTACGCAAGAGGTCAGAGCAGGATTAGAGATGTCCCCTTTGGTCCTGTGTCACACACACACACACACACACACACACACACACACACACACACACACACACACACACACACCAGCTCTTTGAACTAGGAGAACGTTTTGCTCGGCCTCACCTGCAGCTTCTCCTGGGTCAGCTCGTCAAAGAGCCGCTCTGCGTCAGCCAGAGAGTGGAGTCTGTCCAGGAGCAGAGGGGCCGGCTCCTCACAGGGGTCCTGGGGGTCCGGAGCAGATCCAGAGCAGGACACCTGCTCCTCCCAGCCCAGCTGGGAGCTCCCATCAGGCAGCTTCAGGCTGCTGGACGACTCTGGAGGCTGCAGCTCTGAGAGGGAGGAGACCAGAGGTCACACCACCACCTCCTCCATCAATCCTGCACAACATCACTCTACAGACACGTTTGTGTAGAAGTTGATTCTAATTCATCTTAGTTTCCTGTCCTGGTTAGATGGTGCAGTCACAGACCGAGCGTTTGGATCCCTGGACATTAACACGTGTACACAAACATACGAGGTGAGTTCAGGTACCATCGGAAACTTGACCACTGGTTCTAAACAAATGGTCACCTGCTAGCTCCACACATCAAGACCTTTTTGCTTTGTTTATCCATTTATTTATTATAAGATTTCCTATTATTTCTAATTCTGTGTATGTTAGACATTTAACCAGTCACTGACTGTGGCTGCAAACAGAATGAGTCAGTTTAGACTCAAAGGTCAGATGAGAACCTGCTGGACTGCTGGTTCCCCTGTCATTCAGTGCTATGAGCCCACCTGTCGGACCTCGTCCTGGCTGCTCAGCTTCTGCTCTGTCTGCTGGAGGGAAGTGCAGCCTCTTCCTGGGGCTGCTGCTGTGGAGCGAGTGGCGTCTCTGCTCAGCTTGTGCGTCAGGTCTGTGGACAGAGCGGGGCGGGGGCGTCACTCCACCATCGTTACTCCTCCCCCTCAGAGGGAGGGCCGGGGCTCACCTGCTCAGCAGGTGCTCCTCCCTGGGCATCCGGCAGCCGAAGGCGGTGGAGTAGTTCTCGGTGGGGCAGCGCTTGGGGCTGGACTTGGCCGACAGAGGCATGAGCAGCGTTTCTCTCTTCGCTGGACGGAGGAAAGAGGGAAAGGAAACGCAGCGTTCATTAAAACGTTCAGTAAAACGTGTGTTAATTAGGAACTAAATCCTCCAGAGTGTTCAGTGATCCAGGGAGGTTCAGACCCACTGAACTGGCTTGTCTAGTTAAAAGGATGGAGCTAATAGGTTGATCAAGCCCAGTAAAGATTAAAGACTAGTTGAATGTAGAGTTCATCCTGCTTCTCTGGTGTGAACATAGAAGCTATGGGACTCTGGTTTCATCAGAAATGTCTATTTAACAATCCTGTTTTACAGTGTGGGAACAGTACGCTCCTTTTCTGTTCATATCTGGCTATTACTCCTGCAGTCGATCAGTCTGTTGGTTACTGTCTCGATGGATCGATCGGTTGTGTGGTTCATGAGGTGAGGCCAGAGTGGGAGCACTGGGACGTACTGGGCGTGGTCGCTGGGAGGCTTCGATGTGCGGGCGGAGGCAGAGAGGACGATCTGTGGCCCTCCGGAGACAAACTCCTCTGAGCTCTGAGCAGAGCAGCAGCTCCTCCTGCTGCTGCGCCTCCTCCTGCTCCTCCTCCTCCTGCTCCACCTCCTGCTGCTGCTCCTCCTGCTCCTCTGAGCTCAGGCCTGCTGACTCCTCCTCCTTTCACCGTCTCTCTATCAGGTGGAGGTGCTGCTCGTTCCTGTATCACCTCCTTGTGTTTCCGCTCCACAAACCCAACTGTGGTCCTCTGATTACTGACCCCTGCACACACACACACACACACGCACACATACACACACACACACACACACACACGCACACACATACACACACACGCACACACACGCACACACACACACACACACAAGGAAACAAAACAAAAGAAAATCAGACTGTTGATCTGGCTTGATCAACGAATCAGGGATCGTGACAAAAACAAATTCATCTTCTATACAAATAATAGATTCAGTGAATACATAAAAAGTAACATGAACATAATAAAAAGAAAAGACTCGAAGTCAGAATCTCTGTCTCAGTGTCACACCTAGAGACAGTGAGTGAGTAAACAAAGCTAGCTGTCAAGATAGCACAGTCCCTGAGCGCTGTTCTACTGGTCAAACTGGTCTTAGAAGGTCTGACAAAGTTTAACAAGGTCTGAGAAGGTTTGAGAAGGTCTGAGAAGGTCTGAGGAGGTCTGAGAAGGTTTGAGAAGGTCTGAGGAGGTCTGAGAAGGCTTGAGAAAGTTTGAGAAGGTCTGAGAAGGTCTGAGGAGGTCTGAGGAGGTCTGAGAAGGTTTGAGAAGGTTTGAGAAGGTCTGAGAAGGCTTGAGAAAGTTTGAGAAGGTCTGAGGAGGTCTGAGAGGGTCTGAGAAGGTTTAAGAAGGTCTGAGAAGGTTTGAGAAGGTTTAGTAGGTCTGAGAAGGTCTGAGAAGGTCTGAGAAGGTCTGAGAAGGCTTGAGCGCGGGTGTGGTCCTACTGTTGGAGGAGGTGGAGCTGTTCTTACAGGGGGCCCGGCTCTGCGTCGCTCTGGTCTCCTCCAGCTCGATCAGCGCCCTCATCATGGGCGTCAGGGCGCAGGACGCCTCCCTGCGGGCCTCCGGCCTGGGCGGAGGCTGCTCCACCTCCGGAGGAGACGCACACCTGCAGGACACCCACAGGCCAGTCAGTGCTGCCTGCTATTAGCATAGAAACCATAGCGCCATGTCAAAACATCTACCCTATGATGCGACAACTCTACTTCCCTCTGGAAAGGATGGATTTGTCAGGAGCTATCCTCCTTTCCTCAGGGTGACTGAAAGCAGTCGATCCAACAGATGTTCAGAGTTTAAAGTTTCAAGCAAAGAACAAAGAGCAAAACCAGAACATTTCAAACAACGGATCAAAGCGTGATCTCTTATATTTGCTGACTTACTTTAAAACAAACGTGTTCCTGTTGCAGGAGTGAAACTGTGGGATTCACAAAGCAAGGAACTGAAAAGTATATCTCAGTTTAAGATGTTTAAAGAACAAAAAAATAAGAGGAGAAGGAGACAAATAGAAGAAAAAGAAACGATAGACGAAACGTGTCCATTGCCGTTTTGTTTGTTTTGTTATTATTATCACGTTTCTCATCTTTAATTCTCTGGAACAGTGTTAATGATCGTAACTACAGAGAGCGGCAGGTGTCATAAGTTCTACTCCTTCCTGTTCCTTTACGATGCTGCGTATAGAACCAGGTAACGTGTGAAACCCAACATCAGGATAAACAGGTGACAGCTTCTAGTACTAGGTCCCAGGTGGTACCGACCTCCAGCTCCCGGCTGAGGAGGCGGTTTCCGTGGCGACGGCGGCCCCGGGCGGTGCGTGGTCGGGCGGGGGCGTGGCCTTCCTGTGGGCGGGGCCGGGCTGGCTGAGCGGCGGGAACGGGGACTTCCTGCCGGCGGCGGCGGCGGCGGGCTCGGAGGGCGACCGGCGGCGCGTCACGTCCGGCTCCGCCCGGCTCCGCCCGGGCGACAGCAGCAGGTCTGGGTGGTGGAAGAGGCTGGGGGGGGGGGGGGGGGGGGGGGTGTCTCTGTTTATTCCACTCCTCCTTTATGACTTGTCTCAGTGATGGCTGTAATGTGCTATCTCTACCTGCCTGCCTGTCTTCTCACATGTTCAGAATATTATAGGCTTTGTGAGACGTGCAGTTTCCCATAGGGGACAATAAAGTTTGACTTCAGTGTAATAATGTCAATATATTCTCTTTGTCCTACAATGCATGTTTGCTTTCATCTATGTTCCCTTGTTATCTGTTGTACACTTGATATAGAAACTGCTGCCTGACTCTGGAAGGAACAGACAGTTTAAACCCTCTGAACTTGAAGTTGTTAATGGTTAGGGTTAGGTCAGGGTTAGTTAATGTTGTGGAACCAGCGGTGCCACTCTCTGCTCCCTGAACTGTCCCACAGCCATCGATCTGAAGGTGGAGTAGGTGTGAGGGGGGACTTTTAGATGATTACCTCAGATTAACAGCTGTGCGTGTGTGTGCGTGCGTGCGTGCGTGTGTGTGTGCGTGTGTGTGTGTGTGTGTGCGTGTGTGCGTGTGTGTGTGTGTGCGTGCTCACCCCGCCCCGCAGGGTGCTGTGTTGCTGTGGGAGGAGTATCGGGCTCTGGCCTGGTTCTCGTGCTCCAGCTGCTTCACCTGAGACTCCAGCTTGGAGACGACTCTGAGGGGAGAGAGCAGAGTTTACTCAAAGTTTACTCAAAGTTTATTTATTCAAAGTTTGTTGAAATAAACCTTTGGACTCCCTCTTATTCCCCATAAAAACACCACAACTTTTACAGTCAAACTATCTGGAAAGAGCTTGAACACCAACCAAATGTGATACCTCATTAAATCATCTCGCCTTTTTAATACTTTTTATGAAGTCTTAATCCCCCTAAAGTTGATTTCTCAGCTTGTAACACTCTGTGAGACCGTCCCGGCACCTTGGTCTGAGCCTCACAGACACTGAGAGGCAGCTGCTCTGCTCTGAGAGACCAAGAGTGAGAAAAATCAGTCTTTATATGTTTATTACGCAGTGGACACTCTTACCAAATAGCATCCTGGAAAAAAACATGTTTTTTATTTGTTTTCTCTAAAAAGTCGATCTTTCAGGTGGGATGTTTTGAGTTTCTACACCAGGCTGGATGTGGAGCATGGCTCCACAGCTGCATCAAAGCTCCAGTTGCCACTGAGAGAAGGAGAAGAAGCTGAGGAGCTTCTGAGGACCAGGAACCTGAAGCCATGGAGATCTGAGATCTTTAGATCTGAGCAGAAACAGAGCTACTAGATAGCAGAATACACTCTAGACTCATTTCTGATGACACTGGTGCTCTGAAGCTTCATATGAACACCAGAGGAGATGATGAATGCTCCGTCCAGCCGTCCTGTCCCAGACTGACGGCTGGAGATGAATGGCCGTCCTCGCTCTGTGACTCAGAGTCTTTCAGCAGGAAAGTGCAGACAGAGCAGAACAGACTCTCTTCCCTCGGCCCTGGCTCTTCATTTCAGAGCTGACAGAGCTCTGCTCTGCATCTTTCCCCCTGCTGGCCTCCCTCCAGATGATTAGCTGCAGCGCTACAGGCTGCTAGCACACACACACACACACACACACACACACACACACACACATGGACGGACGGGCATCGACGTTGTGTGGTTCAGCTGTCAGGGAAGCGGCTGCATCGACTGGACAGACTCCATCAGAGCCCGGCCTGTCGGAGTCTATTTGCAGCTGGAGCTGAAGCTGCAGAGCGGAGCGCCCCCGCTTCCATTTCCCTCCCAGCCTCGTTAGGCCTGATTGATTGAAGCTCTGCTATCGATCAGCTCTGGTGATGTCACACCTCTGAGGCCGCCCTGCTGACGGGGGTCAGACCAGGGAGGAGAGATCCACCCAGGGCCAGGCCCATAGCTTCAACAGGCTTCAGATACAAGGAATGACTGCATAGGGAAACCTACTGCTCACAACGAACATTTCAGAAATTATTCATCTATAAAAGAGGGAATCTGCACAAATCCTGGAGTTAATTTAACTTTAAGACCTTCTTACAAAACTTTAGGACCTCATCTCCATCTCCAGCTGTGACCAGCAGCTCACCTAGAACTCACAGTTAAAGTCGTTGTTTGTGATTAAATCTATAGAGCACAACAGACCTGAGATCAGCTGAAGCAACAAAAGAATCAAATAAACCAAAGGCAAAGTTTCTTAAAACAAAACTTTGGTCACAAACTGTGACTGAGACTCTCAGTTATCCACCAGTCAGACTGTCTCAATACCTAGACTGTCTTAATACCTCATAAAATCGGTATTAAGACTTTTTAATAGTTTTTATGAAGCCTTCATTTTCTCCAAATGGATTTATCACTTTTAATACTTTTTAAGGTCTGTTTCTAACCCTTTTTCTTCAGATTACTTGAGAGGAGTTGTAAAGATGAAACTGAGCTGCTCTCACACTAACTAAAACAACTTTAGCTAAACTTTAGAGTCAGGTCTTTAGATTAACTCCAGTCTCTACATTAAGATAAAATAAGATGAGATAAGCAACCCTGAGTAACCCTGACCCTCCACACTCACTTTTTAACACCTAAACCCAAACCAGACGCTCTGTGTGTTACTTCCAAAACATCTGAGGGTGTGACTTCCTGTGAGAGCTGGGGGCAGAGAGGACTCAACTCCCTCGCTCACCTCTTGAGTTCTGAAATCTGATCGTTGGCATCAAAAAGCTTGTTCTCCGTCGCCACCAGGTTGTTCTGCGGAGAGAGAAGAGAAGATGTGAGTGAGTCTACGCGTCGCCGTGGCAACAGCAGCATCACTGGATGGACCCGGAGCGCTCGGATTCCTCTCTACCTTCAGCCCCTCGTGCTCCTTGGCCAGCGAGTCGTACTCCCCGAGCAGCTGAGGACACAGAGACACAGAGACACAGGGACACAGGGACACAGAGACACGGGGACACAGAGACACGGGGACACAGGGACACAGAGACACAGGGACACAGAGACACAGACACAGAGACACAGGGACACAGAGACACCGGGACACAGAGACACGGGGACACAGAGACACGGGGACACAGGGACACAGAGACACAGGGACACAGAGACACAGACACAGAGACACAGGGACACAGAGACACCGGGACACAGAGACATGGGGACACAGACACAGAGACACGGGGACACAGGGACACGGGGACACAGAGACACAGAGACACAGGGACACGGAGATACAGAGACACAGGGACACAGAGACACAGATACACAGAGATACAGAGACACAGAGACACCGGGACACAGAGACACCGGGACACAGAGACATGGGGACACAGACACAGAGACACGGGGACACAGGGACACGGGGACACAGAGACACAGAGACACAGGGACACAGAGACACAGATACACAGAGATACAGAGACACAGAGACACCGGGACACAGAGACACAGGGACACAGAGACACAGAGACACAGACACAGAGACACAGGGACACAGAGACACAGAGACACAGAAACAGAGACACCGGGACACAGAGACACAGGGACACAGAGACACAGAGACACAGGGACACAGAGACACAGGGACACAGAGACAGTCTGTATCAGAGGACGTCCACACAGCGCTGTGAGCTCATACTGGCACTGCTTTGTTTGCTCTCTGAGTGAGTGAATCTTCAGTCGTGTGTTAAATCAAGTTTCTAATGTGTCCTCTCGTTTCATTACGGTCGATATCAGGCAGAAACAGTCGGAACAAATTTAATAAGAAAAACGGAAGAAAAGCAGCTTAAAAACGTAAGTAAAACATAAACAGGTTAAAAGAAACAACCCAGGGAACAGGTGGCTGACTAACATGGTGAACATACTTCAGAGTATGTTCTTCAGGTCTTCAGCAGATGTTGGACGGTAGGTGCAACACTTAGAGAGACTCACGTCCTGCAGCATCTTGTACTCGCGCTCCCTGCGCGCCTCCTTCTCGTCCTGCTCCCTGCAGGCTCTCTGCAGCGCCTCCTCCAGCTGCCGCACGCTGGCCTTCAGACGGGACAGCTGCACGTCCTTGTCTCTGCCTGAACGCTTGGTGTCCTCCAGACGCTGCTGCAGAGACTTCAGAGTGGCCCCGGCCACAGCGTAGCGCTCCGGCCACTCCGCCTGGGGGGGGGGGACGGGGGGGGACGGGGGGGGGGCCAGGGAGGGAGGGAGGGAGTCAGGAAGGGAGGGGAACAGACAGGGAGACAGGGAGGGAGGGAGGGAGTCAGACAGACATAGAGCTTAGAGGAGGTAACAGTAGTAGGTGATAGATCTACAATCTCTAGATAGATGGATCTGAGAGTGTTATTTCTCATAGTGTAACCAGATAATCCTCCTCTCTCATTCACAGACTCATAGAAGCTGGTTCTCCTCTGGAGACTCCTGGTGGACCATCATGAGTGGGACTCCTACCAGTTTCTTCTCCAGGCAGATGTTAGAGGCCTCCAGTTCCTGGATGCGAGCGGTGGCCTCGGCCAGAGCCTTCTCCAGCTGTTTACACCTGGAGAGGGACAGAAGCCAGACTCAGAACACACAGGAAGTGGAGTCTGTGACCCCCCCCACCCCCCCACCCTACCCCAGGTGGCAGGTGGGCAGACCTCTTGGTGAGGGCCTGGTTGCTCTTCTCCAGGTCTGAGGGAAGGTCTCTGAGCTTCAGCTTGTCCCTCAGGGTCTGGATCTCAGACTCGTAGTACGCCTTCAGATCAGCCACGTGTCGGGAGTGCTTCTCCCTCAGGTTCTGCCTGAGCCTGAGGAGGAGGAGGAGGAGGAGGAGGAGGAGGAGAGGAGAGGAGAGGAAGAGCATGTCAGCATGTCTCAACTCTGACTGAGGTCTCTAGCTTTAACAACATTACCATTTCATGTTGTAAATCCAAACAGATGACTGAAGACATTTACAGAATAACGACTGTTCCAGGTCCTCAAACATCATCACAACCTCGTTCGTATCGATTCTAAACTATGAAATGTAGTAAAACTCACAAACTAAGAACCTGAGATGCTACACTGTTTAGAAGCAACAAAAGTCACTTGTTCATTCATGTGAGTGGCAGGTGGGCCAGCCAATAAAAGTGAAGCTAATGTGTGGTTGCCAGATCAGCATTAAAGGAGCCAGATCTGAGCAGAAACAGAGACTCTAAAGGTGTTTCTACTCCCCACAGAACTGTTTACAACCTGGGGAAGGAAACAAAACATGTTTCTCTCTCCTGAGCTGCTCCTCCAGACGTGTCCATCTAGAAGCTGATCTCAAAGTGTGATGGAAACACTTTGTTCACATCTCCAGGTCACGTGACCTGACGTAGGGGTCACATGACCAGTTCCCTTCAGACCAGATGGACAGAGGAGGAGACTCAACTGTTTCTGCATCTGATTCAAAGATCTAAGAAAACTATGTTCTGGACGTCCATCTTCCTCTGAGTTCCCCAAAGATCAGACCAGATTTCCTCCTGTCTGAGGGTTCTCCTCCTGCCTCGGGTTCCTCTCTGCTAGGACTGTTTACTTTTTCAGCTCGCCACCTTCGCCTTGAGCTCGCTCAGGCATGGGATGTGCTGGTCTGCACCTCGTTCTGTCGGGGTTGTCTCTTCATGTTCAGTGTCTGGAGATAACTCTGTTATGACCTGGCACTTTGAATCAAGCTGAGCTGAGCTGAATTGTTGAGAAGACTTTAGTTACAGCTCAGAAGCAAAACACCCTTCAGAGGAAAACACATTTTTATTTAGCAAAAAACTGTAAAACAGGCATTAACTATCACCCTGCTGTCACTATCAAACCTATTAACTAACCTAACCTAACCTATTAACTAACCCTAACCCTACCTAACAACTAGTCAATCAATCGTCATGGACAGATTTATAGATTAAAAAAGAATCCTTTGCTGCAGCTCGACTCCACTTGATTGACTGATTGACAGAGGCCAATCAGTGTGTGTGTGTGTGTGTGTGTGTGTGTGTGTGTGTGTGTGTGAGCTCACAGAGACAGGACAACAGGGTCCTCCAGGGACGCTGCTCTCTCCAGGTGTGGACTGGTGGCAGGTCTCAGGCCTCCTCCTCTTCCTCCTCCTCCTCCTCCTCCTGCTCCTCCTCCTCCTCCAGGCTTCAGGGTGCTGGTGTGTGTGTGGCTGGCCTCCTCCTCGCTGCCGGGGGGAGCGCTGGCTCTGCGCTGCTGGCTGGAGGAGGGCGGGGGGGCCCTGGGGGGGGCCGGGGGGGCGGCGGAGGTGCTGGAGGCGTCTGAGATGCAGTCGGTGTCTCCGGGGTGGGGGCTGCCCCCCACCATGCTGTCCGGGGTCACCGGGTAGAGGAGGGGCGGGGCCTGGGCCCCGAACGACGGGCTGCTGAAGTGGGAGGGGGACGTGAAGCCGGAGGTACGGTCAGACTGACGGGGGGGGCCCGAAGGGTCCAGGGTCAGCACCTGAGACAGTCAGAGGGGTCAGACTGGGTGAGGTCCAGGTCTAGACTGGTTCAGGTCCAGGTCTAGACTGGTTTACATCCAGGTCTAGTCTAGGTTAGGTCCAGGTCTAGACTGGTTTACATCCAGGTCTAGATAGGGTTAGGTCCAGGTCTAGATAGGGTTAGGTCCGGGTCTAGATAGGGTTAGATCCGGGTCTAGACTTGTTTAGGTCCAGGTCTAGATAGGGTGAGGTCCGGGTCTAGACTGGTTTAGGTCCAGGTCTAGATAGGGTTAGATCCGGGTCTAGATAGGGTTAGATCCGGGTCTGGACTGGTTTAGGTCCAGGTCTAGATAGGGTGAGGTCCGGGTCTAGACTGGTTTAGGTCCAGGTCTAGATAGGGTTAGATCCGGGTCTAGATAGGGTTAGATCCGGGTCTGGACTGGTTTAGGTCCAGGTTTAGATAGGGCTAGGTCCAGGTCTAGACTGGTTTAGGTCCAGGTGTAGACTGGTTGAGGTCCAGGTGTAGACTGGTTGAGGTCCAGGTCTAGACTGGTTTACATCCAGGTCTAGATAGGGTTAGGTCTGGGTCTAGACTGGTTGAGGTCCAGATCTAGATAGGGTTAGGTCCAGGTCTAGACTGGTTTAGGTCCAGGTGTAGACTGGTTGAGGTCCAGGTCTAGACTGGTTTACATTCAGGTCTAGATAGGGTTAGGTCCGGGTCTAGGCTGGTTTACATCCAGGTCTAGTCTAGGTTAGGTCCAGGTCTAGACTGGTTTAGGTCCAGGTCTAGATAGGGTTAGGCACGGGTCTAGACTGGTTTAGGTCCAGGTCTAGATAGGGTTAGATCCGGGTCTAGAGAAGTTAGAACAAATTAGTGTATGGTGTTATATAATAAAATTGTCTTTGTCATTAGGCATTAATTTATTCTAACTCAGAATGACAAAGTCTGCTTTCTTGTGATAACAACTCATTATTTTGTTATCTCAATACAAAAAAGATTTATTCTAATGTTATTTTGAAACAACAAAGTCTGTTTTCTTGTGTTAAAGACTTCTTTAATGATCTCGATAGAACTGACAGAATTGAATGAATGAAGCCTAAACATCTTATCTTGGCCTTTCTGAAACAGGCGTTAACTCTAATTTTACTAATCAAGTGGTCTAGAAAGTCATCAACAAATCAATTAGAAATCAATCATTTGGTCCTCAACTTCACTGATGTCAGTAACTCACTGTAAACTTTGACCTGGATCGTCTCCACTGTCACTTTGTGACCAGCAGAATGTTGTTTACATGTGTGTGTGTTGCATCTCTACTTCAGAGATGAAGATAACGAGGAGAGGTGACGAGAGGAAGAAAAGGAAAACATCCTTCCTCCTCCTTCCTCCAGAGGCTCGGGGAGGAGCGCTGAGGGGCTCCATGCGTACCTGGGGCGAGGAGGTGCTGGAGGTGATGGAGCAGTCCCAGTCGGAGCGTCGGCAGTCCGTCCTCTGCTTGCTCTCATAGATCTCTCTGAGAGACAGACGAGGCTCCTCCGGCGTCTGCCAAGGACAGGGAGGGGACGACTCGTTAATGAGCGGCACGGGGAGACGTGCAGTATCTACACACACACACACACACACACACACACACACACACACACACACACACACACACACACAGCCAGCAGCTGCCTGGAGTCACGCCCAAGGTCAGCTTCTACACACTCCTCATCCTGGATGGATGCTGGATGCTGGATGCTGGATGCTGGATGCTGGATGCTGGATGCTGGCAGAGGAGCCGCTCAGGTCCAGATTCATTCACTCACGTAAAGGATGCATTAGAAGTCTAACAGGACCAGATTGTACCAGAATTACAGGATCCTGCAGGAACAGACTGGACCTAGAGTTACAGCTCGTGTGGAGGAAAGGCTCTCTGTGTCTGTCTGTCAACTGTGTCAACTCTGTCCACTCCATGACATCACCCACTGGTACAGGGTGCCGCCATCTTGAATCTTTGGAGCCAGGAGGAACCATATTTGGATGAGAGGGCGGGGCTTGGAGTGGAGTGGGGGGCGGAGCTAACTTTCAAACACACCAGTCTGGTATGTGTGTACTGGTATGTGGTACTGGTATGTGAACCAGTCTGGTATGTGGTAGCAGTCTGGTATGTGGTACTGGTATGTGGGACCAGTCTGGTATGTGTTACTGGTATGTGTTACTGGTATGTGGTACTGGTATGTGGTAGCAGTCTGGTATGTGGTACTGGTATGTGGAACCAGTCTGGTATGTGGTACTGGTATGTGGTACTGGTATGTGGAACCAGTCTGGTATGTGTTACTGGTATGTGTTACTGGTATGTGGTACTGGTATGTGTTACTGGTATGTGGTACTGGTATGTGAACCAGTCCCAGGCTGGCCCTCTCACCTGGCGGTCCGTGGCCTCCTGCAGCAGCAGGTAGGCTCCGCTGTCGAAGCTGTCGGGCAGAGGGTGGTACAGCTCGCTCTCATGCAGCCTCCAGTAGGTCAGGCCTGGGACACAGAGGGAAGAGAGAGTGAGTTCAGCTTCTACTCCACCATACTCCAAGAGCTGGGGCAGATTTGTACTCCCAGGATCGAGGAGTCCCAGGTCTGACTTGGATTAGATCTCACAGACACTTTTATCCGAAGCGACTTACGACTGAGGGACAACATCAGAGCTTTACAGTAGAAAAACATGTAAAGGATGAGATGAAATGTTTTCCTTTGAGAGACTTTTTACTCTACATTTCACACTTCAAGAGCTGAAATCAGAAGATTTTAACTTTATTTCTTAAAATCCTTCCCCAAAACTTTAATAAATGCTTGAATCGACTAGTTGTTAGTAGTTGGAAATTGTTTAATTAGTTGATTCATCCATTAGTTGTTGCAGCTTTATCTATCTCTATTCATTATAAACAGAGATCTATGTTTATCTCTCCATTCGTTACATCTCTGTTTTATAACCGTGTGTGGTAATGGAAATACAAAGTGGATCCTGTATTGATCCACTTTGTATTTCCATCTCTTACATCTACATCCTGGAGATAATTATGCTGATATACATATTAATATTCAAGTTGGAGAGTGTGAAGAGAAGTGTTCTCCCATGTGTCAACCATCAGGCCAGATTTTCTGCAGATTACAAACGAAAACGTTGTTTTTAAATATTTAACGCTCGTTTTTTCTCTGTTCCACTTTTTCTGCTGCCTGAAGCTGAGAATGTGAAACAAACTATTTAAGAATGGAACAAAGAGTCCTCCAGATCCTCCTCGGGCTGTTTGCTCTAATGATGAAGATCGGTTTGTTTTTGTCCTCCTCCCTCTCGTTGTTGGGACGTGTGTGACTGTTTAAAACTGAACCTGACAGACAGAAACAGGAAGTGATGCTGCACCAGTTTCTGTTCCATAAACCAGAGGTGCCACCCTTCCTGAAGCACACGCTCCTCCATGCTCCTCTGTGATAGGACGAGGCTGTGAGGCTGTGATCAGACGAGGCTGTGAGGCTGTGAGGCGGTGATCAGACGAGGCTGTGAGGCTGTGATCAGACGAGGTTGTGAAGCTGTGAGGTTGTGAAGCTGTGAGGTTGTGAGGCTGTTATCAGACGAGGCTGTGATCAGACGAGGCTGTGAGGCTGTGTGGTTTTGAGGCTATGAGGCTGTGTACCTGAGGCCTCTGACATGAGGCTGTCGCTCCTCCTCAGAGGAACCGAGCTGGACGACGTCCCCGCAGCTCGCTGCTCAAAGACATCAGAGAGAGAGAGGATCAGAGGTCACACACACACACACACACACACACACACACACACACACACACACACACACACACGGAAGAACACACGCACAACTACTACTATCTAATGATATACATATAACGATGTTTCACACCGTGATAATAGTGACCTCATGCCCATTTTTAGTTAGTAAGGTATGGTTAAAATATGTTCAAAGTGTTACAACCCCAGTTACAGGTCATTCTGAATTCACCAAACAGTGACTGTTTGTTTTTGATCTACTCTGCAGTAGCATGTCTGTCCTGTAGGAGGCGCTGCTCCACACCTGCTCCTGGGGGTCTGAGCCCTCTCCGGGGTTGTGCTCCTGGTACTCGGGGGTGTGGGGAGACGTGGCTGTGGCCTGTCCGGCTTTGCTCTTCTTGGGTCTGAGCTTGTGCCTCTGGGCCCAGGAGGTGAGGGCCTGGCTGGACCTGCTGGACAGCAGCAGAGACACAGCTCAGAGACGTGCACAGCAGAGACAGGAAGACATGGTTAGCAATAGTCATCATCCGAACCAGAGGCAGAGGCTCATCATAAAATCACAGCTCCGCCTACTGGTCTGGAGGGAGTACTGCAGGTGGAACTAGCAGACGGTGCAGACTGGAGTCAGACGTACCCGGTCTGTCTCTGCTGGCCTCCTGCTGGGTCGGACTCTCTCCTCTCATTGGACAGATCCTGCTGGCGTCCAATCACAGCCGTCCCTGCGTCTCCTTGGACAGTGGAGGACCAGGGGTGTGTGTCTCTGCCTCGGCTGCCCTCCTCCCCCTCCTCCCCCGCCTCTTCCCCCTCCTCCTCCTCCTCCTCCTCCCCCCCGGGGCCCATGGTCTCCCAGGCCGACAGCGTCCCGTACCCGCTGCTCAGCCCGGTGGTGACGTGCTCCTCCATCCCCGGGACGCCGCCCTGCAGCGGGGGGGGCGAGGGCGAGCTGAAGGGGGTGAGGGCGGGTGCCGCCAGGCTGTCCGTGTCGCTGGCGGGGACGTTGACGTTTTTGGGGAGGTGGGGGAGCAGCGGGAAGATGTAGTCCTTGGTGTCTGCGGAGGTTTTGGGAGAGAAGTCGGAGGGCGGCTGGACGCTGGCCTGGCGATTCTGGAGCTGGACCAGAGCCTTGATCTCATCCTGAATCAGCTGCAGAGGAACACACGGAGCTCTAGGTGATGAAACGAGAGGTCGGGGGTGAAGGGGGGACGCGTCCTCACCTGTATTTGGCACTGGTACTGTTCCTGCTGAGCCAGTATCTGCTCTTGGTATTGCTTCTCCACCAGCTGAAACAGATGCAGCCATCGACTCTGGAGGAGAGAAACACAGAGTGTGAAGACCCGTCAGCCTCCAGGACGACCTGAGCCCGAGGTCACGTCCACCACCTCATCATCACCATCATCATCATCACCATCACCACCATCACCACCATCATCATCATCACCATCATCACTGAGACATTATCATACACAGCGAGATCTGGAAACGGAGCATTTCTACTGGTTCTCTGGTGTTCACATAGAAGCTATGGGACACTGGTTTCACCAGAAATGTCTCTGGTGCTGTTATACAATCCTGTTTGTAGCTGTGGGAATATTGTGGTGTCTACATAGATCTGGTGCAATTTCATGCTGATCTGGCAACCACACATAGGCTTCTCCCATGAATGATCATGTGAGCTTATCAGCCTGTCTTTGGCACTTAAATGATGGATTGGTTTTGGTTTCTTAAATTGTTTTAAAGGGGACCTCGGACTGGTTAATGAAGCATTTCTCCTCACTCTCTGGTGTTCACATAGAAGCTATGGATGACTGGTTGCATCAGAAATGCCTCAGTGTGTGAATCCTCGCCCTGCCGAAGCAACATGAGGCGGTGATCTACAGGAGGCGTCAACGTCTGGAGGCCAGGCCGAGGTTACCCAGCTCATCAGTAATCTGGTTACAGTAAATCTGCACGTGCAGGCAGCGAGTCAGTAATTAGACTTCTCCCCCGGACTATTAAGGCCTGAAGTCGTTATCTGTGAAGTGCTGCTCTGCTTGAAAAAGGAGGAGTTCTCAGTTGGACGTCTGACCTTCGCACAGTCGAGCTTCTAACAGAGTTTTATTACGAGAAACAATGAGGATGTTTAAGTTAAAGAGTATGAAAGGAGGAATCTCTGCCTGGGTAGTAATGAGTGAGTGTGACAGACTTCAGTCTTCTAAAGGTTAATTAGTGTCAACGTGATTCAGGCTTTGGATGGAATTATTTAGGAGATAATGAATATCATCCTGTGTAATGATACGCTCTCACACAGTCTCATCCTGGAGGAGAGACGCTTCCTCTGGCTGCAGCTTCCACACGTCCCAGCCTGACAGGCTGCATCAAACATGTCCTCTAAACCCATCTATACGCTCCACATGCAGGAGCCCATCTGGGTTGCAACATGCAGCCTGGATGAGGCGAGGTGAGGAGTGTGTCTGTGTGTGTCTGTGTGTGTGTGTGGGAGGGGGGGGCAGCTGTGCAACATTAACCCTCCTGTTGTCTTTGTTTCATGTAAAACCCTCCAGTCCTCAGGGTCAAAAATGACATGAAATACCTAAAAAGAAGCTATGGCATTCAAGTTAAGATGCATTCAATATCTAAATGTATTTTGCATGAAGAGAAGAAGCAAACCGCCGGTTGACAGATATTGCATGGATTGGTTTCATATGTTCTCGATAACATCATGTGATTATGTGATGAAACGTGACTTCACATAACAAAGTCTGACTTCACATGATAACTTCAAGTGAGAAAACTTCACATTGCGTAATAAATGTAGCTTAATGTGATATGTGAAAAAATGTGACTTCACTTGATAAAACGTGTATCTACGTGAGAAAACTTGAATTTAAACTTGGCTCTACATGATAAAACATGACATGATCTGTGTCTGTTTACAGTCTGTAACTGACTCTGTGACTGTGATCTGAACTCCTGAATGACCCAGAGACAATGGTTATAAGTCATGTGCAGCGTCTATGGAAACATGAACAAAGGCAATAATAACCTCTTTATAATCCCAAGGTCGCTTTAGGAAAAAGTCATAAAATTGGAACATTTATTTGAAGACAACAGGAGGGTTACTACAGACTCCGCTCAGAGGGCTGGAGAACAGAGGAGGGATGTTCTCTGGAGGCTCGGTCTCTAACAGCGTGCTCTCTCTCTCTCACACACACACACACACACACACACACACACACACACACACACACACACACACACACACACACACACACACACACACACACACACACACACACACACACACACACACACACACACACACACACACACACACACACACAGACGAGTGTTTGTCTCCAGGTACGCAGGCGAAAAGGCCTCCAGTCTCTCAGCGTCTCTGAGCTGCAGCACAGTTGTCTGTTCCCTGCAAAATCACATCGTGTGTCTGGAGAGATCAGCTGCAGCCTGCTGCAGCCCTGTGTGTGTGTGTGTGTGTGTGTGGGATCTGTGTGTGTGTGTGTGTGTGTGTGTGTGTGTGTGTGTGTGTGTATGTGTGCGTGCGTGTGTGTGTGGGTGTGTGTGTGTGTCTGTGCGTGCGTGCGTCTGTGAGTGTGTGTGTGTGTCTGTGTGTGTGAGTGTGTGTGTGCGCGTGTGAATGTGTGTGAGTGTGTGTGAGTGTGTGATCTGTGTGTGTGGGATCTGTAAGCGCGTCTGTGTGTGTGGGGGGGGGGTCTATGTGTGTGAGTGTGTGTGTGTGTGTGTGTGTGTGTGTGTGAGTGTGTGTGTGTGTGTGTGTGTGTGTGTGTGTGTGTGTGTGTGGGCCCCTGTCAGGTGTGATCCACACACAGAACAGAGGTGACAGCTCAGGACTGAGGCTGCCAGCTGCAGCGCAAAAGCACAACTGCACACAGCAGCATCAGCAGCATCCACACTGATCTGCATCACTGGGGACGGACCATTAAAGCCACCACAGACCAGTAGCAGCCCAGACTGGACGGGCAGGACGCCACAGAGACGACTCTGGCTGATAAATAATTCATCAACACCACATTGATCGAGCTCATTGTCAGTCTGTTTAGGCTGATCTGCTAATGTCGCTAATGCTAACAAGCATAAACAGGAACTGTGTTTCCAAAAGAGGAACTAGTTTCTAGGATCTAGTTCTAGTGCAACTAGAACTAGGATCTAGTTCCTAGGACAACCAGATCCTAGTTCTAGTAGCACTAGAACTAGTTCCTAGTTCCTAGTAACTAGGTCCTCTTTTGGAAACACAGTTCCTGTTTATGCTCCTAGTAACTAGTTCCAGGGACTAGTAACTAGTTCCAGGGACTAGTTTCTAGGAACTAGTTCCAGGAACTAGTTTCTAGGAACTAGTTCCTAGTACTAGTTCCGAGTAACTAGGAACCAGATCCTAGTTCTAGTTCCAGGAACTAGTTCCTAGTACTAGTTCCTAGTTCCTAGTAACTAGGTCCTAGTTCCTAGAAACTTGTTCCTCTTTTGGAACTAGTTTGGAACTAGTTTCTAGTTCCAGGAACAAGGCACGTTTTGACCACAGATCTCAGGAACAAAAGTTAGATATAGATAGATAGATAGATAGATAGATAGATAGATAGATAGATAGATAGATAGATAGATAGATAGATAGATAGATAGATAGATAGATAGATAGATAGATAGATAGATAGATAGATAGATAGATAGATAGATAGATAGATAGATAGATAGATAGATAACTAATGAACTGCAGATTGTTGATTTGACATCCATGTTGACTATCAGCATGTTTTTTTTTCTGTTTCACTATGAGGTTTTACTGTGTTTTACTGTGTTTTACTGTGTACTACTGTGTACTACTGTGTACTACTGTGTACTACTGTGTACTACTCTACTCAGAGCTGTGGTGCTGGAAGCCTCTTCACTGTGTGTGAACCAGTAGGACCAGTAGGACCATTGTCAGCAGCATCAGTGTGCTCCTCCCACCTCACAGTCCTTCCAGATCTCCGGGTCGGTCTCGCCGCTGCTCTGGATCTCCTGCACCAGCGCCCGCAGCGTCTCCAGGGAGCTGGGGTTGATGAAGGGCAGGTTCTTCCCCGGCTCGAAGGCCTCGTCCGTGCTCAGACACAGACTCCTGCCGGGCACAGCCACGGTTACACCACACGCACGCTGACCAGACCCCCCTCCCACACACAGCTGGTTCCACACACCCTGTGGAACCAGCTGACAGCCGTACATATGATCTGCCCAAGTTTTGATTTCCAGAAAATAAATGATGGTTAAGGACCAAAATACCTAAAACAGGTAAAAAAAAGTCTATTGCCTGTTTCACCTGGTCTGAGACAATACTGCACATCTATAACGATGTGAACTCTACCATAGTTAGAGCCCAGTATCTTAGACCCCTCAGACGTGTGCAGGGCTCTCAGTCTCGCTCACCTGATCTTGTTGCATGCTGGTGTGATGCCGGGGGGCCTGCGCTCCACGGTGCCCCCTGTGGTCTGGGAGGTGGTGTGTCTGTCCTCGGAGACTCCCATCCCGGAGGCTGACGTCCCCTCGGAGGACACCAGGGAGGTCTCGCTCTCCTTCCCCACATCGCCGTCCCCGCTGGCATGGCAGTGGCTCAGGGCGCCCGAGCTGGACACGTCCTCAGAGACGCTGTCATCTGTGGACATGTTTACGGGCCCGGGCGGCGGGGGGCGGTCTGACAGCTGCAGAGCGAACCAGGAGCGAGCCAAACATGTCAGACTGCTCAGGTGATGACTGCTCACAACATGACAACACCTAAACTCAGTCTCCAGAGGTCTGAGGGGCAACCTGAGGATCGGAGGAGGAACTCCAGCTGCCAGAGTACGACCCGAGATTTTTCTACAGTTGTACCTTTCAGACTCTCTTCATGTTAATTCCTCTCTCTCTCTCTCTCTCTCTCTCTCTCTCTCTCTCTCTCACCCCCAGAAGAGTTCACTTTAGAAGCCGGGCAGCCTGTGGTTATAACTGCTCTATGAGAGGATCTCTTGTATTAGAAGTCATGACTAATAAAAACTCTGCCTGAGAAAAACCTTTGAAAATATCAGAGTTTACTCACAGGACTGAGAGAAGCTGAGAGAAGAGGAGGGGGAGAGGAATTATTTTCCCAGACTTTTTGTCAAAATAAAGTTCTCCAGTCCAAACATTTTGGTATTTTAACTGAAAATGGTCTGTCTTTATGTTGTCCTCATGTAGATCTATGCATTACTGTGTATTATTATCATTATTAGCACTATTCTGGGCAAGATAATCCTGAAATTACACAATTCAGCTCAAATTACAGAACTTGCTTCATTTCTGGGAGCAGTTGGAGGGCATAGGTCAGCTAAATAGTAGGAATAATAATGAGAAAAGAACAAGATCATAGGATTGTGACATGTCATATATGTCAACACTCCACATGTGATAAAAGACAGACAGACACAGCCATCCATGGTACAGTCTGAGCGTTGTCCTCCATCCCTGTGCCAGTCCTGGCCTGTGTCTGTAACACTCTTTGGGTCAAATCCTGTTCTTCTCAAAAAGTGCTGTGTGGACACACTGGCTTGCTTTATTACACAACTGTTCTGTGCAAAATAAGCCCTGAAGTCACTCAGTTCAGCTCCATTCACTTAACTTTGTTCACCCCCAGGGGGGATTCAGGGGACAGGTCAACGAGTGAGAAAGATAATCATTTAAAAAATGAAAATAACATCATATACTGACGCTAACATGTAGCATATCTGCCATATGTCAACAATCCACATGTGATAGTCATGTGACTCTGTCCTCTCTCTCCTATTGTTTACATAATGTGCTCTCTAAATGAACTTCCCTATGTCTGATCCGCATCACATCCTGACCAGTAAACACATCATGTATGTGACGTGTCAACACTCCAGGCAACACACACATAACACATAGACACAAACATCGATGGTACAGTGTGAACGTTGTCACTTCCCTGTCCTCCACCCCTGTGTCAGTCCTGGCCTGTGTTTGCTCAGTCTGCAACACACGTTGAGCCAACTACCTCTCCTTTCTAAATGTGCTATGTAAAAAAAAAACATGTATCACCATTCAGGGAAAAATTAGCCCTGGAGTCACTCAGTTCATCTTAATTCACTTAACTTTATTCATCCCTGGGGGCTATTTCAGGGCACAGGCCTGCTAAGTAGTAGGGATAATGAGATAATAAGATTCTGTACAGTAACTATACCGTATTTATCATATGTCATCAATCCACATGTGATAAAAGATAAACGAAACAAAGACGAATACAACATCCATCGTAGTGTATAAATGCATCAGTCCTGGGAGTGAATGTGCTGTGGGAATACATTCACTTGATTTATGACACAACTATTCAGTGCAAAATAGTCCCTGAAATCACTCAGTTCAGTTCAATTCACTTAACTTTTTTCATCCCTGGGGCTATAACAGTGCGAAATACTAGTAGAAGACAATATTAGTATAATATAATAAGATTCTGACAGTAAATATACCAAATGTCATATGTCAGCAATCAGTGCATTCAGCGCTCTGGATGAACTCCTGTTGTTTACTTAATGTGCTGCATAAATAAACTTACATCTTACATCTGATCCGCATCGGATTCTGTGTAGTAAGCATGTCATAAATAAACGTGCATATACACTCCACGTGTTATAAAACATAAGCCCCTCCACCCCTGGTTAGTGTGAGTGTTGTCCTCCATCCCTGTCAGTCTGACCTGGGTCTCCAGTGAGTGAGAGCTTGTCTGAACTGGCCCATGTTCAGACCCAGAGCTGATTAACTCTGACACCACAGTCTGCAGCCGACACACACACACACACACACAAGCACACACACACTGTACTGTCTCTGTCCGCATGTATTTACACATACATTTATAGATCATCCTCCTCAGAGCTGCTGAGGGACAGAATGATGTATAACTCTGTCACAGACACATCCGCTGCCTAGCCTCGGAGCTAAGTTGTGCTAAGTTGGTTAATAGCAGGTTTGTAAGCGGCGGAGGCTGAATGACACAGTAACACGGGTTGTTTAGCAGCTCTCACAGTCTCCGTGTGTAGCAGACGGGAGAATTAGGGACCTACCAGGTGACTTGAGGCATAATTCGGTCCATATTTCAGTCTGAGAGTCGCTGAGGAGGCTGCTAGCTGCAAGCTGGTTGGCTGCTGCACTGCAGTGATCTCCGGACGCTGGCTGCTTCCTGATTGGTCCAGAGGGGCGGCGCTCTGATTGGAGCGTCGCTGTGACGCAGCGCAGGCCGCGCTCTGATTGGTCCGGAGGGAGGCTCATAAAATGCAGCGCTGTCAATGGACAGTCACTTTCACTCAGGGACTCTATTGGCTGTGGGGGGGAGGGGCGGGGTTTGTTTGGGTTTGGACAATAGAAGACAGCCAGAGGACACTTTCTATTGTGCTTAGCGGGACAATTGTGAGAGGCTGGAAGCAAATCCTGTTTATTATTAACAATATTATCATTATAATTTAAGCTGTACACACAAGTGTCGCTTTGCAGAATCCTCCATATCCTGGGATGTGCTGAAAAATGAGCTTACTCTATTGTATAAATAATAATGTTCATTCATACTCACTTTTACAGATCTATTAACAGTTAACTATTAAACTCTTTACTTTTATTCTACAGCCATTAGTAAAATCTTTTGTCCTCATAGTTTTCTTTATGTTGTTCTGTACTCTTTTAAGCAGTTCCCAGCTCCTTCAGGACCATGTTATGCAGGCTTATTATCAAACCAGTGGATGAATCACAAGCTGGACAACTATTTGAAAATACAATTTATTACACTGAGTAATAAATACATACAAAGATGCAAGTAACAGCATTTTCCTTTTTTTTATACCAAAACCAGCCTGAACACGAATGAACCGATGCATTTGGCACATCTCTGTCCCTCACTCACTCACTCAATCGAAGGGTCTGAAAATCAGACCAAAATACTATCAAAAAGAAGAACCGACCCCTGAACAAGCCATGCACTGTCTACAATTAACCCACGGCCCCTTCTGCATGCACAAATTAACAATTTAAATATGAAGTCAAACTAAAGATCCCAAAGTGGGGCATTAAGACACGGTTCCTCAACTTATTCCCAATATGACCCCACGTAATTTCATTGACCTTCCAGATCCAGAACTCTGGAGTCATGAGGTGTTTTATCTAGTTTTTCTTTTTTTTTTTTCCTCCCCTGTTGGGAGCCTTCCTCCTCCTCCTCCTCCTCCTCCTCCTGTTCTTTTACTTCCTTCTTCTCGACGGAAATGCCATGCATGTTATTGATGTTGTTTGACGAGACGCACGCTAGTTAGTTGTTGTGGGGACAGCGTGAGTCTGGAGGCTAGGACCGGGCGTTCCTCTCCGTCTCCGCCAAGCACTCACGCACCAGCCCCCGGGCGTGGATAATCCCTGGAGAGGACCAAGCAGTTCACATCAGCCCAGAACCACCCGTCAGTCACACTTTATTTACATGCCACTGTCCATGCAGAGGAAGTCTCAGGTGCTTGACACAATAAAAATACTTTAACAACAGCTCCCTGTCCCACATCCATTCACAGGAACATACTACAGTCATGTGAGGTACAAAGACTTTGGAGGATATGTAGATGTAGGTATAGTAATATGTATATAAAGTAAGTATAAATCACATTATAAATGAGGAATAAGATGTAGGAAGCACCAGAGACTGGGGCAAACTAATATAAATAAAGCTGATAAAGTGCAAAAGGTCATGAACTCTCCCCTCCATCAACCACCACCTTATGGTGGAGGAGGGTCTGAGACCCAGGAGCTGTGCTGTCTACCATCTGTACGGTGCGGCAGACATTTCTACATCTCATGATGAAACCTATGGTAGCGCGGCCCGGGCCTCCGGCTGCAGCTCGCTCACCTCTTTTCAGTCTCTCCATGGCGCTCTTGCTCCCGGCGTACGTGGGCCTGATCTCCTTGCCCAGCTCTTCGATGATGGCCAGCAGCTCTGCATATTTGTTCTGAGGCACTTGGCTTCCAGAGGAGCCCTGAGGTCCGAGCACAAGCAGAGATGAAGCAGGTATGAACAGATATAGACAAAGCTTCCATGTTGTTTTCCTGGGTTCACATGATTAGTCCTCAATCATTCACTAACAATCAGAAAATCCTCAAGACTGCTGACTTTGTCCAAGTTCTCTTGTAGATCAAGTTGAAGAGTCAGTTTTACTTCCCTAAAAAGCGTAAAGAGTTTTATGTATCTTATATTTAAGCAGGAGTTTCATTCCTGATGATATTAGAACTAGAGCTCCAACGTCTAATTGATCTGGTGTTGCAGCTCTAATCAGAACTGACGAAGCCGTCCTGCAAAACAGTAGTTTTATCTCACTGGAAAAAATCACGAGAAACCACAAATATCGGATCTAAAATATGCTGAGAGGAAGAGAGAAACAGGAGGGGGCAGGAAGCCCTGTGGTATCTGATTTAATCAACCTCATTTAACCTAATTACTCCAATAATGTGGAGAGCTCCTCAGCAGTGGAGGAACAGTGATTAATGCTACTTTACTTAAGTAGATGTAGCTGTGAGACAGTCAAAATAAAGCTGCACCACTGGCTCCTACAGTCTGATAACACACGTGTTCAGGTGGAGCACAGACTCTGAACTGGCCCTAGGACACAGTGTGAGACTGGACTGTGTGTGTGTGTGTGTGTGTGTGTGTGTGTGTGTGTGTGTGTGTGTGATGGACTAGGGATGCAGTCCATGTACAACGTGGGTGAGATGATGGATATAGGTGATGGATGGGTGGATGACGGATGGAGGTGATGGATATAGGTGATGGATGGAGGTGATGGATGGGTGGATGATGGATGGAGGTGATGGATGGATGTCGACCTGTGAGAATCCCAGAGATGGAGGTCCGTAGTCGCTTAGCAGCGGCCTGTAGGACTGCAGCGTGGCCACGTTGGCTGCAGAGGGAGACTGGAGGTTTCCAACTGTCCAGGAGAGACGAGGAGACCATGTCAGTGGAGAACACACACACACACACACACACACACACACACACACACACACACACACACACACACACACACACACACACACACACACACACACACACACACACACACACACACACACACAGCTGATGATG
This sequence comes from Karalla daura, assembly GCA_029224185.1. Lineage (NCBI taxonomy): Eukaryota > Metazoa > Chordata > Actinopteri > Chaetodontiformes > Leiognathidae > Karalla > Karalla daura. Next base: position 22,407,048 of record CM055201.1, on the reverse strand, counting down.
ATTCTCATTAGCACCCAATCTGCTTACATGTTCAGACAATGAAGGGTCAGAAAAAAAAAGAGAAATTGGTTCCCCAAGAGGTCCTCAAACTACTTGAACTGTACAAAAAAACCCACGAAATACTGTCTAAAAACAGAAAAAGAAGCTGCAAATCTTCACATCTTTCATGGTGTTTCTGACATCATTTGGTCTCAGACAAGATTGATGTGAGAGATATCCTTTGACCACCACACTATAAGGTCTTTAATTCCTAATGATACATACAAAATAGAAAGAAAAAGCAGAAAATCCCTAAAACTGATCAGTGTTTCTTAGAGTTCAGGTCATCTTGTGCAGTCCCCTTAAATACCCTGCAAAGGGACCGGCTGCAACGCTTTGTGTTCTCCAGGTGAAGTTCCAAGTCTCCTTCAGTCCCCCGAAAAGTGAGCCTGGAACATCTTTAACTAAGCAAGATGTTTGGTTCCAAATAACACAAAGAGAAACAAGAAAATCCCTGAAATTTGGAGTTGTCCCTATAAATCCTGCATGCTGGATGATGTTTAATACCTCGTCATACACCTGCATTTCCGAGCTTATTGGATTTTATCTTTGAATTATTTAGTACAACTTTAATTACTTATTACCTTTTGTACATCTATTTTATCACTTGATATCTTATTACCTAAATGTGCATCTTACACCTAACAGTACGTTTCATTCCGACCAGTCTAACTATTTAAGTGAGCATCGAACAGCTGCACTAGTTGAAGCACCACTGTCTGTTCTGTTGTTGCTTTTCTCCACCGCATCTTAGACTTAACCAGATGTTTAGCTCAAAAATAACTTCATAATTAATAATATTATAATTAGTTAACTTATAAACGATGATGTAAGGCATCGACCAGCAGCAGCAGCGGTCTGTTACTCCTCCGGGCTGCAGCTCCTCCCTCCGCCACCAGGGGTCCTCGAAGGGTCGTAAACAGCGCGCGGCAGATCAATCAGCAGCTCCGCGCGAGGAGCATCATGGAGGAAGCGGAACCAGGCTCGAGCTCCACAACACACACACATACATACACACACATACACACACCGCTCGTCGGTCCCCGACTCCACGCCATCCGGACCGGGACCGGGACCCCCGGGGCCGGGCCGGGCCGGGCCGGGCCAGCCGGCCCCGGGGAGCGGGCAGCAGCCTCGGCGTGCCCCGGCGTGTGTGCGGGCTGTGTGTGTGTGCGGCAGGCGGAGCAGCGGGAGCTGCTGCTGTACATTAGTAATAATGGCGGCTGTGAATTAGCCTAGCTCCAGGATCTGACCCGGTACAAAGAACCGGACTAAACTACACACTCGGTCTGTCTCCAGGTATTCTCCGAGACCCTCGGATTAAAACACTCGATTTAACGGAGCCGCGCCGGGATCTGCGCCCGGTTTTTCTCCTTACCCTGGTTCCCTGAAGTTCCCGGAATGTGCTGATGGACGTTGGGTTTGTAAGACATTCCCAGAGACATTTTAAATTAAAGAAATAAAAATGACCCGAAATCCACTGAAGCGTCTGTCTCTTCACTTTTTGTTTACAGCACCGGCAAATATGGCGTCACGTCACTTTCCATTGACACCCCAGTGTTTCTGCCGCGAAACAAAAAAATCAGAGAAAAAAACACGTTTAAAAAACACACAAAAGAAAACCGGTCCCACACACACACGCGCGCGCGGACACACACATATATACACACTTCACTTATGGATTTATAAAAAAAAAAAAAAAAAAAGAAGAAAAAAAAGAAAAGTAGTGCCAGGACGGGGAGGAAGAAAAGCGTCATCCTCCAACTCTTTTGTGTTTTGACGACACGTTTGGTGAGGAAGATGGCACATTTATCTCACGGTTTTAGCCACATAAACAAGAGTGTGTGTGCATGTGTGTGAGGGTTTTTTTTTCGCTTTTTCAACAATTTTAATTAGAAAAAAAACAAAACACACATTAATCGAAGACGACTCAGTTATGAATTACAAAGAAACATTTTTGATTTTTAGTTAGATTTCATCCTCGCACTTTGAAAAAAATGCAAAATAATGAAAATAATACAAATTACAGTATAGAGAGTTTTGTACTGAAATACAACAATATAGAGAAAGTTGTTAACACTGATTGTGTGTTTAAAACTAAGGTTTAGCAGCAGTTTAAAGGTGATTTTATGAGTTTTGGAGCCTTACCTGTCTTTGTCTGTGGAGACGCCTCCATCCCAGCCTCTACAGACGGTTTCAGATGAACTCACTCCGAGCTGGATAGAAGACTCACACACGCTTCTCATGCGGGATCCAGGTCACTCTGAGGGGCCCCTGAGGGACCCCAGGACAACATGGTTTAGTCTGGACTGGACCAAACCATGTGACCCCCAGGGGTCATGACCCCAGAGATGGTTTGGCCTGGCCCCCTCAAAACCCACAGTGAAACCTTTTTTTTCTAGCAAGATTAGGAAGTAAAACTAAACTCTAAATTAACCTTAAATAGTTAATTTATGAGTGAAAAAGTACCAGGATGAAACATTTTTGATTTCCAGGTAAATTAATGTAATGCAAGTAATGATAAATTATGAGAACATTACAACAATAGTAAAAGTGAAGATCTGATATATAATTAAGTGCAGTAATATAGTTTAACAGTTTAAGTTGATTATCTCTACCCTGGTTAAAGGTGATAGTGTTAGTTTAAAGTTATACTCGTCTGTGAACATGAGAAGAGTTTTATGTCAACTTACTTCAACACATGAGGGGACCAGGTCTCTGAGGGCCCCCCCAGGACACAATGGCGTGGTCTGGTCCAAGCCCTGGACTGGACCAAACTGTGACCTCAGGGGTCATGACAACATGGTTTGGTCCAGTCCAGGGGTCATGACCCTCGACCCCATAGATGGTTTGACCCAAAAACCTCACCAGCAGTGTGAAACCCATTTACCCAGCATTAACTTAGGTAAACATCAAACCTAATTAGTAAAAATTACTAATCAACTAAAAAATTCACCAGGATAGTTTATATGAGCTGTTAGCACAACTATTAAATGCTTTGTGTATATAATCTTCCCATTTTATATGCTGTTTTTTATATTATGTATAGGAGAGACAGCATTTCCTTTCTTCTGCATGTCCTTATATATAAAAGGAAATGAAGAGCAAAGAAAATAAACTAAATGCATTGGAGTGAAACAGCCACAGTGTGGAGAGCAGTTTGCAGGCTGTTCTACTGTGTCTGCAGCTTCACTGTATCTGCAGCTTGGTTATCTATGGGAGAGTCATTCTATAGTGACACGGAGGACTGTGGTGCTTTTCTTTCCTGCTCTGTCACTCCAGGAGTCGGGGTAGAAGTATAACAGGCTTTATTGAACATCGCACTCATTCATGTACAGGTCAACTTGAATATTTGTACAACTGTCAGTAGTGCAACTCGTGCAGAACGATAAAAGGAAAAAACAAAACAAAAAAGTCCTTCAAGTGTTTCGACTTCAGAGGAGCTGATCTGCTGCGACTTTTTCTTTTTTAAACACCACAAAGTAAAAACTTATTATTGGGCTTCCATTCACGGTGGACATTAAAGATCAAAAAAGGGTTTTTTTTTCTTTTTTTGGGGGGGGGGGGGGTCTTTCAGCCCCATCCACACAATTTTAAGCTCAAGACGCTTTTACAAAGTCTACAAAAATGCACATCGGTATGATACAAAGACCTCCTCCTCCTCCTCCTCCGCCCGTCTTTCACTGCCTCCGTCAGAAACAGAAGAGAAAGACGCTAAACGGACACGGATCCACAGGTGACGGTGTTTGTGGACAGAATGTCTCTAATGACCAGTAGAGGCGTCCAGACTCTGGCCTGTCCCATCCAGTGTAACTCAGCAGCAGCAGCAGGAATCGTCCAATGTTAATCACAGATCAGCTCCAGGAAGCAGAAGAAAAGAGAGAGAGAGAGAGAGAGAGAGAGGGAGAGAGAGAGAGAGAAAGAGAGAGGGAGGGAGAGAGAGAGAGAGGGAGAGAGAAAGGGGAGAGAGAGAGGTGCAGGAGCAGCATTCCAGTCAAGGTCATGCAGATTAGAAATGCTGGAAAACTCTAAACATGTTCTTTGTTTTGTCTTTCAAAGAGGGTCTTGGTTATGAGTTTTAAACCCCTGAGCAAGAATTTATCCGGAAGACGAAAAGAAAGGAGGAGAAAAGAAAACTAAAGAGCCTCCGGAACTCCGTTTGATGGTCTGATGCGTTTCTCACACTTCCTTGGCGGTTTCACCGGGATTCACAAAGATTAAAAATAAATAAATAAAGTTGGTAAAAGGACAGAGCTCCGTCCATGCTCACCCCAACGCGTTGGAAATGATGCACCGAGGAGTTAAAGGATGACGAGCTGAGTGTAAGTGACAGATGGGGACAAAAGAAAGAGCCTGAACTCTTCACGCAGTTTCAATATTTATCTTTGGATTAACTTCCTAAACTCCATGCATTGGAAACAGATGCAGACGCCTAACGAACCGGACCGGCTTGGTAGAAGGGGCCCGACTGCAGCATCAGCTCGGACGGAGCCAAAGGCACCATCTGTGGACTCCTCCAACCAGCCTCCTCCGAGCTGGGAGGCTGCAGTCGCCAACATCCCCTCCTCTCAGACGCCTTCACTGCTCAACGCAGTTTGCTTTTTCTCTAAACTGAACACAGAAGCAAAACTGGAGCGGGAGGAACTGAGAAACTCGGTGAGAGGCAGAAAACGGCGAACGTGTCTGCGCCTCTGAGGCGAGCGCTCCGGACCGCGAGGATGCTGAGACGTGGTCGGGTTCCCCACGCCAGAGCTGAAGAGACGGAGGCGGCCCGTCACCAGCCCGCAGCAGACTGGGGTTCCACCTCCTCTCGCTCCAGAGACGTGGAGGCGCTTGTCTGAACCTCGGCCTCGGGTTCTGAACTCCACAACGTTGTTTCCACTCTGAATGTCAGAGGATGAAACGTCACCCGTCTGAAAAAGTCTCGAGATGGAAAGAAAAAGAACAACAAAAAAACCCAAGAACAAAGAACCCTGAACGCTTTTCTCTGTACAGCCTCCTGTCTGAGCTGAAGGGGTGTGTGTGTGTACATGTATGTGTGTGTGTACATGTATGTGTGTGCATGCATGTGAGTGTATGTGTGCGTGTGTGTGTGAGTGTATGTGTGCATGTGTGTGTGAGAGGGGGTGGTGGGTGAGGAGGAGGGTGGAGCAGACACGGAGGAGTCCGAGGAGCCGGGTCCCCGGAGGAGCCGGGGGTCTCCAGACAGGACGAGGGGCTGAGCGTGGCGTGGCTCCGGGCTCAGACTACGTGCTGGGAGCGTGGCTCAGACTACGTGCTGGGAGCGTGGCTGAAGCTCTGAGGGTGGAGCTGCAGCCTCTTCTGCTGCTCCTGCACCGCCAGCTGCTGACTCTGGTCCGACGTGGACAGCTTGTTGATCAACGCAGACACACAGTTGGCTGGAATGATCAGACCTGGAGGAGGAGGAGGGTTTAGGATCAACCAGGACACTTCACCTCACAGATAAACCTTCTACAGATCTGAGTGATTTCAGCCATTCACACGTTTCTAACATCCCAGGAAATACCCAGTACCACCTGCTCACACATACACCAACCCCAGGCAGCTTTGATAGAGATCCCAGAGCTGTTCTGTCCATGCAGGACAACTTCAGTCTGACTGTCAGACACAGTGACCAGTCAGATGGAATCATAAGTAGAGATGCAAGGAAGAGTCTGTCGCTGAAATTATTCAGCTCTCTTTTTCTGACCTTTGTCTCTGAGAACATCTGATCAGAACCAGCTCAGAACCAGATCTGAACCAGATCTGAACCAGGATCTCCATGGAGAGAGCTGGGATCTGTGTTGATGCTGGCAGAGCTCGAGCTGCTCTAGAGGAGCAGAGAAACGCAGTGAAGGGGTGAGAGCGGCCTCCTACCCACTATCCTCTGGCCGTCCTCCGTCCTCAGCCGGACGATCTGCACCTTGACGTTGGTTCCGCTGAGCGGCGTGAGCACGGCCTCCACCTCGTTCCACACGCTGAGCACCGAGCCACACAGCACGTAGTAGGTCCTGCAGCGCAGCCCCACCTCGCACTGCAGCCCCACCGACGCCTTCTTACAGTTCCCCCGCCTGGAGGGGGGGGGGGGGGGGCAGAGCAGAGCAGAGGTTACACACACACACAGTCAGAACAGGGTCAACAGGCTCTAAACGTTCCCCTGACACATCCAGCATGTGCCTGTAAATCCCCACAGTGTTTCCAGTCCCTGAACGCCTCATAGCCATTCAGATCATGTCCTAATGTCTGCACAGTGTGTGTGTGTGTGTGTGTGTGTGTGTGTGTGTGTGTGTGTGTGTGTGTGTGTGTGTGTGTGTATATATAGAGCCTAACGGGTACAGATGTAGAGAACAGGGCTGAGATCGTTCCTGGACTCTGGTTTGTTCTCTCTGTCTCTCTCTCTCTGTATCCCTCTGTCTCTGTCTCTCTCTCTCTCCCTCTCTCTCTCTCTCTCACCTGAACATTAAACAGCTGACCTGACCGGCTGAATCCAGGTCAGTCAGAGGCCAGGGCCTCAGAGATGCAGGTTCACGTACCAGTAGGCGTGAGAGCAGATCTGAGCAGACGACTTGTACTGGTCGGTCCAGTGCTGCTTCGCATCTTCTGACAGGACCTGAGCCCAGAAACAAAAGATCAAGAAATGGAGTAAACCCTGCTTCAAGACCCAGTCACACCACCTTCTAAAGCTGGTTTATCATGTTCAACGGTCCAGTTTTTACTTATTTTACTTTAATTTTTGCATTTATTCATCATCACATATAGATCGATCACAGAGCTGTTCGTGTGAAGGAGAGAGTGAGACCTTCTTGAACTTCTTCTTGATGTCTGCGTAGGTCTCCAGCTTCAGCTGCCGGCCTGTGTTGGGTCTGTAGACCAGGAACAGCCTCTTCTTAGTGTTCACCTCCTTCACCAGGATGGCTGTTTTCTTGTTGTTCCTCATCTGCTCAAAAACAAACAAACAAACAATGGTAGTGGCTGCAGCTGCTGTTTGGTTCCAGTCCAGGGTTGGAGGTGAGAGGTTGATCAGGTGGCTGCTTCACAGGCTGAGCTCAGAGCTGCACAGTGAGCTCAGAGCTGCACAGTGAGCACAGAGCAGCGAGGAGTGCAGAGCTAGACGCTCTAGAGCAGCTACAGTTCATCTGATGTGGCTGAGCAGCGTTGCTGTGATGCAGCCTTCTACTGAGCTCCTGAGAACGCCAGTCACAGCCATTACTAACTTCTACTTTCTGTGCTGAACAGACAGACTCCAGCTCCCCTGCTCCTCCCTGCACCTCCTCGGCCTCCCTGCAGCCCCCCGGCCTCCCTGCAGCCCCTCGGCCTCCCTGCAGCTCCTCGGCCTCCCTGCACCTCCTCAGCCTCCCTGCACCTCCTCAGCCTCCCTGCAGCTCCTCAGCCTCCCTGCAGCTCCTCAGCCTCTCTGCAGCTCCTCAGCCTCTCTGCAGCTCCTCAGCCTCCCTGCAGCTCCTCAGCCTCCCTGCAGCTCCTCAGCCTCCCTGCAGCTCCTCAGCCTCTCTGAACCCACCTGGACGTAGAAGCCGTCGTCGGCTCCGTTCTGCTCGGCCCAGGCGTGGGTCGCCTCCTCCCAGGACATCCCTCGCTCCACGCTCACCTGGAGGAGGACAAGGAGGAGACAGATGATGCTGCTGCCACGTAGCACACAAACAGAAATAAAGGGGAGAGGAGAGGAGAGGAGAGGAGAGCGTACGGTGAAGAGCTCCACGTGGCCTGACGTGGTGTAGCCGGGCGTCAGGAACTTCCTGCAGTCCACCTTCTTCACCTTCTCATCACCAGAGCCCAGATCTGACAGGAACCAGGGACACACAGGCTGCCTTTCAGCTCCACGGCCTTACAAGACATCCTCTAAACAGACAAGCCCTACCTACCTATACAAACCCTGCAAAGTCTATTCTAACAACTAGAATTCATAACTTTGTTTTTAGCATCATTTCAGAAACAACTGAGCTGCGACCAGTTACTGAACAAAGGAATGGACCTCACACAAACTTCAGATCCAGCCACTCAAACATAACGGAATGACTCAGGACTGAGTCACTGACTTTCAGATACAGATCATTTACAGATGAACTGTTTCCATGACAGTTTTCCACAAAATAACATTTCTAAAATTCAAAGTACAGCCCCACCACTGAAAGGTGTGTGAGCTGTAATTCTCACAATATCCCAGAATACCCTGACGAACATAGTTTTGCTCTTTGAATCAGATGTAGAGAGAAACAGAAACAGTTGAGTCTCCTCCTCTGTCCATCTGGTCTGAGGGGAACTGGTCATGTGACCCCTACGTCAGCTGTCTGGAGGACATGTCCAGCTGTCCACCACCAGTTTTTACAGCAGTATTTAGCTTTTACACATTTCCAGAACAGGAACAGACCCCAGAGTTCTACCAACGTCTGGAGGCCTGGAGGAGCTGACCGCTCCAGTCTGACTGTGGCTGCTGGAGCAGGCAGACTGAGGTTACCCAGGATGCCCATGTCGTATCTGCCGTTCCTCTTGGCCTCCTGGATCACTGCAGCCAGCGTGTCGGAGAAGTACTGGAACAGAGCGTTCTGCTGCTGCACCTCCATGCCCAGGATGCGGTTCAGGAACTTCCCGATGTTGTTGTAATCTGCAGGTGGAGCAGAGAGGACCCAGCGGTTACAGCCCCACTCAGACAGACAGACAGGAAGCAGAGCAGCTGTGACGCCTTCACAGAGCTGGGACTGACCTTTGTCCAGGGACAGGACGCCCGACCTGTCCTCCACGTTAATGAGGCCCACGCCGATCAGCCCACCCTGGATCTCTGAGGAGGAGAAAAAGTTTCACACATTTCAGATTCAACATCCCACGCTGGTTCCAGAGCCTCATCTCCACCTCGCTGTATACACTTCCTGTCTGCTCTACCAAAACAAAAGCCTTTCGTGCAGCTCACATCAAAGCTCTCACAGTAAATGACATCTGTCGTTAAACAAATGGTAAACACTGAGACGATGTCGATCAAAATGAGAATAAAGAGCAGTCTGAGTCTCAGGAACAGATCAGTGAGGTCCAAACAAGTCTCACCCTTGAAGAAGTCTCCTCTGAAGTCTGAGGGAGGGGACACCAGGGGGGAGTCCAGCTTCACGATGGACTTCATCACTATCTCCAGAGCGTTCCTGCCGTACTGCAGCCAGGACAGAGGGAGCAGAGTGAGACCGTGGCACACACACTGCCTCTACACACCAAACACACGCCGTCCACTCACTTTGTTGTCGAAGTTGAACCTGCTGAGGTCTCGGGTCTCTGTCGCTCTCCTGTCTCCGTGTGTGAGAGCGCCCTGTGGCAGACACACACACACACACACCTTCACTACACTGCATCACAGACTCCAACAAGAAATATGACGCCATGTCACCCACAAGCCTCACAATTTACCGCTTTGCTCATGCTCAATGCTACAGATGTTCCGAACAGAAGTTCAGAGAGAGACATGACACAGAGCGACAGTGATGCAGAGCTAGAGGGAGGAGGAGGGAGACAGACCCTGCCATGAGTTCCAGTCATTGACAGACAGATGGATCAATGGAAGGCTAACGCATGAGAGGCTCAGAGTTGCTTTTGCGTGGACTCTTTGTTACTGAGTGACACAGGAACAGTGATAAATGTTTTCAGGCAGAACTGTTCCAGTTTTAGTGCCGATTGCAACACTACTGACGTCCGTTCCATTATTCTGAGGAGTCAGACGCAGAGCTGGGACGTTCAATTCATCTTTCTTTAGCCCAGGTGTGAATAGGAACTGTTAATGTTATAGGAGGGAAAGAACAGATGTGGTGCATGCCTAGCAGAGATGAGAGGGAATGGAGCAGATTATAGTCCGTACCAGGCTCTCTAGTCTTTTGGCCACGATGGATGCAAACCTCTGCTCTCCGGCCAGCTCAGAGATGAGGAACACGTATTCTGGAGCCGTGACCTGGTTGGACCTGTGAGTTCTCCCTGCGAGCAGACAAACACAGTGAGTCCGTCAGGTAGGAGGAGGAGGAGGAGCGCTGAAGCACACCCCGGGGGGGGGGGGCCTGGTCCTCAGGCACTGACCGAACTGCTGGATGGCTCTGTCGGCGCTCCACGGCAGCTCCAGCGTCATGTGCACTCTCCGCCTCTTGTTCTTGACCCGTCGGTCGGCCTGCAGGGAGATGCCGGAGCTGGCCGCCTCCGAGATGATGGCGATGTTCTGGGGAGGGAGAGAACAGGCTGGTTAGGTCCAAGACACAGGTTAAGATCAGACTGCAGGAATGGAAGGTTTCTCTGGACAAGAGTTAAACTGAAATGCAATGGAAACCAACACTACACACTCTGAAACAGAGGCAGCTTCATAGTGAGGGAACGGGTTAAAATGTGACTTTTCTATTTGTTATTTTGGGATAAACTATTTTGGTATTCAGTGGCTTCATGTGTCATGACTATGAGGGAGGATCAGATCAGCCACAGATGCAACCATACAGGCGCTGGTTGGAGGTTAGTTACAGCTGGCTGTGGATGGGAGGCTGTCACCACTGGGTCTGAGCTCACAGGGAAGTGATTTCTGTGATACGAGACGTTTCTCCAGATTCATCAGGAACTCAGACGGAGATCTTGAGCCTGCCTGTTTCCAGGTCTCTACATTAAAGCAGCTCTGCGTCCTCCCACTCAGACAGACGCAGCCCCAGGTCCAGGATGGGATCCAACCCCGCGCTCACCTTCTCTCCATCCATGAACCTCTGCTTCTCCGTCAGGTTGAGGATCTCCACGGGAACGTCGAGCTCGGAGCGAGACTCGTAGGTGATGGTGCCGTCATCGTTGCTGACCACGCGGCCTTTACGTCCCGTCATCTGAGGAGCAGAAACGAGGAGGCTGAGGATCCTTCACCAACCTTCAGCGCCTTCAAAGACTGGCCACAGAGCGTCCACAGAGACGTTCAGCAGGCCGGGGGGGGGGGGGGGGGGGGGGGGCACTGACCTCGGCCACGTTCTCGGGGCCTCCCAGCTCGTCGATGAGCTCGTCCAGGGTGTTGGGAGGCAGCTCCTCGGCCAGCTCCTCCAGCTTCTCCAGCAGGTCTCTCTTCATCTTCTGGGCGTGTTCCACTGCGTCCTGGCTTGTTACGCAGCTGTCCTCGCTCTCTGCTTTGACTGAGCAACAAGCACAAACAGGGACCGTCATTAACCCGCTGGAGGCTACAGGCTGGAGGCTAGAGGCTGGAGCCTAGAGGCTAGAGGATGAAGGCTAGAGGCTGGAGGCTGGAGGCTACAGGCTAGAGCCTGGAGGCTGGAGGCTAGAGGCTGGAGGCTAGAGGCTGGAGGCTAGAGCCTAGAGGATGAAGGCTAGAGGATAAAGGCTAGAGGCTGGAGGCTGGAGGCTAGAGGCTAGAGGCTAGAACCTGGAGGCTGGAGCCTAGAGGCTAGAGCCTAGAGAGCCTAGGCTGGAGGCTGGAGGCTAGAGGCTGGAGGCTAGAGGATGAAGGCTAGAGGCTGGAGCCTAGAGGCTAGAGCCTAGAGGCTAGAGCCTAGAGGCTGGAGGCTACAGGCTAGAGGCTGGAGGCTGGAGGCTAGAGGCTGGAGGCTAGAGGCTGGAGGCTACAGGCTAGAGCCTGGAGGCTACAGGCTAGAGGCTGGAGGCTAGATGCTACAGGCTAGAGCCTGGAGGCTAGAGGCTAGAGGCTAGAGCCTAGAGCCTAGAGGCTGGAGCCTGGAGGCTAGAGGCTAGAGCCTAGAGGCTGGAGGCTGGAGGCTGGAGGCTGGAGCAGAGCACCAGGGCGGCCTGGCTCTACTGACCTGTGCCGGGGGTGCTGCTGGGGGGGTTGACGGGGGCAGAGAAGGTCGGCCGGGTGGAGCCCAGCCCCGACGCTAACAAGGCACTTTGAATGGAGTCCGGGTCGATGCTCTTCCTCCTCTTCTTCTTCTTCTCTTTCCCTTTCTTTGGTTCCTTCCTGATGAGCCAGGGATCTGAGGTGCACAGACACAATCTTAAAGGGGAACACTGGAGAATTCATCCTTGTTCTCTGGTCTCAACATAGAAACTGTGGAAAATCAGAAATGCCTCAGATGCCATTTTACAATCCTATTTCGAGGTGATCACATGGGTGGTCACGTGACTTGACGTTCCCTGTGAACAGAGCAGCTGTGGAGCACGTCACGTCTGCTCAGATTCACCTGTTGCGTTATTATCCTGGTTTATACATGAATGAGGACGAGAGGTTTTTGGAGCTGCAGTAAAGACATTCTCTCTAGGTGTCTTTTACCGCAGCTCCTCCAACCACCTCCTGGAGTCTCACCATCCTCGTCCTCGTCATCAGACTCGTCTCTGAAAGGGTTGAAGTCGTCGTCTTCGTCTGCCGAGCTCACAGACTTGAAGCTGTCGTCGCTGTCTTTTCCAGACTCTCTGTCCGACTCCTCAGACTGGCTGTCCTCAGAGCTGGTGCCCGACAGCCCGCCGTGTTTGCGAGGCTTCTTCTGCTGCTGCTTCTTGACCTCCGGCCCTGAGGAAGACATCCAGAGTTGAGCTCTCTGAGGCTGGAGGCCCAGACACACTCAGCTCTGGTCCGCTCTGGGGTTTTCCTACCTTTCCTCTTCTTGCCCTTCTGCTCCGTCTGGGCCGCAGTCTCAGCGGGCAGCGGCTTCTTCTTGGCTGAGAGGTCGATGCCCAGCAGGCTGTAGAGCTTCTGTCTGTCAGGGGCTGGAAAGTGCTTCTCTATGAGGGACTGCAGCACCCCCCTGGACACACACACACAAACAAACAAACAAACAAACCAACCATGACTGTACTGTCACACACACACACAGGTATTCCTGCTGGAATCGTGTCTTAAAGCGTCCGTACTTTGCAGTGGAGACAAAGTCGTTGAGCTCTCCTCCTCCTTCCTCCAAAGCTTCGAGTGTTCGTGCTTCTCCAGTGGACTGCAGCCCGATCACCACACACTGCAGAGACACATAGACGAGTTACACACTGAACTCTGACTGATACGACTACTCAAGTAGTTCTAAACATACGATGGAAAAGTATTAAAGCTGGGCTTGACAGCCACTGAGAGCAAGGTCAGGCGTCTGCTGTTTGGGTGAGCAGCTCAAGGACGATGCCGAGGCTTCAGTTTCCCATAACAACCTGACAGCTGTGGTACAAGTGCTGCAATCACCTGGCATACAGAGAGTGAGGCTGACTGGTTCTGATCAGACCCTACAGTTGCTGCTTTCTATAAAGCCAGGGGCCACTGCGCTCCTAGCAGCAGGACTCTAGCAGCAGGACTGAGCCCTGCAGGTGCATCACACTCGTCTCTAGGAGTCAGAGGAACTGCTCTCGTCACCTTCCCGTTGTGGACCTCCTCTCGGGCCAGCTGCACCACCCTGCGGACCTTGGAGGCGATGCAGAGGTATTTGAAGAACCTCTGGTGTGCCGACCAGAACTGGCCCCACATGGACTTCTTCATGCGCTGCTCCGCGTCCATCAGGTTCGCTGCCTGCTGGAACTTCTCCCGGGCGCTCACCCACTGGGAGGAGGAGGAGGAGGAGGAGGAAGAAGTCCATCTATGAGCTGCTAGAACCATCAGACGGGCTCAGAGAGAGGCGCTTCCCTGCTGCTTACCAGCCTCACTGATTTGTTGTACATGTGGATGTATTTCTGCGTCAGGGGAACCTCCTCGATCTTGAAGGTGACGCCTGTGAAGCTCAGCTGTCTGGCGATGTACATCCCCCTCAGCTTCATGTCCATGGCAACGATCTCCATGGCACCCACGCCTCTGGAAGCAGCAGGCACCACAGACCGTTCAACACCCCAACATCTGTCAGAGCTGCAGAGCTGCAGAGCTCAGTGGTGACGAGTGCCGCTCACCTCCGCTCAACAGCCTGGATGAAGTTTCCAAACTCTTTGAAGGGCGTTTTGTGTCCCCAGATGCCCAGACGGTTCATGTAGGCCATGTTCCTCGGCTCGGAGGCTCCTGCCAGGTCAACAGCGGTTAGTTGTGTTTACTGCAAGATGAAAGCAATATTTCTAAACTCTCCAGGCTGAAAGACGCTTCCTCACCTGTGGCACTGGCATACACAACCCGCGCCTTGGGGAGTTTGTTCTGCAGCTCCAACACAGCCAGGCCCGTCTTGGTAGGCTTCGAGGATCCAATCGGACACACGTTTTTGGCTTTATGACACTCGTCATACACGATCTGGAGCCGGACGTTAAAGAGAACAGAGTCTGGAGGAGCCGCAGCAGATGGCTTAGGTGGAGGCGCAACATCTGATCTGATCACAGGACACATGGAGACACTCTGCTCTGCTCGAAAAGGATACGACTCCATCAAAGTCCTCTCCACACCAGTGCAGCAGCTGCTGGAACCTGGTCTTGTACTTCCCTCCGGACTGGCTCTCTCCTATCAGGGACGAGTAGGTGGCGAAGATCACGCCTTTCTTCACACTCCCGTTGTGTTTGGAGGAGATTTTCCCGTATTTGAACTGGAAACGCAGAGAGAGGCACTGAGTCTCGCTCTAATGAGACACGGACACAGTGTTGATGGTGCGTTCACTGGCTCCAGGAAAACCAAGCCTTCACCTTGTTCAGAGCGTGGACCTGGATGTTTTTGGCTCCGATGTCTCTTAGATCCCTCTCAGCGTCATACTTCAGGTCATTCGAGACGCTGAACCTGAAAAAGCAGGCGACATGTTAGAGGAGGAGACCTCGTCACAGAATGGGTTTCACCATCAAGTAGAATGAAGGGGCGTTTACCAGAGTGACCTCTTCCTGCCTAACAGGTAGTTCTCGTAGATGATCCCTGCGATGGTCCGGCCTTTGCCCACTCCAGCGCCATCACCGATCAGATACGCAGCTCGGTCACCGCTGGGGAGGAATGTCTCGTGTTGCTGTGGACGGTCGGGTTACAGATGTAGTCAAAACCAGACATGGAAGGGTTAAAAGGTTATCTGATGAGTTCAGGTAAGTCTTTTGTCTACATTTCATCAGTTTTCACCATTTATGGAACATCACGTCCGATGTTAAGTGAGAACCGATCACAGACACAGATTAGGATGCTCCTCAAACATTCAGCAGGATATGAGAGTGTTATTAAAGTCCTAAACCACTTGGTTGGGTTTCTGTTAGACTGATACAAAGATATTTAACAGATTCACTGAACCGTCTCATTCTGTGGCTGATGAGATGGACAGTCCCCCCCAAACTTCTGTTTTCTTGTGTTACAACTCACTTCCAGGCGTAGTTGACTCCATAGCCCCCTGTTAAACTGTCATTGACGTACATACAAGAAACCCCAGACCTGGGCAGAGCAGAGTGTGTACCTGAGCGGCGTATGTGATGGCCTCCAGCTGCAGGGCCGACAGGCAGCCGGTGTCGATGACTTCTTCTGGGATGGACAGTCTGTACCAGACGTCTGGAGGACTGACGCTGGACAGGGAGCTGGTCTCCACCACAGGGTCTGGATGCCGGATGCCAACCTTCACTGCATCCACAGACAGACAGGTCACAGCGTCAGACTCCCACATCGATCCTGAACCCTCCCACATCTTCGTTTGTGGCTGCTCTCCGGACCGGAGCGCTGAGGCTGTCGCCCAGCAGAGACACTCACACTTCATCGGCATGTACTCGGCGTACGTCTCTGCGTGACCCAGCTCGTCTTCCTCCTCCTCCTCGGGCTCCTCCTCCTCCCTGATCCCTGAAGGTTTCTGAGGATCAAGGACACGTCCAGGGGTCACATTGAGCTGGAGCCCGACAGAGATGTGGACACGTTCAGGGCTCAGTCAGAGTCACGGCCTCGCAGCGCCACTCACCAGAGCAAAGCTAGCTATTTTCATGCTGTCGTTGATCCAGATCCTGGCAGGGTCTTTACTCAGCACCTCCTTCTTGATTCCATTGTTCATTTCACCTAAAAGCAAAACACGGAGAGACCTGAGCCGTTACTGGGACAGTTCAGGCAGACAAAAAATCACCTCTTTAAAGCAGGAGCAGCATTTCACTTTCTGGACTAAGACGCTCCCCTCCATTCTGAGTCTCTTCATTAAAACCAGCCCAGCACTGTTTGCCATTGATTAGCTGCTACTAGTAATAAGAAGTGCTGTGATTTGGCTATGAAAATATGGTGCAGAAATGGTAAAAAAAAACAATTATCTGGAAAATGTGTATTTTTCTGAAATTATTTCTTATCATTTGAAGAGTTTGTGGCTAAAACCATCTTATCCTGGTCAATAAGCTAACTCAAGGAAAATAAACCAACTTAACCAGTGGTCAAGACTCATATTTCCAACATGCACATCTTTGACTAAAAATCTATTATTTTTGCATAATATGTGAATTATGGACAAATTAGAGTTAAAAATCCTGTTAAATATTGGAACAGGCCTTCAAAATTAAAGTATGTAGATGTAGGAGATGTTGCCTGCTGGCTGCAAACTGTGATTAATTATTGAGGAGCTGATGAGTCAGGACAGCATGTTAGACGACCTGTGGCGGTGGCTGTTGCCACTGGTGTGGTGATGTCGGGTGGAGGCTTCAGCTTCATCAGCTCCATCAGGCTGTTGCCCTTCAGACCAGCACCCTTCACACTGCCCGGCCTCAGGAGGTCTTTCAACTGAATCTGACACAAAGCGCAAGAACGTGTGATGAGGGTGGCCGTTTCCCGGTCCGGGGCGGTGAAAGCCATCGTTCCGCCGGCTCTACCTGATCTCCATTAGAAGGCACGACAGTGGAAGCTGCAGCGGGAGCAGAGGCTGTGGAGGAGGGGGTGGAGGGACCACGCAGGGCTGGGTTGGCCAAATGGACCACCTTGGTGACAGTGATGGTGTGTTTGATATTGTTAGTGGCTGATTGTTTAGTCACACCGAGCGATGGCAACTGATTCAGCTGATTTAAGACAAAGGTGGTGGTGGATGGCTGAGGTTTGTGCTGCTGGAAGAAGCAGAAGAGTCGAGTCAGATGCGGAACCGCAGCAGCAGCGGCGGCCTGACCACCTCACATCAATAATTGAGTGAACTTAATGTGCTGTGACCTCACCCTGATGGTGACGAGAGGGACCGGGGGTGGAGGCTCCGCTCGGACCACATCCACCACCTCTGTCCCCGCCCCAACGTCCAGGGCACTGATGGAGATGGACTGGAGGAGGAGAGTCAGTCAGACACAGAAACAGGTTCAGGAAAAGATCAAATCACCACCAACGGGGCTACAACTTACTTGCTGGGCTGTAGAGGGCTGATCAACATCCTGAGAATCAACATCGAACAATCCAATATCAGTCGGGCAGATGCCGCTCTCACTCAGAGCAGCGAGAAGTAAATCCTGTCCTGGATCCATCTGCAAGACACACACACACACACACACACACACCCATTAATGCTGATGTCCACTGCACACTGCAAACAGTGCCTGTTCAAGTCAAAACCATAATAAAAATCATGGGGAAAATATTTAAAGGATCACTTTGACTTTTGACACAAATCCCACCCACCATTTCAGATATCATCATTTCTGGATTTCTAAATAAACTTAATAAATAAACTTTGACACGCTGTAAAGCCAAACGCAGCTTGAAGCAAGTCTAGGATAAGTTCAACTTCACACAGTTGGAAAGAGTCTACTCAAATGAAAAAGAGACTCTCGTTACCAACATATCCAACAACCAATGGATCCTTCAACATGACATGTGTTAACAAATCATTTTGTCCAGAGTTTCCATTTTTATAAATAAGTTATAACTAACCCAGACACAAACCATTATATATTATAAAGCGAAGAAGGCGACCAACCAACCAGCCGCAGGCGACCAACCAACCAGCCGCAGGCGACCAACCAACCAGCCGCAGGCGACCAACCAGCCGCAGGCGACCAACCAACCAGCCGCAGGCGACCAACCAACCAGCCGCAGGCGACCAACCAGCCGCAGGCGACCAACCAGCCGCAGGCGACCAACCAGCCGCAGGCGACCAACCAACCAGCGGCAGGAGACCAACCAGCGGCAGGCGACCAACCAGCCGCAGGCGACCAACCAACCAGCCGCAGGCGACCAACCAGCCGCAGGCGACCAACCAACCAGCCGCAGGCGACCAACCAACCAGCCGCAGGCGACCAACCAACCAGCCGCAGGCGACCAACCAGCCGCAGGCGACCAACCAGCCGCAGGCGACCAACCAACCAGCGGCAGGAGACCAACCAGCGGCAGGCGACCAACCAGCGGCAGGAGACCAACCAGCGGCAGGAGACCAACCAGCGGCAGGCGACTAACCAGGGGAAACTCACCACTGCACTGGTAACTCGCCAGTGCCGCTCTCGGTCAGTGTAAAATCACCCAGACTGAGGTAAACCGTCTATTCCAACGAGGGAAGATTAAACTTCAAACTATTCACAACATATTTAACACTTTATGGGTCCCTACACATTATATGTTTGCTTCCAAACTAATTTGTAAAGAGTTCATAAAGCGGAGCACACATCCTCATGGTGTGAAATGACATCAGACTGAAGGTACTGGATGCTGGGAAAAGTGAAAATGAGACCATAAAAACTGCAGGAGCCAGAAATAACTGAAGTCAACGTGTATAATACAAGCGTTAATACATAAACCCGGGCTTCATCTTTTCAATTCATACTTCTAATTTAAGTTACCAAGTTGACAAGCCAGACACAAACCTGTAATACTGACATAAAACTATTATTGCGATGTCACGCCAACATGATGAGAATGGAGAAAGCTCGACATGATCATGCGACATTACACGTTTTCAAATGACAAAAAGATGTGTTGTCATATATCCAAAAATTCCAGAAGTGTAACATTTTGTCAGACAAACGACACGCCGGACGATTGCAAAAGTGAAATTGAGACCAATTAAGAAATGTCAGGAGCCAGAAATCAAACCTAAGTCCACATGTAAGACACGCGTGTGCTAATAAATCCGGAATTAAACTTTTGCGTTCAAAGTTATACTCGAAGGAGTGACCGAGCCCGACACACATCAGTAAAACTGATCTGAATGCAAAACAACTTTAGTGGTGTTAAGCCATTTTCGGTGACAGACCTGCGGTAGTTCTCCACCTCGCTGCGAGTCCTCACGTGGAAGAAACGAAACTTAAAAGCTGAAGCAAGGCTGCCCAGAATCACTCCACGTCAAAGGAACAGAGGAGTGACTCTCAGACCATGTCTCCAGGTGTTCACGTCTCGGTTCTGGTCCCGCTTCTGCTTCGCACCGGAGCCAAAACAAACCACGTGTTTGCAGCGCTGCTGTTCCGGCTCCACTTCCGGCTCGGGATTAGCCCCCTCCTCCCCTGGATCACGGACTCGGTCTTCGGTTTTTGCCGATTAATGATTACCGAGTCCCGCGGTCCGTGTCCGAACCGAACACACTCCGGCAGGTGGACAGAGGTCGTTTAGCCTGCTGAGCTAACGCTGCAGCATGGTGACACAGCTTAGCCTGGAGCTAACAGAGCAGCTAACTGAGAGCTAACGCTGAGGGAACACACACACACACACACAGTCAGGTCAGGTCAGCGCGAGGACTCTCGGTCACACACGTGAAACACACGACACACGAACACATAGGAACCACAGACACTAACATATCACACACAGACACCACACAATAGAGACACAAACGACAGTGGCATGAAAGAAGCACACAAAAGTGAAAGACAATAACTCTAGGTCACACACACATACACACACACACACACACAAACATAACGGTTATAGACGGTTACCATGGTGACCTAACGGCCGGACAGATGCCTGATTACCCCTGTAATATCAGGAGCTTTTACACATTAATATCCTATCATTTGAATATAATAAACTTAAATTTTGACAGTGTTTTCAGACATTAATGTATTTTAAAAACTATTTTAATATCAACTCTTGTTACTCTAGTGGCTGTCGTTATTCCAAAAACTTTTCTTAGTTCTCACATTTTTATTCAACGTTAAGGGGATTTCTTGAGAGTTGAATATTTTGGGCAGTGGGTCATGTTTTATGATGTTAAAGTGTTTTTAGTACAATGAATAACAACAAAGTACAATGAATAGCAGCAACATTAATTTTGCACATCGTTAATTTTTGTGCAGTGTCAAACTGGACACTTAGGGTTTTCTCCCTCTGCCAAATATGATTAAAATGTTTCTGAAAGCTAGTTTGAATGGGTTTCAATAGCACGTTTTTTGTGCACAACACCCCGAGTGTAACAATTTGTTTGTTTACACAGTATTTTTAGACTCAATAGAAATGAAAAGCATATAAAATGTGCACAACATCCCCTAAGGCGTAAAATATTAACTTTGAAAAACTTGGAGAGGTGCAGGAGTTCAAGAATCAAACAGGTGGATCCAGGCAGCTACACAGCAATGCAGAGAACAAAATCTAGCTGTAGATGTCAAGACTGGCACTTTGAGAATAAATAAATGGAGAGGTCTATTGTACAATGTCATAGTAATTTCAAACATTAATAACAATACAGTGCTCTCTCAGCACTGCACAGAGGCATGATGCCTGGACCTCAGCTGGTTCCTCTCAACACAGAGGAGCAGCAGCTCTACTTTGAACTCCTCATTCTATTGTGTCATAGTTGTTATAGTTATAGTGACATATAACCCCTGGCAAAAATTATGGAATCACCACTCAGAGGATGTTCATTCATTTGTTTAATTTTGTAGAAAAAAAAGCAGATCACAGACATGACACAAAACTTAAGTCATTTCAAATGGCAACTTTCCGGCTTTCAGATACACTAAAAGAAATCAAGAAAAAAAAAGTTAGTTACTTTTTTAGACCAAGTAGAGGGAAAAAAATATGGAATCACTTGATTCTGAGGAAAAAATTATAAAATCATGAAATGCAAACGAACAAAAGAACACTTCAACACACCACTCATACTTTGTTGCATCACCTCTGGCTTTTATAATAGCTTGCAGTACATAAGGCATGGACTTCATACGTGATAAACAGTACTCTTCATCAGTCTGGCTCCAACTTTCTCTAACTACACTGGCTAGATCAGCTTTGCAGGTTGGAGCCTTGTCATGGACCATTTTCTACTTCCACCACAGATATTTGATTGGATTGAGGTCCGGACAATTTGCAGGCCATATCATTGACCTTATGTGTCTTTCTTCAGGGAATGTTTTCACAGTTGTTGCTCTGTGGTAAGATGCATTCCCATCTTTAAAAAATTATTCCATCATCCCCAAACATCCTTTCAATTGATGGGATATGAGAAGTGTCCAAAATGAAACGTAAACTTGTGCATCTATTTAAGATGAAAGCTTCATGAAAGTAAGCTCACCCTTCGTCTCAACAACAGCACAAATGCAACAAAAATCCTAACTTTGTCCGTGTCCATGTCTAGTTTGGTTGTGATTTCCTCCTCTACTGCTGCTTTGTTGTAGCGCTTTTTGGACGCGATATGATGGTGACATCACTAGGTCCTTACACGGCCATTAGTGTAATGGAGACACCTGAGAGAACCAGGCCAAGTCACAGCCCGGTTAAAAGTACCTCCCTCCAAAAAGTACCAGAACCAGCGTAGTGGAAACACATCTATTGATGTCTTCCGTAGTCTACCAGTATACTGTCCTTTAACAACCTTCCCATCTTGTTTGTACTTGGTCCAGGTTTCAGACACAGTTGACTGTGAAGAACCAACATTTTTTACGACATTGCGTGATGATTTATCCTCTTTGTTTGATAAGCCTATCCTTCCGTTTCAATTGACCTCTCATGTTTGAACGATGATTCGTGTCAATCAACAGCTCTCCTAGGTCTGCTCACTCCCTTTTGACTGCAGACTAATAAACTGGTCTAATCTGATGCATGTGTTCTTTTGGGAAAGGAAAATTTACATGGTGATTCCATTTTTTTTTCCTCGGAATTGACTGATTCCATTATTTTTTCCCTCTGCTTGGTCTAAAAAAGTAAACGTAACAGACTACATTTTTTTTTATTTTAGTGTTTCTGAAAGCCAGAAAGTTGTCATTTGAAATGACTTTAGTTTTGTGTCATGTCTGTAATCTGCTTTTTTCTACAAAATCAAACAAATGGCTTTCAAATTATGCATCCTGTTTGCCAACATAAGTCAAAATTGTTCTCAGTTTCATGAACTGAATAGAAAATGGGTCAAAGTGGTCATCCAGAGTCCAAAAAGATACACATTTGGGTATACTGAAGAAATTGTCCTGACAGACTGGAGGCTTGCCCGGATTGTGTTATACGTCTTCATCCAGTGTGTACAGGAAAAAAAATAATAGACGTGACATAATATATAGATGCAATTTCAGCAGTTTTTCCATGTTGTGATCCTGAGTTAATGTTATAAGTACATAAACTGACTACACTTGATGTGTAAACAAATCAACATTTGTAATTTAAATAAAAGGTATGAAGCAGCTCACATTTGCAATGTTTGGATAGTACATTTAGAGTATGAATAAGACTGTTCTGGTTGATTGAAGACTAAATCGCTTCTAAACGTGAGAGTGATAGTGAAAGGTGTGTGTATGTGCGCTGTGATCGATCGGAGACCTGTCCAGGGTGTGTTATACGTCTTCACTCGATGTGTGCTGATATAACACATGCAATA
Organism: Karalla daura; assembly: GCA_029224185.1. Classification (NCBI taxonomy): domain Eukaryota; kingdom Metazoa; phylum Chordata; class Actinopteri; order Chaetodontiformes; family Leiognathidae; genus Karalla; species Karalla daura. Next base: position 22,384,462 of record CM055201.1, on the reverse strand, counting down.
TGATCAGAATTAAATTTGTTTCCAAGTAGTGGGATAAGTTTGTTCTATATCCGCGACGCATTACTGTAAACATAACACAAGATAGCATTTATACATTACAACAATGTAGTCACACTATTATGCAATAGGTGTAATGTCAGCAGCTTTGCCACGTTATAATCCCGTGATAATGATTTAAACTTACTCGCTGTTTAATATTAACTTTGTCAGACATTGAGTTTCATTTTTAAAAGAACACTAACGCAGAGACTTTAACCTGCTAACTGTGAGCTAGTTCCGTCGGTGCTGCTCGCTCCTGATAACGAGTTTCTGACAAATGACGTTAGCTCAGAGCTAACAGCGATAATACATAACATCTCCTTTTAATCCCATGTGTCAGTGTGTCCTTGTTGTGCCCCCAGCTTGGAAATCAGCTGAGCGGCCGGGCTGTGGAGCTGCAGCCCGGTGGAGGTGCTGTTGTTATTGTCGGGGTTGTTGGTCAGACTGTGTCATTGCTGTGGACGAGCTAACGCTAGCACCGCGTCGCTTCCACCAAAAAGCCCCACAGCCCAATAAAAACATTTACGTCAAGTTTACCAGCACAGAGCGTCAGCGCGGACCATCAGAGAGCCGCTCGTTGTTATATAACTGGCCCCACGCCATGTAGCAGCGCTCTTACCTGTGTGTTTATGTGCCGCTCGGCTGCTCTTCAGCGGCTCGCTGCGCGTCGTCCTCTCCGCTCCGCCGCGCTCAGCGCCATCTTTTATCCACCGCTCCGCCGCACGCGGGTCACGTGACGGGCCGCCCGACAGCGGCCCCGGTTTCGACGGTCGAGCCGCGCTGTCTAACACGGTCAGATGGGCGTTTGGATCGGCTGCAGGGCGTCCCGGGATCACGGTGCACCGACCGGAGCGAGCGATCGAGCATTTCACACCCGTTGACGCAAACGAAAAACATAGCAGAGCCAGCGAGCTAACACGACGTCACGTGACCCTGCGCAGCCTCGGCGGGAAGTGGCGTCAGGAAAAGTTCTTCTTCGTCGACTTCGTGTTGTCATCCATAGATATATATAGAAAGCTAGAGGTATTACGGTGGAGTGATGAACGTCCGTACTGGTCGGCCATTTTATGACAGTCAAGCTTTCCGCCGGAATCCATGAAACCTGACGTAAACAGGCCAGGTCAGTGATTTGCACAGAAGTTATTCCTCTTATCTTGCTGAAACTTTGACGGATTTACAAACGTTTACAAACGCGTATAAACATGAATTTATTTTTAAGGACATACATTTTACACAACCATGCAGCATCATAGATACATATTTGGTGTTTATAACAAACCAAACATTTGAAAATCGGTTGAAATTTGAGCAAGTTATGTATCTAAAAAGTACATGTACCAATACTATCACAGTGTAGTGGGTGAGCGAGCTGCCCGTCACAAGATGGCCGCCATGAGCGGACGTTCGACTCCGTAAGCGCGCAACGCGGACGCTTTCTGTGTACGTCTATGTACCCGGAAACACGATCAGTACTGCGCATGTGTGAAAGTGTCTCCATCCAGCAGTCATGACAGCAACAGTAACAGCATGCATTTGTCCTTTCTCATGGGCCTTCTGGAAAGGTGTCTGTACGTTTATTTCTCAAAACACCTGCTGTTCCTTACATATATTAATGTGTTCACAAAACACATCGTTTTGATTCAAGTCTTGGTAATCTTTCTTTGACCTGGACCTTCTTTTGTCTTTTTGTCAGGCTGTTTATTTGCACTGATGTGTGCACACACATTTGCTGCTGCTGTAAAAAGCAGCGTTGTGGGATCCTATCAATATTAGACCTTGACAGAAATACTTTATTTACAGTTTTCTTTTGTGTTATTTTCATTTCTTTTTTGATGTTTCAGTGTACATCATAACGACATTATAATGCATTGGCAAAAATAATGAAAAATGAAATGGAAAAAATAGTGGAAAAGTAGTAAGTATTTTAGTATCAAAATCTATCTATCTATCTATCTATCTATCTATCTATCTATCTATCTATCTATCTATCTATCTATCTATCTATCTATCTATCTATCTATCTATCTATCTATCTATCTATCTATCTATCTATCTATCTATCTATCTATCTATCTATCTATCTATCTATCTATCTATCCATCCACCCATCATCAGACCTACCTACCTATCTCTACTGAGCTCTTTTATTGTTTTTATTGTCTTGCGTCTCATTGTAAATGAAAAGTTGTTCTCAGCTGACGTTCATAAACAAACAACGGTGTAATGCCATTGTCTGCGTACAGGGGGCGCCATCGCTTCGCTTCTCCTCTTTATTGAAGTCCATGAAGAAAGATGGCGGCCAGGGGCTGTGGAGGCTACAGTGGCTGAGCTGTGGAGCCGTCGGGGCAGAGTGTGAACTACCAGACGGGCTCTCAGGCACCGTGGAAGGGGACCAGCTCACCGGGGGGCTGCAGCCGTACGAGCCGGGGCGACCATCGTCTCTGAACCGGCCAAACATTCCAGTCATCCGGTCCTCGATAAGCGAGACTGGAGCCGAGAGAGGAACCACGACAGCCCGACATGAACGGGGTGAGTCGGGGGTGAGGTCCAGGCGGCTCCGGGAGCTGCAGCCTGGATTACTGGGATCCAAAATATAGATTAGAATAGATCAAAATATGAGTAGAACCAGTATGTTAAAGGATTCATGCACCTGGCGGGAATAGTTGGTGCAGTTAGAGTGGGTACAGATGTTGTTGGCTAACATTAGCTGCTCTCAGCGTGGACACAAAGTGTCTCTGGTGGGTTCGTGCGTGTTGTGTTTTTGAAGGTCTGTTTAGGTAAAACAACCCAGTTTGAGAACCCTAACCCAGTATAATGTACTGGGACAGGCCTGAGTGTGTACTGGGGCTGCAGGTAAAGGGACTGGTAGAGGGGGCTGTGGCTGTGGAACCAGCATGGTGCCCTCCTCTGGGCCCCACCCACACCAGTACAACAACTCCAGTGCTGCTCAGTTTGTTTTGCACATATAGGTATATCCACATTTAATGACAACAAATGTGCAAGTGGATCCAGTAAACAGCAGAAATTGATCTTATTTTAAAGCCTTTGCCCCCAAATATTCAGTACTTAAGCTTATTGATGGTAAAACGTACTAAATAATTTCAGCATATAATTATGAAAGTGTCCAGGGTTGACTTTCTTATTTAGTTTAATTTCTATCAACTTCTAGGTCTGTTTGCATAGTGTATTGGATATATGTTGTAGTATGTTTAGTGTGCATGTCCCTGTATTTACAGAAAATGACGATAAAAAAAAAATCTTTATTAATAATGTAATATACTAGCTGATGAGCGATGAAAGCACAGATTTGATGCTGCAGTGAGTCGGGACTCACAGACACATGGCCTGAGCGTGTTTTCTCTCTGCTTCCACAGGAGATTGTGTGCAGTAGTCATCCAGTCGCCATCCTAAGCTGTACCAAATCCATATCAGCAGGTCACGATGAGAAGACAATCAGGCTGACCCAGGAGGGAAGGTGCTCTCCCAAATGCTGCCAGCCGAGCGACGCTCCCAGGCAGGGAGAGGGTGAGTGGCTGAGCTCTGCCGGAGAACACACGGGCCTGCTCGCTGGGATCCGCTGCACATTACGTAACACGAGGCAGGAGAGGAGAGGACGAGAAAAGGCAGTGACGATTCACGAATCATCGAGGCAGATTTTCATCAGCTGGAGCCTCGTTTAATCACGTCTTTTTGGGTCTCAGGCCAAGCTTGATCACTCACGTAGCAGCACACGTTAGCTCAAAGTAGAACAGTGTAATAACATGTCTGTTAAATGCGATCGCTAGAGTGTAATATTAGTAATGGAGTGGTAACAACAGATCCTCACTCCCTCCTCCTCACTCCGTCTACCTAGCTAATGTGATGTGGTGATGAGAGGAGGGAATGGAGGAGGAACTTTGAGAGAAGCTGATGATGCTATCTGTCTTCCTCCCTATCATCCTTTCTATCTTTCATCTTTTTTATCAGTCTTTCGTCTTTTCTATCTGTATGTCATCCTTCCTTCCTTTCTCTTCTCTCCCTCCTCTTCATCATCCGTCATCCTTCCTTTCTTTCAATTTATCATCTGTCTAACATCTATCGTCCTCCTCTGCCATCTATCTATATATATTTTATTTGAATACAATGTGTATAGTAATAACCCTAATAATAATAGTATAATATGTCTAACAGAGTGTTTGTTGTTGTTCTGGCCTCAGGCAGGAGACCCGCTGCCATCAGCTCCACACCAAAGGACCCGGGGACAGACTACAGCCAGTGCTCCCCCTGCTGGTCGGAGGAGGAGCGGTCTCCTCGGCAGCTTTACTGCCCCCAGGCGCTGCCGCTGGCTAGCAGCCTGGCTAACGGCCTGGCTAGCGGCCTAGCTAGCAGCCTGGCTAACGGCCTGGCTCCCAGCCCCCTCCACAGCAGCAACAACCACCACCACAGCAGCCCCGGGGGCCCCGTGCTCAGCCACCAGAGGAGAGGAGTCCGCCTCAAGGTCAAAGCAAAGAGATCCACGCTCAGAATGTAAGAATGCTGTCTGCACCCACACTGTTCTGGAGATGAACTGGAATGGTCAGATGGAGGGTTTACCCTGGTTCTCTGGGGTTAATGTAGAAGCTATGTAGAAATAAGCCTTTAGAAATATGATGCTCTGTTTCTGCACAGATCTGTCCCTTTTCATGCTGATCTGGCAACCACCCCATACGTATTAAAACAATGTGTAGATTAAAGGAGACGTAGAATGCTTGAATGGGGGATTTAATATACAAGCCTTGAGTTTACAGCCTCTATTGTACAGCACTTTTACAGTCTTTTCTGCACAGATCTGGTGCCCTTTCATGCTGATATGGCAACCACACATATGCTGATATGACAAGACAGCCAACTGATTGGCTTGCCTGCCACTCACATGAATAGTGACCAGTCAAGTCAAGGCCAGACTAGTCTCATTACATAATAAACCTGACCATGTGTGACGTTCCATGACTAAAACTAACTTATTGTGAATATTTGCTATTTTTCCTTATGGCCAACAACACAACATGTGGTTGATCTTCATCTGCTTGTAATTATTAGCTGGTTAGTTTATCTTTAACTGGGAGGTCTGCTCAACAATATCCCCCTGGGTGGGTGTGGGAACCATGTATTTATGTTCTCTGCTCTATTTCACAACAACATGTTCCTTTTGAAACACTCACACACACTCACACACACTCACACACTCTCCCACACTCTCACAAAGACTTCCCAGTTCAAATAACAGACTGGCTGTTGGTTTGTTTCCACAGTGCAGGAGGGAACAACTCCCAAAACCGAAAGGTTACAGACTACTATCCAATCAGACGCAGCTCCAGGAAAAGTAAAACAGAGCTTAAGGTAGTGTGTGTGTGTGTGTGTGTGTGTGTGTGTGTGTGTGTGTGTGTGTGTGTGTGTGTGTGTGTGTGTGTGTGTGTGTGTGTGTGTGTGTGTGTGTGTGTGTGTGTGTGTGTGTGTCACCCTATCTACTGTCTGTTAGTAACACGTCTCATGTTCCTCTTTGTCACCAGTGTGAAGAGAAGAAGCACATCGATGATCTCATCACAAAGGGAATAGAGGAAGGAATGGAGGTACACACGGTTTCTGCTTCCATATCTAGTATCCGAGAGGACACACACACACACACACACTGGAAACACGCCTAGACACGTCATCTTTTCTGAATCTTGGAATATTAGTGTGAAATACTTAACATCTCCACTGACACTGTTGCTTAGTGAAGATGGCTGCAGTCTAAGGTGATGATCCATCATCTCCATGGTCTGAACTGGGAATGAACGGGTGGACTGGGTTAATGGGAACGAGTCACGACTCAACATGTGCAGACACGGAGATGAAGGAATCTCACTGCAGATTAAAGGCAACAGTGGATTTAATCTGTTTGAACCAAAAACAAAACAAACGTGTGTGTGTTTATATCTGTCTATCTGTCTCCATCCGTGTGTGTGTGTGTGTGGACCCCCCCCCACCCCCCCACCAGGTCCAGCAGATCGAGGGGAAGGGCAGGGCGGTGTTTGCTACTCGCTGCTTCCAGAAGGGCGAGTACGTGGTGGAGTACCACGGAGACCTGCTGCACATCACTGATGCTAAGAAGAGGGAGGCGGAGTACGCCCTCAACCCCGCCACCGGCTGCTACATGTACTACTTCCAGTACCTCTGCAAGACATACTGGTACGACCGCAACACACACCCACTGCTGCTGCTGGTACCTCTGGTACTGCAGCAACACGTGCACTGCTACCAGTACCTCTAAGACGAGATGTTTGAAGCTTCTATTGAGGGGAACAAAGGCGACAAACTCTATCTAGAACTCTGTCTGTACCTATATATCTTTAACTTCCTCTCTAAACATCTCTATATCTCTGTCCATCTTTGACTTTGTCTATATCACTATACATCTCTTACTACCTTTCTCTACCTCTATCTCTATATCTTGAACTGTATATCTAATTACCTCTCTCAGTCTCTATCTATCCTGCTATCATCTACGTCTCTATCTCTTTATATTTCTGTTAATCTCTCTCAATCACTTTCTATCTCTCCATCTCTCTCTATCACGGTCTGTCTCTATATCACAATAAATATCTATCTCCATCTGTCTGTCTATCTGTCTGTCTCTATCTCTGTTTTATCTCTTGCTTACCGCTCTATCTGTCCGTCTCTTTCTCTCTCTATTGTCTAATTTCTATCTCTATCTCTCTTTCTAAACTCCCTTTGTTTGTCCATCCTGTAAAAACATAAAACATAAACGTATAATCTTTAGGCCTGTCCCTTTCTTTGCGGTTGCCATGGCACTGACGGCCCTGTCGTCTCGCCCCCTCCAGCGTGGACGCCACCAAAGAGACGGGCCGTCTGGGGCGGCTGATCAACCACAGCAAGAACGGAAACTGCCAAACCAAACTGCACGACATCAACGGCGTGCCGCACCTCATCCTGGTGGCGTCGCGGGACATCGAGGAGGGCGAGGAGCTGCTGTACGACTACGGCGACCGCAGCAAGGCGTCCATCGCCGCCCACCCCTGGCTCAAGCACTGAGCCGCAGCTCAGCTACAACATGCCTTAGAAACAGAATGTGTTCCCTCTGTGCTCCCTGAGGCCCCGCCCCCGCCCTCCAGGCCCCGCCCCTGCCCTCTAGGCCCCGCCCCGTCCTCCAGGCCCCGCCCCCGTCCTCCAGGCCCCACCCCCACCACCTCCTCCTCCTCCTCCTCCTCCTCCTCAGACCACATCTGTACCTTTTATTTAAGTGTATAGGAGTCGTGGTGGTTGTTTTGCAGCTCGTTTCTTTTTGTATATTTTGTATAACCTCCTCTGGAGCGACGCCTCGCCTCCCACCACGGCGGGCGCCAGTTGATGCTCTGCGTTTTTATACGGCTTTTCTTAATTAGTTAGCAATACCGGTATTTATGCCCCCCCACCCCCACAGGAGAAGAACTATGGGATGCAAAACTACATTACCACCATTTTTTAAAGAGAAGAAAAACAAACGACGTATTCTCCAAACGTAAAACCACGTTGGGAACAGATGGGAAAGATCGGAGAAGTGACTTTGTTTGCTCCGCCCCCCCCCACCCCCCCCCCCACCCCTCCCGCCCCTTCTTGTTTTCATTTTTCTGAAGTTTTTGACGATGTATTTTTAAAATATTTAGTACGCGCATTACATCTGAAAAGATCATGTAGCAAAATGTTGAGAGAAGCCGGACGCCCTGGGTTTTAACAACGTGAAAGTCTTACTGGTGGAAACGAGACCAACCTCCACAGCTTCCTTTAAACTCTCTCACACACACACACACACACACACACCCCCACCCACACACACACCCCCACCCACACGCACACACACACACACACGCACACCCCGACCCACACACACACACACACACACACACACACACGGATCCTTCCATTCATGTCTATATTTCTCTACTTCTGCACTTTGTAAATATATTTATTGGCTTGTTGCAAATCCACCGAGGGTTAAAGGTTTTCAGTTTGACACTTATAGGTTTTGGGGGTCGGTGGTGGTGGTGGGGGGTGGGGGGGTGGAGTGTGAGTTTGTTCACCCTCTCACAAATGCATTCAATGATAAAATCGACTTCACTTTGTTTCTGTTCTGAAGTTGAGTTATGTGGGTTTGAGACACACACGGTGCAGGAGGTTCAGTCGCATCATCTTCATGGTCGGCGAGACAGACGGTGAGGTGTTCTCCTCATCAGGGAGGAGCAGCTTCACGGCCTCCTCCCCCAGGAGAGGCTCGCGTTGATGTGAGAGAGTGGCGTTGATGTTCGGATCCATCTCTGGAGTGAGACGGTGAATACGTTCACGAGCTCCGGTGGGTTTGGTTGACCACTCGCACTCCGGCTGTACGTCGTGGACCTGTTCTGGTCCGTTCCGGTCCGTTCCGGTCCGTTCCGGTCCGTTCCTGGCTGTTCCGGGTTGTTCCGGTCCGTTCCAGGCTGTTTTGATCCGTTCCGGGCTGTTCCGGGCTGTTCCGGTCCGTTTCGGGCTGTTCCGGGCTGTTCCGGTCCGTTCCGGTCTGTTCCGGGCTGCTCTGGGCTGTACCGGTCCGGTCCGGTCCGTTCCGGGCCGTTCCGGTCCGTTCCGCGTCCTCCCTCTGAGAACTTGTCTCCGTTCCACTGCAGAGGCGTTAAACAGCCAACAGGTCGTTTTTTTTATTATTATCATTATCATTATTATCATTTCTTTCTTTCCCGTTTACTTCCTGTTTCAGTAGCTTCCTCCTCTTCTGAAAAGTCTTTTCCGGGAACTGTAGCCAGAAGGTCAAAAGGAAAACGTACCTCAGAGTTTCTTGGGGGAAAAAGAAGATTTCACCCTGTTTATTTATCTTATTTATGACTTGAGGCATCTTTTTCTTTCTAGAATCAATGAATCAATTTTTTTTCTTTTTTTTTAGGTTAATTGGTACAAAACTTATCTATCTTTTTCTTTAATACCAATACTGAAGTATTAAGTGTATTTTAACGTGAATAATGAGATACTAACCTAGGCAACAAACGGCCACAGGCAGCCCAGCTGGACACAAACCCTCAGGTCGACTCAGGACCTTGTGTTGACTGGTTGGATGTAACTGTGTTAAGACGTTCAGCTTCTTAGTGTTGACTCAGTGGCATCTCATCAGTTTTAGACGAGTCAGCTGAGTCTAAGCAACCTCATGTATTTTCAGCCTGTTGGAGCGCATTGTTCTGATGAAGTCATTATGTTAGGCTGATACTCGACTCACTCGTTTATACTAATTAGATGCCACTGAGTTAACACTAATTGACTGAGTGTCTAAGGAGTTACTTGAGCACGTGGCGTAACATTTTCAAGTTATTCGGAGGGTTTATTCTTCGCCTGCACCTTCTTAATGTTATTTAATCCCATGCAGACAGACCAGGGAGAGCTTTTAAGATCTGACACCTCCTCCTCCTCCTCCTCCTCCTCGTCCTCTGTGGCTGTTTGTTGTTCTTCACGTTTTCCACGAAGGCGAGAAAGAAAAATTAAGAAGTCTTAAAGATTCTCAAATATCCCAGTTTTAATTACTATAACCACAGCGACCACAGAAAGAGGCCTGATCTCTGTGTGTGTGTGTGTGTGTGTGTGTGTGTGTGTGTGTGTGTGTGTGTGTGTGTGTGTGTGTGTGTGTGTGTGTGTGTGTGTGTGTGTGTGTGTGTGTGTGTGTGTGTGTGTGTGTGTGTGTGTGTGTGTGTGTGTGTGTGTGTGTGTGTGTGTGTGTGTGTGTGTGTGTGTGTGTGTGTGTGTGTGTGTGTGTGTGTGTGTGTGTGTGTGTGTGTGTGTGTGTGTGTGTGTGTGTGTGAGATTGACAGACACAGAGTAGAGGCTCGGCTCCGCCCCCTTCTTCCTCGTCTCCTCCTCACATATCTGCTCCAGCGGTGATGCAGACGCAATAATGAGTGTGGGACCTGTTGGCCGTGTTAGGACGCCGTAGATCTGTTAGCTGTTGTAGCGACGAATAAATCTCCATGCTGGGGTCGAAGGCGTCGACGAATAAAGATGTAATATGCAAACACACGAGTGCACGCCTCGATTTCCTTCTCTTTGCTTTGAGAAAGTACGGCAGTCTGGGAATCAAGTTCGGGACAAGTTGAAGATGTTGAGGTCCAGTGAGAGTGGATGTGGGTGGGACCTTTCTAGTGTCTCCTACAGAACAAGATTTATTTTGATTTGTGGAATATGATGAAAGAATCTGCCTAGTCCATAAAAATCTGAATTCTGCCCAATCCTGAACTCACAAAACATTCAAGTCTACGGCAGATTTTACAGTGATCTAGAGATGAGGGTGTTCCCAGGGTCTGAAACAGTGTAAACAGTTCATAAATCAATATAGGGATTATTAAGGCCCTAGTATTAATCTTGTTTTAGTCTGAAATGTTTCTATTAAAGTAGTTTTCAAATAGTTTGACTGTAGAAAGTCTGGAGTATATTTGGTAAATAGGAGAGTCAGAGTCACTGGTTGCAACCAAAGCTTTATTTTAATGAACTTCATCTTTGGTTTAATTTAGTCTTTGGAGCTTTACCAGCTGATCTGAGATCTGTTGTTCTCTATAGATTTAATCACAGACTACGTCTTTTAAGGTTGTGTCACTGTAGACGAGAAAACGAGTACAAATAAATGAAGTTGGAAAAAACTAGAAACTCTCCTGGACAAACTAGTGAAAAACCGAAACAAACAGGCCATCTTACGCCTGGGAAACAGTATCCTGCAGCTGTCAACAGTCATTACATTTTTTTTAATAAACCTAATAAAGTCAGCGTCCAGGAGAGCATAATAACATCTAATAACGTAATAACTTTAAAATGTAGTAAAACCCATAGCATAATAAGTTAGAAATAACAGCATATTAACCTGCCAATAATGTAATAAAACTGTCAGAGCTGAAAGTTAGTACGCATCCTGGAGGCCTGTGTACCATCCACTCTTCCTATGGATTTTGATGATCAAACTTTTTGAGGTTTAGTTTGTGTAAATGTCCAGCGGAGGGCTGGCTGAGTAGAGAGGACAGCGTTCCTCTGATCAGAGCTGCTCACAGGTCGGTAAAGAACCAGACAATATGAGAGAAACAGCAGACGAACCATCTCTCAGTTCTTCCCTTGTTCTGCTGTTTATTCTTAGGTTGAAGGAAGTAATTCACTGCTGAACACACACATTTCTGATTTGCAGCTCTGTTATTGTGTCAGCTGGACAAACTGAACCACTAATGTACAAATAAGATGAATGAGTGACAGGACACTGGAAAAGTAGAGTATACACCAGCCTTAAAGATCAAGATCTAATGTCTATAAATATATAATAAAATAATTGATTTCCTAAACATTTTCATGTAATTTTTAACGTACTTTATTTTATAAATTATTCATTTGTTTATTTTTGATCTCAACAGGGATGTTGAGACCTCTTCTTCTGGTCTTCTGGGGGGGCAGATGAGGCTGAGGAGGCCATTGTGGGTGGGGGGTGGGGAGGGGGGGGCTCTGGTGGGTCATGAATGTAAAAAAGGGACCAGGAACTTTGCGCTATCCACGTGTCTCCACTGACCGGGCTGTTCCATGTTTTTGTCTGTGCTCGAACTTCTTGGAAAGTAGCCAACTGCATGGATTGGAAGAAATTTTCAGACAATTACATAAGATTCCATTTGGTGGTGATGCGGGAACATTAATACTTAATAATAGGCTAGGCTATAGTCTAAATCATAGGTTCATTTTTGTGTGTTTAAATAAACATTTATCTTGTTTTGAACGTTAGTTTGATTCTAAAGTGATTCATTCCCATCACAAGGAACTTTACTTTCTTTTTAAAACCGATTCAAACGATTCAGTTGTGTCCCAGCTGTCAATTTAGCAACACTGACAGGTGAGTCAGGTGACTCAGGTGAGTCAGGTGAGTCAGGTGACTCGCAGACCCGGGTCAGGTCAGTGTGTTACTCAGACGGAGCTGAATCCTAAAAAGGATCCGAGTTGACAGCTCTACCCGGCAGAGTCGCTGGGCGGAGCTAGTGGCCAGGTCGCGCAGATTGGTTGTCGCCAATGACATCACAAACTACCGCGATCTGCAGCTTCATGAAAGGAAGCTCTCGGTGCTCTATCTGTAGTACCATCACTGTGTAAAGCAACAGCACAAACGCAACAAACATCCCAACTTCGCCCGTGTCCGACTCTGCTGCTGCTTTGTTTTGCGCTTTTCGGACGCGATTTGATGACGTCACGTTGGAACGTAATAGAGACGCGACGCCTGAGAGGACCAGGCCAAGTCGCGTCCCGGTCAAAAGTACCTCCCCCCAAAAGTACCAGAATTAGCCTAGTGGAAACACGCCTGTTGTTATAAATTTAATTTTTTCCCCCAAATGTTTAGTTTTTATTTAGTTTTCATTCGTTTTAGAACTAGATTTAGCTTTTCATACTTTGTCAGGTGCATGATTCTAAAGATCAGAGTAAGTGTTTGACATAAATCTGAAAAGACACCACGGTAGTAGACGAGAATAAAGGAGAAGTAAATAAATAAACTGTGAAGTGTCGTATGGAGCCTCCAGCTCAGGAAAAACTGCTTGAGCCAAACACATTGATTTCACATCAACCCGACACTGACAAAGACCAAAACAAAGGCAGTTTGAGCCATAATTACAACATGTTTTAGGTAGCTTTGTAAACACATCATACACTTTCTCTTAGTTCTTATGTTTTCTTTTGATAATAGTTTAGATAATATTTCTTTCAGTTAACAAAAATGTTTTTTCAGTTCTAGTTTCTGCTGTTTTGTTGGTTTTTACAACATGTTTTAGTTAGCTTTGTAAACACATCATACACTTTCTCTGAGTTCTTATGTTTTCTTTTGATAATAGTTTGTTGGTTGTTGGTTTTTATCGACGATAATAAGCTCGATTGTGATGCAACCTTTGTGGGCACAGGAACTAGTTGGAGCCATTCACAGAATTAGTCCTCACTTTGCTTATGAGTGACGTGGGATCATACAACGTCCCTCTTTTGGGGGGTGGAGAGGGATCTGGTAACACTGGTGGGATGTATGGGGAGGAGGAGAGGGCATGAAGAGTCTGCACACAACTCTCTGTCACTCTGTACGAGAGCTCAGAGATGGTTTGGTGTAATCTCACCATTACAATTTTTTTTTTATTACAATCAGAAGATTGAAATTGGAGCAAACCGGAGTACCCGGAGAAAACCACATATGCAAGAGAATGTGCACAAGAAAAACCCCTCATGCACTTTGGAGAATTTCATCCTCTCTCCTCAGACCAAATCTGTCTCACTGGTGGAAATTTAGGAAACTCTAAATAGCTTTTTTATTGTTTGTTTGTTTGTTTGTTTGACTATGGGGCTATGGAGGAAAGCAGAGTAAACCATCTTAATGGTCTCCACTGTGCACTATGATGTATAGGAGTCCTGTTTTCTTCTAGTGGAGTGATAGAGGAGCAATAGATGTGATTTATGTAGAAGTATGGAAAAGTTGAGGATGAAATGATAAGATAGAAGATATGATGTGATATAAGATATGATAGCAGATAAGATATGATAGACGATAAGATATGATATGATAGCAGATGATATAACATGATATAAGATATGATAGCAGATAAGATATGCTAGCAGAAAAGATATGATAGAAGATGAGATATGATATGATAGCAGATAAGATATGATATAAGATAAGATGAAACGAAAGATATAAGATATGATTAAATATGATATAAGATAAGATAGGAACGATAGGAAAAAATACGATATCAATTAAAATATATGATATAAGATAAGATAGAATATGAGATAAGACAAAAGATACGATATAAGATATGATGAGTTATATAAGATAAGATAAAATAAGATGATAAGATACGATACAATACGACACAATAAGATATGATACAATATGATATGATAAGATACGATACAATACAATAAGATACGATACGAGAGCTTCAGTCCGACCGTTGGTGTCGTCTCATTTAGATGAGACAACAAGACCAAGACAGGAGGAGACGTCCAATGGCCGGGATGGACAGGGCAGTGCCAGCTCCACTTAAGGTGGATCTTAAGGTGGACTATCCCCACTGAGCTCCCTCTGCTCGTAGCTCAGCCTCTGGTGGCTGAGCCTGAGCTCAGAGTAGGTTTGGAGCAGCTGGCGGTAGTCTCCCTGAATGTCACTGTGCTTCCTCCTCAGCACCACGAACTTGGCCATGACCTCGGCGTTCTCCGTCCTCAGCTTGAGGACGTCGCTGGCCAGCTGCTCGGAGCGCCGCTCGCTGTGTTCCTGCTCATCTCGAAGAGATGACTCCAGAACCTTCTGGGCGGCCAGGCTCCTCTCCAGAGCCTGAGTCTTCTCAGAGAGCTCTCCCTCCAGATGACGGATCCTTCTGAGTGCCTTGGCATGGCGAGCCTTCTCCTTCTCCAGGTCGTCCTCAGCCGTGCTGAGAGTCACCTGAAGGGACTTCTTCTCCTCCTCCATCTCCTCTCTCTCCTGCAGCCTCTGGTCTGAGGCAGCCTCCAGCCTGGACTTGGCAGAAGTTAACTGCTGGTTCTTCCTCACCAGATGCTCTAGCTCCTGTTTGTCCCGCCTCTGTTGGTAGACCACAGAGTCGTAGTCTCTCTGGAGACCGAAGGCTTTTTTCCTCTCTGCCTCCAGGTCTGAAGACAACCTGTCTACTTTCTCCTGCAGGGAGGAAACAGCGCAGTCCTTGGCTTCAACTTTACTTCGCAGAGCCTGAAGATCTGAGTGGAGGGAGTAGATTTCCTTGTTCTTCACCATGCTTTTCTTCCTCTCTTCGGCCAGGGCCTCGTGCAGCATCTTGATGTTAACGCTATTTATATTCTCATACTCTGACTCTTTCTCCTGCTGACAGGCCAGATCCAGCCTGAGCTTCTCTATCAAGTTCTTGGCCTTCTTATTAGCAACCACATGCTGAGAGATGGTGTCCTTCAGGTTTGCTTCTGTCTGCAGATGCTCACCTTCTGCCTTCTCCAGACCTGACACTTTGGACTTCATCTGCTCCATTTCATCTCTAAAGCTGTCTTTCAAAACCCTTTTCTCTCTTTGCTCCTCCTTCAGAGACTTTGCTAGATTGTCTTTTACAGTTTGCATCTCTCTCAGAGTATCTTCCAGAGCAGCTCTCTGTGCTCGCTCCTTCTCCAGAGTCACTTCCAGGGTTTTTCTGTCGGCTTTCTCCCTCTTTAAAGTCCTCTCAATATACTCTTTGTCAGCTACCTCGTCCTCGAGCCTCTTTGCTAGATTGTCTTTTCCCATTTGTGTCTCTTTCAAAGTGTTTTCAAGAGCAGCTCTTTCTGCTTGCTCCTTCTTCAGAGACTTTTCAAGGTTCTTTCTCTCGTGACTCTCCCTGTTTACAGTAGAAGCTTTCTCCCTTTTTAAAGCCTCTTTTTCAGCTTTCTCCTTCTCAAGAGTCTTTCTAAGATTGTCTTTATCAGTTTGTTCCTCTTCAAGAGTCTTTCTAAGATCTTCTTTTTCAGTTTGTTCCTTCTTAAGAGTCTTTCTAAGATCTTCTTGTTCAGTTTGTTCCTTCTTAAGAGTCTTTCTAAGAGTTTCTTTATCTGTTTGTTCCTTCTTAAGAGTCTTTCTAAGAGTTTCTTTATCTGTTTGTTCCTTCTTAAGAGTCTTTCTAAGAGTGTCTTTATCTGTTTGTTCCTCCTCAAGTATCTTTCTAAGATCTTCTTTTTCAGTTTGCTCCTTCTTAAGAGTCTTTTTTAGAGCTTCTTTTTCAGTTTGTTCCTTCTTAAGATTCTTTCTAAGAGCTTCTTTTTCAGTTTGTTCCTTCTTGAGAGTTTTTCTGAGAGTTTCTTTATCCGTTTGTTCCTCCTCAAGAATCTTTCTAAGATCTTCTTTTTCAGTTTGTTCCTTCTTAAGAGTCTTTCTAAGAGTGTCTTTATCTGTTTGTTCCTTCTTAAGAGTCTTTCTTAAAGCTTCTTTTTCAGCTTGTTCCTTCTTAAGAGTCTTCCTAAGGTCTTTATCAGTCTGCTCTTCGTCACCAGTCTCTCTACAAAGCTCTTTCTTACCTTTCTCTTTTTCCATGTCTGTGACCCTCCTTACAAACTCTGCAGCTGGCCCATCCAAGCTGAGATCTTTCAGGTCAATCGCATTTAACTCATAAACAGATTTGTGCTCCTGACCTTCTTCCTCTGGGGCTTGTTCAAAGTTAAAGTCAGAGGCATATGAAATCTCAGAGATATTTGCTAGAGTTACCGGGTCATCATCACAACGTACATCTACTTTCGGCTCTGGTTCATTAAAGCTGACACATTCATCTTTGCTCTTCTGAACATCTTCTTCAGCTTGTTCCTTCTCAAGAGTCTTCCTAAGGTCTTTATCAGTCTGCTCTTCGTCACCAGTCTCTCTACAAAGCTCTTTCTTACCTTTCTCTTTTTCCATGTCTATAAGCCTCCTTACAAACTCTGCAGCTGGCCCATCCAAGCTGAGATCTTTCAGTTCACTCAAATGTATCTCATGAACAGATTTGTGCTCCTGACCTTCTTCCTCTGGGGCTTGTTCAAAGTTAAAGTCAGAGGCATATGAAATCTCAGAGACATTTGCTGGAGATGCCGGGTTGTTATCAGAATGTACACTTGCTTTTGGCTCTGGTTCATTACAGCTGACACATTCATCTTTGCACTCCTGAACGTTTCTATTTGCAATGGCATGCCATTCAAAACTATTTTGTTCCTCCTCAACTTTGCTTCCATACTCCATCACTTCTCCTACTTGTTCTTCATGCTCCTCTGCTAAATTAAAACGAGGATGCTCCGCAGAACTTTTCTGTGGACTCCTTTTTTCCTTTTTGGTTTTTTTCTTCTTCTTTTTCGGGGTCTCAACTTCAACATCGAGCTCGTCTGCTCCCAATAGGAGCTTATCAAAATCCGTGTTGAAGTGAAGTTTCTGCTTGCCAGAAACCTTTGGGGTTTTCTTCAGGGTGATGGGGGGCAGTCTGTTCATTTCTCTAAATTCTTGTAGAAATCACTGAACGTGAATGAATAAAGGTCTTGTAACTAACTAGCTGGGTGAAAACCTGGCTTACCTGGCTAACCTGGCTAACAGTACCTAGCCACCCACTGTGACGTGTAGAACAGCAGAGTGGTGCTGTCCTGTGTGTGTCCGCCCCCCCTTACACACTCTGAGCATCCGTGCCTTTGATCGACGGCTCAAAGGCGATGATGTCATCGATGGAGTCACATGATCCTGTGAATGGCAGGTTTAAAAAAAAACAAGTTTGAGAAAAAAGGAAAACAAAGGAAAGATGAAGGGCGGGTTCCACACTGTTACCATAGCGACCAGGTAGCAGCTGCTCTGCAGGTGTCTGGTTTCCACTGTGTTTTATCACTCGTATCACTTATCTCAACCTTTCTTCATTATTACCATTGTTTATTACTATCATTATTGTTCACTTGTTACTGTTATTGTCATTGTTATTGTTAATTTCCCACATAACCCCAACAACACCTGCACTTTAACTCCTGATTACTCCTGTTTCTTGGTCCTGTTGGAATGGGTGGGTCCGATCTAAAACTGACTTTAGAACAGGTCAATCCTGACTTTTCAGGGGACTTTATAATGAGTTTCCTCTTGTGCCATTTCATCATAGTTCACAGAGGTCCAGAGCATGCAGAGCCTCCTGGCATCTTATCTCTCTCTGTTCTCGCTCTCCTTTAACTTCATCCCTTAGTTCCGTGTCTCGTCACGTGTTGTGACTGTCTCTGAAGTGGAGGAGCTGCAGCCCGAGTCACACTGTTTCCCCTGTACCTGCACACACACACACACACACACACACACGCCCACACACACACACACACACACACGCTCCCCTTTAATCCAGCAGCAACGCCACGGTACTGCTGCTGAATGGATCTGCACCAGCGAGGACGCGGTTAGTCACACCTGAGCTGGGCCTGCTGGGAACCAGCGTGACTCTGTGAGTGTGAGTGTGTGTGTGTGTGTGTGGGTCCTTGGCTCGTATCAGACTGAGCCAGGCCATTCTGACACCACACTGCTGGTCAGACCATCTGAAATAATAAGATGAGGACAGGCAATGTCCAGTGTTCATCAACTGACAATATCAAAAGGTCACGTTCAGCAGGACATTAATGCTGTGAGAGGATTTCCTATTCTCCTGAGGGGGATTCATCCTGACGTGTGTGCAGTCCAGAGCTCCAGTGACCTGTCACACAGAGTGATGAGGATCCTGCTATGACTGTTAACAGGCTGCAGAAATCCTGGACCTCTCATGTACCATGTCTGTTTGGTCCAGTCATGTTTAGACTACATCACACACACGTAGAGCAAACAAGAGAAAAGAAAAACTTAATCCCAACAGGAAACTCATTGAAGTCAGTGGGCAAGCAACTTTAGGTCCTTTGAAAGGCGCTATATAAATACAGTTGTTGTTATTATCATTATCTTATCTATTTAGAGTGATACAGTCTGATAGAGTTACATTTACACAATTTCACTCATCCTGGCTTGGTGTTTGTGCAGCCAGTTGAGCCTGGACTCTCTAGTTCTGGATTCACTGAGCCTGGCTCAGTCACTTATCCTGGATCTCTTCATCCTCCTTCTGCTCAACGTGCCACAGATGACTGGACAGGTACACGTGATGAGGGAGTCACTCCATAAGTTTATGTCACATCTGTTTCATAGCTGCTAATTGTCATGATTATTTGGACCTGTCTCCTGGGAACAGACTGTTGCTGAATAGACCAGAGGGAATAATGGTCCGTAATAGTAACAATGAGCACTTATGCATTCATTAGTTCATCTATTATCAACAGACTGGTTCTTTATTATCCTCTATAAATAAAGTGAATGTGTACACCTGGACAGAGGTACACAGAGGAACCCTGATTTGTTTCCATGTGAGTACATATGTGTGTGTGTGTGTGTGTGTGTGTGTGTGTGTGTGTGTGTGTGCTGAGCTGACTGAAGCAGGACACACTCCCAGGACATGACAGAGTTTTTATTAGGGAGGAAACAGCTCATTAAATAAAGCAGCGGTCCATCCACCACTCAGGATTCTTATTGTGCTCCAGTCTTCACTTCTCACATCCTGAGGCTGACGTGTTCCTACGTCTGACCTTTGACCCTCAGAGTCCTGCTGCAGCTGCAGCTACAGGACGTGATGGAAGCGCTTTGTTCTCAGCCTTCAGTCTCTGTGGGGAAACTCTCTCCTGGACAAACTAGAGAAGAACAAAAACAAAAACAAACAAACAAACAAACAGGCCGTCTTACGCCTGGGAAACAGTAACCTGCAGCTTTCAGCTTCACTCGCTCTAGTTTTAGCTGGCTCTCAACCTGAACACACACAACACACACAGACACACAGACACACACACACACACACACAGGGACACCTGCATCAGCAGGAGCAGCTGGGTCTTCATGGAGCAGGTTACACACAGACTCGGCTGTATTGCTGGGAGTGTTTGTCTCGTTTCTTTCATTGAAAAAATAAACAAATATGACTTTTGTTCAGTCTGAGTTTTTCTCTTATTGCCATAATACTAAATTCATCAGCTCGTCTCTGAATTCTCTCTGACTTTGTAGCAACCCGAAACGTAATAACTGTGAGTTATTACAGTACAATACAACTGCAATATAATTACACTGAAAACGGCTTTTCCAGGGAGAAATATGGTTAAAAATTCATTTTACACCTCAAAATCATGGTTGATAATAATACAATAAACCTAATGAAGTCGGGGTCCAGGAGAGCGTAATAACATCTAATCATGTAATAACTGAAATGTAATGAAGCCCATAGCATAATAACTTCATAATAACAGCATATTCACCTGCCAATAATGTAATAAAACCGTCAGAGCTGAAAGTTAGTACGCATCCTGGAGGCCTGTGTACCATCCACATGATGATCAAACTGCACAAAAACTGCAAAACAAACACTATTACTTCTAAGAACTGCAGTCATATTCTACATTATTATGATATTGGCTTCAGTTACATTTTCAAAGGGTATTTTAGTCCTAGGCCAATACTGTAGCTAGTTACCACATGATTGGCTCAAACGTTTCGTCACATTATCGTCCATTGCTACGTGTTCGGGTTACTACAGACCAGGCTGATATTAGAAACGTGCGCTAAGACGAGGGTTAAGTTAAGAACTGGAAGCTTCTCCTTCAGGCTGGTTTTGGTTCCACGTGAAGATCGTCCATGGAGAAACAAGCCGTGAGGGTTCAGAGGCTGCTCAGTGTTAGAAGGAAGCCCATTTCTGCCACAAACAAGAGTAAAAAAAAAAATCTAATAACCTATGAAACAAAATCTCATTACTTTAAATAATATAAAATAATAAATTCTAGAATAAAATTTTGACTCCTCGGTAAAAAAAAACAACAAAACCTCAAACTAAGAGATGATTAGGAGATGATATGTGAGGATAAATCGATGCTATGAGCCAGACTAACTCCTGTACAGGGAGTTTCTCTTCTTGGCACTAATGGGCCTCCATACCTGCTGCTGTCTCTTTAAATCCTCCTTCTTCAGCGTCTTTTTATACAAAATGCAAACTGCTGGTGACGGAGCTGCGAGCCGCAGACACAAACACTACAAATAAATAAATCTGTTGGTTAACGGGACCGGGAGGGGTGCGTTTAGTACGAGAGCAAATCTCACGACCTCGTCTTCTTCTTCTCTTTCTTCTTCTTCTTCTTCTCAGATCTGAAGCTAACTTCCTCGTGTTAAAGCACCTCCCACTTCCTGTCTGTCGACGTGAGGCAGACTTCCTGTTTCCGTCTCTGTGAAGGCTCCAGAACCTGGAGCTGGGCTGGATGTGTGTTGGGGGGGGGGGGGGGGTTAATGGTGGATCGTCCTTGTTCCTCTGGGGGGGGGGTTGGGGGGGGGTTACATGTGCTGCAGCGCCTCCTGCGCCTCCTCCGTGTACACGTCCTCCTTCCCCCCCCAGGAGCCCACGTCGAAGGGGGTGGGGCCCCGAGGAGAGCTGCGCTGCTTGTCCCGAGAGAAGAAGCTAAACCTGAGGGGGGAGAGAGAGAGAGAGAGGAGGGGGGAGGGGGGGGGTCAGGGTCAGAGGTCAGTGGCTGCAGGTAGGTGAGTGTGTGTGTGGCAGTGAAGCAGAGTTAGCTAAGAGTTACTGAGCCAGGTCTGTGTGTGTATGTGTGTGTGTGTGTGTGTGTGTGTGTGTGTGCACGCAATGTACATTAAACATAAATGTATTTTTGTTTCTGTTCCCTCTAGAGATACAAGACATAAAAATATCAGGACAAAACTGAAAACTAACTCCTCCAGACGTGTCCATCTAGAAGCTGATCTCAGAGTGTGATGGAAACACTTTGTTCACATCTCCAGGTCACGTGACCTGACGTAGGGGTCACATGACCAGTTCCCTTCAGACCAGATGGACAGAGGAGGGGACTCAACTGTTTCTACATCTGATTCAAAGATCTAAGAAAACTATGTTCTGGACGTCCATCTTCCTCAGAGTGGAGGACCAGGACCACATGGTACCAGGGTTATTATGGGATGGAGCAGGACCACATGGTACCAGGGTTATTATGGGATGGACCAGGACCACATGGTACCAGGGTTATTATGGGATGGAGCAGGACCACATGGTACCAGGGTTATTATGGGATGGAGCAGGACCACATGGTACCAGGGTTATTATGGGATGGAGCAGGACCACATGGTACCAGGGTTATTATGGGATGGAGCAGGACCACATGGTACCAGGGTTACTGTAATGAAATGCTGATCTTTTTTCTCTGTTATTGAACTTTTTCTTCTCTCTGTTCTCAGATACAATATCAATACATCACGTCAGTTTCCGTCCTCCTATTTATTCACTTTTCAGCCAGTAACTTATTCAGCACTAATCTCAGTGTGAGAGCTAGCATGGTGTATGTCCTACAGTGTGGCCTTGATGTTAGGAGCTGCACACGGCACCATGAGCAGGTTAGGTTGGAGAACATCAGGTGAGCAGGAGGACTGGCCGGCGTTATTCTGGTACCACAGAGCTCAGCCGCTTCACAGGAGACCCAGGATGGAGCCATCACGCCCTCGCTCATGGACACGTTTGGGATTTGGAGACAACTTCAAAAAATGTGTCAACAGAGACTCACAGCCTCTGAGGCATTTCTGATGGAACCAGAGTTCATAGGTTCAATGTTAACACCAGAGAACAGGGAGGAGACCTCCATCCAGACACTCCAGGTCTCCTTCTATATGTTTATGGCTGTAAAAATCTCATAAAGTCACATGTTCTTTCATGTGAGTGGCAGGCCTGACAGCCAGCCAGAGTGAAGCCTACGTGTGGTTGCCAGATCAGCATGAAAGGAGTCATCTGTTCAGAAAAGATTCTAAAAGTGCTGAAAAACAGACTCAGTAGCTTCTATGTTACCACCGGAGAACAAGGAGAACTCTCCACTGAACCACTCCAGGTCTCCTTCAAAGAGCTAAAGTTGTTCTGATGAGTTTAGAGCCGTTACTGCCATGACACACTACGCAATCACGTCCTGAGTGGCTGATTTTAAGGATGCACCATCTCCCTACTGGACAACGAGACGGCCCCACAATCAGCCAATCAGAACACAGAAAAGAAGCTGAGAAAGCCAATGAAGCGCATGCAAGATGGGGGCAGGGGGCGGGGCCAAACACAGAGTCATACAAGGGAAACGAGGCGTCTGATTGGCTGTAAAGTGGGGTCATCTGGGATCAAACCAGCCGCCACCATCGGCATAATGGCTGTGAAGATCCTGTTACACAGAGGGAGGGGGTGGGGGGGCAGGGAGGGGGGAGGAGGGAGGGGGAGACAGGAGCATGTCAACCTTTGACCTCACTTTGAGTTACTGTACCTTTAAGATCTCACTCACACATATGAGGGGCCGACAGGGACATTATTCAGAAATACCTTTTACATACACTAGTGAAATCCTCTCATACACACCAGTGAAACTCTCTCATACACACTATTGAAATCTTCTCATACACGCTAGTGAAAAGCTCTCATACACACTATTGAAATCTTCTCATACACGCTAGTGAAAAGCTCTCATACACACTATTGAAATCTTCTCATACACGCTAGTGAAATGCTCTCATTCACACTAGTGAAATGCTCTCATTCACACTAGTGAAATCCTCTCATACACGCTAGTGAAATGCTCTCGTACACGCTAGTGAAACACGCTATAAATTATTTCACGATAATGTGTGAAAGGATTTCACTTAGTTATATGAATGCGTTTCAGTACTGTGTATGAGAGCGTTTCAGTTAAACAGGAAGGCCTTCCTGTCACCTGATGGAAACGGAGGGAGAATGGTTCTTGCTGAGCTGGAGGTACTTCAAGCCTTGCTTTGTCCACAATGTATGTTTTGTTATTCTTCATTTTTCTATCTCAAGCTTTATTTTCTGAAGTGAGGGGCAATGAGGAGGACATTGTCCTCTTTTTTAACAGTGCTCTACAATGCATTGAGAGGCTGCAAAGAGAGGACAACAATTTCTATCAGGAGAGGCTTTACAGAGAGCTTAATGAGCATGCTCACACTGTATCTGCATTTCTTGCTGTGTGTGATGATCGGGATGTCAGTAACCTTCTGGGGTCATTGTATAGATGCTTTCGCAACTTGCTGCATGAACATGAGGCCACACAGAACTCCACTGAAATGACCACAAATTTGACACCTCCAACAACCTTGACTGGCCATCCAGGAAGACCCCGATACAGCATAGAAACAGAACAGATTTCTCACTGTGTGTCCATCGGTATGTCATGGCAGAGAATTGCGTCATGCTTCGGAATTAGTCGAAGAACACTATACAGACACAGAGAGAGACTGGGAGTTGAACCGCTAAGGTATTCTCCATTGTCAAATGAAGACCTGGACAGAGTTGTAACTACAATACTACAGGACACTCCAAATGCAGGTGAAGCATACATTCTTGGAAGCCTGAGATCACGTGGCCTGAGGATTCAGCGCTGGCGGGTCAGACGGAGCCTGCATCAAGTAGATCCTATTGGACGATCATTTAGACGTCGTCTTGCTATACATCGAAGAGTCTATAGCGTTCAGGCCCCTAATCAATTATGGTAAGTAAATGTATAGGTTATGTATAGGAAAAATATATTTACATATATGTCGCATGCATAACATATTCAGTACTGAACAGATTTTTAAGTAATTTTTTCCTCCCCCCCCATAGGCATTTTGATGGCAACCACAAGCTGGTCAGGTGGCGGATAGTCTTTCATGGCTGTGTGGATGGCTTCAGTCGGACAATTATATACTTACGGTGTTCATCCAACAACAGAGCCTCAACCGTCTTGTCATTATTTCTAGAAGGAGTACAGAATTTTGGCTTGCCGTTAAGAGTCAGATGTGATCATGGTATGGAAAATATAAATGTTGCCCGTTTTATGTTGGAAAGAAGAGGATTGAACAGTGTTATTACAGGTGTTTCAGTACACAATCAAAGGATTGAGAGACTATGGGCAGAACTCAATAGAGTTGTATCTGCACACTTTATCAACATCTTTAACTTCATGGAGGAACAGGGTGTACTGGATTCATTGAATGAACTACATTTATTTTGTCTGCATTATGTTTATTTACCAAGAATTGAAAGAGCAGCAACAGAATTCCTCAATCAATGGAATAACCATGGCCTCTCCACTCAAGGAGGGCAGACACCTCTTCAGCTCTGGCATTCAGGTGTCATTAATAGTGCAGGAATCCATCCAGCTATAAATGACATTTTTGATGCCAGTAACTACTATGGTGTTGATGAAGAAGGGCCATTACCTGAACTTCAGACAAATAACAATGTGGTAATTCCAGACATAGACATAACAATTAATGAGACAAGAATGAATTTTATTCAACAGATAAGCCCACTTGAAAATGATGGGAACCATGGAATAGATATTTTTTCTACACTTCTGCACTTTCTTCTGTAAACATGTGAGTTATGTTAAAGGTTAGTTAAAATGTTTCACTCATTTGTGCAGTGTAAAACTTAAGTTCTGTTGAATGTTGAAATAAAGAAAAATCACAACTTGTTAAAAGGGTATAAAGATTGAGAGAGAAAAAAAACTTTTCAGAGCATGTTTATGGCCTGCCAAACCCATATGCGTTTCCTAATGCGAAGTCAAACTTCTCTTTGAACATTTTGTAGGAACTATGGAGTGGCAACTTGATGCAGTTAATGCATGTGTTGGCAAGAGGGAACATTGATGTAGAGAAGCCATCATCTCCTCCTCTGTGAATGAACTGGACAGACGGAGTAGGGGAAAAGCCGACAGGTGGTACCACAGATGCCCCTGTTGTGAAGGCCAATATCTTCTCGAGTTTGGATGGCCCTTCCTCTTCTGTAAAAACAAAATTAGTGATAGTTGGTCCAATTAATGTGTATGTGACATTGGCTGATACTGGACAAACCGTCCAGTAACAGTATGCAACTTCTCAGAACTAAAGCAACCAATATCTGAATCCCTCATTTAACAATTAACAGCGCCATCTTTCAACATCACAGGGTACTTTGCAAAGTCTGACAGCAAACAATCTGTAATGTTTGCTGTACAGAAGTTTTTTTGCAAAAAATAAAATAAAAACAATGCAAAAAATATATATTTGACCATTAAACCACATATTACCTTCTGCATCTTGGAGATAGTCTCTCCAGAAAGTAACAACCATCTCTTCAGCAGCTCTCTTGTTGCTCCCTTCTGGAGAGAGACAAATGTTGAAGAGATCGTCCATCTTGTCAGCAGTTAGTGTGTGCGGCTCATAGCAGAACAGAGATCGAAAGCTGTCTGGGTGTCGTCGTAGTTGTTCCAGAACCCCAAGAGTCTTCAGTCCTTCACAGAATCTGTTCAAACAACAAGGAATAATTGTACAGACCATTTTTCACTTGTACACTTTTTGGTGGTCTTAAATGTGGTTGGTCAGTGTTTAATATTACTCACATTGACAATCTGACACAAC
Source organism: Karalla daura (assembly GCA_029224185.1). Taxonomy (NCBI): domain Eukaryota; kingdom Metazoa; phylum Chordata; class Actinopteri; order Chaetodontiformes; family Leiognathidae; genus Karalla; species Karalla daura. The sequence goes on along the minus strand of CM055201.1, from coordinate 22,358,433 downwards.
TAACACTGAATACCTTTGAAATGGACCTTGAACTCTGTGGATGACCTGAAACATGACAATGTCCTGTACCAGCAGATCCCTGTCTCTTACTGACTGCATAGGCCTCAGACATCCTGCATTGGCCAAGTAGTCTAGCAAAGGTGTCTTTGCCTTCTCAAGGTCCTCAAGGGTTGTACTTTCAGATACCTAGCATCACAAGAAGCAGCAAGGCATGCTTGATTATGGCAGGCACTAGTAGTCTGCATAAAACAGAATGGTAGAGGTCCCCTAACAGTTCATGGCAGTGCAGTTTTTTTTCCCACACATTGCTACAATATGATAAATAAGAAAAATGTTTTGGTGTCAGCTCTCCCATCTGTTGAATAGTGGTGGATTGCAAAACAACAATGTAAAATAAATCTAATGCAGTACATTTAACAGTCATCAACTTACTTTTTTTACTTTTTCCAAGAGTTCTGTATCAGCTATGTCTTCGACTTTTGGACTTGCTGAGCCACTGACCAGAAGATTAAAAACTGTTGGTGAGAGGAAGTTTGGTGGTGGACCGCCATGTACCAGGCTTACTGCTATGGCTCTGCCAGCAAAGTAGTACCAGTCCTCTCTTAAAGCTGTAAAACAGTAAAACACAGACACACTACTACATGAAACCATGGAATTAACAGTATAATAAATGAATAACCTGTAAAGAAGTTGCATGTCAAAATCACTATCAATTAAAATGGCCCTCCTTATCAATTTTTACAAAAGCCAGGCATTACCAGTACTGTCAAGAGCCACATTCTTGCTGTGCTCTTTTCCCTCAAACATAGGTGACCTGGCAATGTTCTCCATCAGCAACCTTAAGAATTCTCTTCTTGGTCCTCCGACATCAACTCCCTCTTCATTTCTCCCCATGTCATCAGAGAATTTTACACATATCCTCAAGTTGGGGTCATAGGACGCTCTTCTGAAGCCCCTTAAGGCTCCCTCCCAGACAGCTGCACGATTTATATTGAATTTGCACTGTCCATTTGTTCTAATTTTGCTTGACAGGTCCAGCAGTATTGTTTGAATGGGGATCTTTTCTGTGCTATAAACACAAAATCAAAAAAGAATAATCAAAGACACACTATGTCATCATTAACATCTTGTATTTTCTGAAATTGTGGGTGTAAGCAACCACTTAATCCAAAACATGGATGTGATAATGTCAATTATGAGAGATTTATGAGAGATTTATGAGAAACTAAAGCTCACATTGTGTGCATTACTCACATTTCACTCTCCATACTAGCAATTATGGCTTGGTTTAATTCGTCATCATCCGAAGAGTCAGATGGAAGAGTAGAAACGAGTGTCAAATATGAAGCATAGTCATCATCATCACCACTGGTTCCAGGGTTCCCTACACTTCTTCCAGTGTAGCATGCATCATCACCACTGGTACCAGGATTGCCTTCACTTGTTGTGAAGCAGCCTCTGTCATCACCACTTGTTCCAACAACTCCAACACATTTGTCATCATCATCCTTAGCAATAGGCAAATTGTCATTTTCTTCATCGCTGTCAATCTTAAACAGAGAAAGAAAGAAAAAATACAGATACGCACTTTTTAAAAAATATATATACATTTTACGCAATTTTGTGTGACATTTTTAAAAAGTTTAAATTAAAGTACGTTTTAAAAAACAAAATAGCAAACATACTAGAAGTGTCCTCGATGGTCTCACATACAGGGCTTTGGTTTTAAAAACCTTGTGAATGAGCATCCCATTCAACTCCTGACCACTCTGGAGCTTAGGAGACACCAGCTTATTGCCGCAAGCCATGAGAAACTGGAGGCTAGAAAAAAGATGGAGATATTACAATGACAACAACAAAAGCTTTGGGCTATGAAGCGCAACACAATCATTGTTACTGTGTGAGTGTGTCAAAATAACTGTGTCACTGAATTAGTATATGTTAAAGCAAATAGTGAGCAATGATGACTGAATTTTTAAAAAGTTTTTCAAATGCACTACAATAAAAACAACATTATTAATGTGTGAGAAGAAGCAAGAGGGATTTACCTGACATCAGATGGAATGTGCTCACCAAAGCCATCCCTGATATGTTGTAAAACCATCTGGTGGTCCCAGTTTTTCTGAAATTCGAAGGCACTGAGGATGTGTCCATTTTTGTGCAACCATGTTTTTGGACCTTGTTTGCACACAACTGCCCATGTGTCATTGGGGAGTAATATTACATCCTTGTTGAAGTGCTCGTGATGCTGTACCCTGACTCTGAAATAAGAATGTAACAATTAGACCACATGAAATCAAGTGCAAGGATAAGTAATAATGCTACCAGAAGTATAATACAAAATACTATTCACCACCAGCTGTCCATAGATCTTTAAGCATGTAATAATGTGAATGAAAATATCGAGTCAGTGAACTTCGTCGCTAGCTGTTTAGCTCATTACCCCCCCACACACGCGCATGAACGCGCGCGTGCACACATACACTATAAGGGGAAACCGGGACAGGTGGCAACACTAGCCCCCACTAGAGTGAAGCTTATAGTATCCTCTATATGTTACTTTAAGTTTACATTTCTATGTATTTGAAGCCTACTGTACGTGCGCGGATGCGCCGCTGTTACTACAGGGAGGGTGCGCGCAGATGCGCCGCTGTCAATGGGGCGCGCGTGCGTGCGTGCGTGCGTGTGTGTGGGGCGGTTTTTGGTCTGACACAGGTGGCAAGCCTAGCCCCCACATATTATAATTACCTTTTTTTCCTTGTGCCCGATGTCCAAGAGCTGAAGCACTGCGCTTGATAACGCGGGGCACACACTCTTCGCACTGGAGCTGCGGCAGGCGATGTCATGTTTTGCTGTCCGGAGGGGAAAAGCGATGCTATGCGGCTGTCCACTGTATCCCGGCTCATAGTTGAAACGGTCGGGGGCTGCTGCCCGACTGCTGCCGCATTTGATAGTGTACTGATGGTCTCCGCCGAGGCCAATATAGTGTGAAGTAACGCTGCCGCCTCCGTTAGGCCACTTCCAGGCTGCTGGTTTGACATTGGTTTGCGATTATCCATAGACGTCCACTCATGCGCTAAACACGTGCTGTGAAACGCCGGAGAGCCTTCCGGTATAACTGGAACACCTTCCGGTATAAGTGAAACGCCTTCCGTTTTAACTGAAATCCTCTCATTCACACTAGTGAAATGCTCTCATACATGCTAGTGAAATGCTCTCATTCACACTAGTGAAAAGCTCTCATACATGCTAGTGAAATGCTCTCATTCACACTAGTGAAAAGCTCTCATAAATTCAAGTGAAACACTCTCATTCACAATAGTGAAATCCTCTCACACACATAATAGTGAAATAATTTATAGAGCATTTCACTCTTGTGTATGAAAGGATTTCACTAGCATGTATGAGAGGATTTCATTAGTGTTTATGAGAGGATTTCACTAGCATGTATGAGAGGATTTCATTAGTGTTTATGAGAGGATTTCACTAGCATGTATGAGAGGATTTCATTATCGTGTATGAGAGGGTTTCACTATAGTGTATGAGAGGATTTCATTAGTGTGTATGAGAGGATTTCACTAGTATGTATGAGAGGATTTCAGTAGTGTATATGAACAAATATTCTTTTAGTTTTGTGTGCGAGAGGATTTTAATAGTGTTTATGAGAGAATTTCAGTAGTGTATATGAGCAAAAAAATTTTCAGTTTTGTGTGTGAGAGGATTTCAATAGTGTTTATGAGAGTGTTTCAGTAGTCTGTGTAAAGGGTAATTCTGAATAATGTCCCTGACGGCCCCTCATACACACACACACACACACACACACACACACACACACACACACACACACAGGACAGAGGTGTGTGTACTGGAGCCAAACCATGCTAATCATTTAACACACACACACACACACACACACACACACACACACACACACACACACACACACACACACACACACACACACACACACATTTGCAGCTGATGTCAGAAAAGTGACAATACTCAGTTTTTAAAGCAGCTCTGAGACATGGAGATGTATTATTAGGTTTATTGTCTGGGCCTGTTTATTCTCTGCTCAGGACTGATAGTAACAGGAATGATGATCCTGGTCAGTATCCTGGTCAGTATCCTGGTTAGTATCCTGGTTAGTATTCTGGTTATTATCCTGGTTAGTATTCTGGTTATTATCCTGGTTAGTATCCTGGTTAGTATCCTGGTTAGTATTCTGCTTATTATTCCATTACATTTGATCACGTCAGGCATGTATTAGGTTGGTATATGAACCTTGGGCTGTTTTTGGCAACATTTGTTATCTTTTTGATCTTGTGAAACCAGTGAGATGAGGTCTATTTGAGATCTCCAGTAACGAGGGGCGTTCAGGGACCATGGGAAACCAGAGGATCAAACCAGATTGCAGCTGTTGTTAAACTTCACGGGTCAGGACAGCTCCACTATTAATCTGTGGCTGTGATGCAGATGTGAAGCGAGGCTTTGGGGTGTCGGGGTGTTAGTGGACTGGGAGGGTCTGAAGCTGTGAAACTGTCAGCCTGATCTGGCAACACTGGAGGTAACATCAGTGATGATGAGGACGCCCTGTTAGGCTGCTGCAGCACAGCTGGATGGGGGGGGGGGCTGACACACACACACACACACACACACACACACACACAGACAGTGACCTGCTGCTTTATGCAGGGAATGATTATTGAGTTGGTTTTGTGACTTAAACGTCAGGAAGCAGGAAGGCAGGCAGCACTGAGTGTGTGTGTGTGTGTGTGTGTGAGCATGTGAGCGTGTGTGTGCATGTGTGTGTGTGGGCAGCGTGGACCTACAGGCGTTTGATCCCGGACTCGGGCTGTGCAGAGGAGCGGGAGCGGCTCCGGAGCTCAGGCGAAGGCGAGGGGCTCGGGGTGACGGTCTCCTCCTCTGCTTCATCACTGCACACACAACAACCTTCATCAGGACCAGGCAGCTCACAGGCACAGCCAGGACAATGGAGGGATCAGGGCACCATGCTGTGTGAATGAGCTGCTTCTGGAACATTCTGTTTACATGCTGCAGAGCAGAGCAGCATTGGAGCCTCATGTCCCATTACGTACTCCACACATATGGTTCCTCATCGTCTCCCTCATGGTCTGGATATGGAAGGAGGAGCCTGGTCTCTACTGTTATTCTGCTCTTTAGCAACAGACATGAAGTCGTGCTAATAAACGTGTGTTAGAGCGCTAGAGTTTAACTTCATCATATCACTAACAGAGGAGATGAGACGAGGCTCATTGAGCCGACCGGCTCTAACATGGACTGGCCATGTGTCATATATGAGTGGCAGCTCTGTTGTTGTAATAACACATGATTCTACTAGAGGGCGACAGAAGTTACACACTATTACACACACTGTTCAGTCACATAAAGTCACATTGAGTTCCATGAAGTTAGCTTAAATCACGTCAAGTAAAGTCATGTTAAGTTATGAAGTAGTTTACAGTCATGTTAGATCACGTGTTGCGTGCGGCATCACCTCTCCTTCTATGTGTGTGATCATGTGAACAACCTGTGTGAACAGCCTCAGTGTGACTGATCTGGTCCATTCCAGATGTGACCAGATGTGTGTACAGCTGGAGCCTGGCTCAGAGGAGCCTCTGAAGCTCCATCCTGGTTCACCTCTTGTAGTAGGCCAGCTCCTCCTGCAGCAGGAACACTTTGGCCTTCAGCTCGTTCCTCTCGTGCAGGACGTCCCTCAGCTCCTGCAGCGTGAACCGAGGTCTGTTGGGGTCCTTAGAGTCCAGACCCCCAGACTCCTCCTCACACAGCGCCTCCTGCACACACACACACACACGGCTGGTGTCGTGAGGAGGAAACGACTGCAGGACGAAGCCAGGAAGGAAGGAAGGAGGGTAGGAAGGAAGGAAGGTGGGAAGGAAGGAAGTGAGGATACCTTGGTGAAATATTGGAACACAGCAGGCATGTCCTCATCGCACATCGCCTCCTGGTGGCAGACGTTGAACTCTAAGTCAGACATCAGACCTCGTTCCAACACACTCTGACTCGTTCCCTCCCCCCGTTAAGAAGCCAGACCTGTGCTCTCTGGCCAGCTAACGAGGCGTTCACTGCCCTCAGGAAACATGCAGCTCACACCCAGCACACACAGCCACACAGCTCCTCTCCACATCTACAACCACCCTGGGCTCAAGTCCAACTGGAATCACCTCCAGGACACTTTGTTTTGTTCCCTTCACCACAGAATCTGGAGGATAGCAGATAAAGTCTGCGACCGGATGATTGTGAGGCGTAAAGTTACACTTAAGTGTGTGAGAGAAGTGTCAGGAATGTGTGGCGTCATTTATGAATGAAAACAATTTAAACGCAAATATAATAAAGTATATCTTAAAATAGATGACGATCATGTGGATGGACAAACAAATGAGTTCCTTACTCCGATGTTTTAATGTTTTCATTGTTCATCCACTCACTGGTTGCCATCTTGGAATGACCTAAACAGGAAGTCCTTCCTGCCAGAGGCTGTTAGCACACATACATACATGATATATGCTTTCAATTATGTATATCAATATGAATATTTTTTACTGTATTTCACTGTTTGCATTTGATTAGTTCTATTTCGTGACTAGATATTATTCTTGATACATTATAGTTCCTTACTAGTTATTATTTTTACCTATACTACACAGTATATGACTATAACCCAGTTTGTGGCTCCTACTATTATCACTTCTATTACTATTATTCTAACTTTAAACGATTCAAACGATTGAAACTAGATCGTCATGTCTGAAAATAAACCTCATGAGACTTTAACAGTGTTTGAATGTTCATTATTGAATGTTTCCATCACCACCTTTTATTGTGATATTAAGGTTTTTGCAGGTTCCTCTGAGTCATGGAAACACACCTGATAAGAGCTAAAGCAGATCTTCTCTGACCCGCATGTTTCCTCATGAAAACATCTGGTTGAGGGTGACCTCTGGGTGACCTCAGGGTGAACTCTGGGTGAACTCTGGGTCACCAGTGAGATGACCAGTTGGACTTGCGGCGCCCCCTACAGTGCGTGGTGCGTTCAGGGACAGCGTGAGGAGCAGTTAGAGGAGCAGTGGCTCTGACCTATGTTTCTGCTCCTCTGCTAGTTAGTGGTGCAGCACCCATGCTGACAGCCTGCAGCAGCTCAGCATGGGCTGGTTAGTTAGTCCCTGCTTCTACTGCACTGTGTGAGGGAGGGGGGGTCATCATGGGTGTGTGTGTGTGTGTGTGTGAGCAGGTTCACGTCACAGCACTCCAACAACGAGCACGTCTGCATTACCCAGAGCAACACCGCCTCTTCCTCCTCCTCCTCCTCCCCCTCCTGGGGGAGGCTGAGGGACCCGGGCAGGTGGGGGGGGTACAGGAGCTCAGAGGGCTCAGATCTGTGTGAGCTGCCCTCAGCCCCCTGGAGCTGGAGCAAGAAACACCTGGTTACCTGAGTCCAGAAAAGCTGGAGCTGCTCCCTGGGAGGCTCACACACCTGGACCCGCTAACAACAGTCTGAGGGAGAGGAAGGCTTCAGGTGTAGCTTAGCTTAGCTTAGCATAAAGACTGCAAACAGTAGGAACGTGCTAGCGCCTTAAAGTGACAGTCCACCTGCACCCTCACAGCTCCGTCATGAATGTGTTACATTTCATTTCTTTGTTGTCGTTGTTGAAATAGATTCCCTGAATAGATGGAGCAGATTCTGAGGTTAAACCCCAACTTGTAATTATGTATACTGAATAAAAATCTCTTTCGCCCTTATTTCTGAGTTAAATAGAACTGAGAGTGGATTGGAGTTTTTTTTAGGACAGACATCCACAAACTCTGCTTTCATGTTTGACAAAATTAATGAAATAAACTAAAATGTGAACTTTCAGTGTCAGGGCTGCTCTGCTAGAGTCTGTCTCTATGTCCTGGAACAAACCAGACTGAGGTCTCCTGGTTGCTCCTCTGTCATGAACTGGCTTTTCTCTGGAAGTTTGAAGCAATAAATCATGAAAAAACAGAAGAAGAGAAAGAGAGAAACCCTGGAGGCTCTGCTCCCCCACACACTACATCAGCTGACGTCAGGTGTACCTCTGCGGGCGAGGGCGGCTGAGGCGGCGCCTCCTCCTGGTTGGGGGGTGGCACGTCTCCCTGGAGTCGCTCCCTCAGGCGCGTCACTTCCTGTCTGAGGGCGCTGACTTCCTGCCCGCGTGCCTGGGCCCCGGCCTCCAGCTCCACCTTCTGCTCGATCAGCGCCTTGCCCTGGGCCTCCACCACCGAGATCTTGTGCCTCAGGTCGTGGTTGATCTTCATGAGGCGCGACTGCTGCTGCTGCAGCTGCAGGGACAGGAGAGAGACAGCTCCACCTCAGAGGAGGGACAGGCAGACCCATGGCTCCCCACCTCCACCTCAGAGGAGGGACAGGCAGACCCATGGCTCCCCACCTCCACCTCAGAGGAGGGACAGGCAGACCCATGCCTCCCCACCTCCACCTCAGAGGAGGGACAGGCAGACCCATGGCTCCCCACCTCCACCTCAGAGGAGGGACAGGCAGACCCATGGCTCCCCACCTCCACCTCAGAGGAGGGACAGGCAGACCCATGGCTCCCCACCTCCACCTCAGAGGAGGGACAGGCAGACCCATGGCTCCCCACCTCCACCTCAGAGGAGGGACAGGCAGACCCATGGCTCCCCACCTCCACCTCATAGGAGGGACAGGCAGACCCATGGCTCCCCACCTCCACCTTAGAGGAGGGACAGGCAGACCCATGGCTCCCCACCTCCACCTCAGAGGAGGGACAGGCAGACCCATGGCTCCCCACCTCCACCTCAGAGGAGGGACAGGCAGACCCATGGCTCCCCACCTCCACCTCAGAGGAGGGACAGGCAGACCCATGGCTCCCCACCTCCACCTTAGAGGAGGGACAGGCAGACCCATGCCTCCCCACCTCCACCTCAGAGGAGGGACAGGCAGACCCATGGCTCCCCACCTCCACCTTAGAGGAGGGATAGGCAGACCCATGGCTCCTTCTCCCTTGGGGGCCAGTTTTAGGATCACTGTTATTTTCCATATCAGGGAATTTGCAGGTTAATCTCAACACCTTTTCAAGACTTTTTAAAGAGGTTCAAGAGAAATTGTAAACTGTAAACAGCAACAACTACGTGGTCGTAGTTTGTGACTAAATCTCTAGAGCTCGACCAGACAACAGACCTCAGATCAGCTGGGAAGGAGCAAAGCTCCAGAGAATGAACTGAACCAGAGGGGAATGAAATCAGTGCTCAGCAGAGACCTCTAAAAGGAAGGGTTAGGAAGTACCCAAACAGGCCCGCACAGGTCATCTGGTTCATTCAGAGCAGATCGACACATACTCACTACTAACTGTGGAGTACAGTGTTTGGTTTTCCTTTGTTATAACAGGTAAACATAGAACAAGAATGCTAGCTATAAACCTTCATAAGCTGCTCCAGACTGAGCCCTGTTCTACTCTGAGGAACAAGGAGTGATGGGTGGTCGAGTCCAGCTCCTGCTCTGACTGTTTCTGCTCAGTTCCTGCATGGATGAGAACAGGAAACCACGTTCCCATCGTCTTAAATATTTCCTGTTTTCTTTTCTTTTTGCTCAATTGTTGGCATGATGGATCAAAACTCTGAATCTGTACGTGCTGATGGATTGACTAGAGATTCAGCTGCTTCAAACTCCTCCTTTCAGACCCAATCACAATCCTCTGATTCGTAGTTGTTCTTAAAACTTTTTGAGGTCTAGTTTGTGTAAATGTCCAACAGAGGGCTGGCTGAGTAGAGAGGACAGAGTTCCTCTGATCAGAGCTGCTCACAGGTCGGTAAAGAACCAGACAATATGAGAGAAACAGCAGACGAACCATCTCTCAGTTCTTCCCTTGTTCTGCTGTTTATTCTTAGGTTGAAGGAAGTAATTCACTGCTGAACACACACATTTCTGATTTGCAGCTCTGTTATTGTGTCAGCTGGACAAACTGAACCACTAATGTACAAATAAGATGAATGAGTGACAGGACACTGGAAAAGTAGGGTATACACCAGCCTTAAAGATCAAGATCTAATGTCTATAAATGTATAATAAAATGATAAATCAACATAATTGATCTCCTGAACACTTTCATATATAATTTTTAACATACTTTATTTTATAAATTATTCATGGGGGGGTCTGGACTAGCACACCTAGTGGACAGCTACTGTAACTGCAGGATGCTGTCCACAAGGCTGCAGACCAGATCACTGTGATGGTTGAGATCAGGGTTATAATGGTTTTACATTTTAATTTAAACCAGATGTTTAGTTTTAGTTTAGTTTTCATTCGTTTTAGAACTAGATTTAGCTTTTCATACTTTGTCAGGTGCATGATTCTAAAGATCAGAGTAAGTGTTTGACATAAATCTGAAAAGACACCACGGGAGTAGACGAGAATAAAGGAGAAGTAAATAAATAAACTGTGAAGTGTTGTATGGAGCCTCCATCTCAGGAATAGCTGCTTGAGCCAAACACATTGATTTCACATCAACCCGACACTGACAAAGACCAAAACAAAGGCAGTTTGAGCCATAATTACAACATGTTTTAGGTAGCTTTGTAAACACATCATACACTTTCTCTTAGTTCTTATGTTTTCTTTTGATAATAGTTTAGATAATATTTCTTTCAGTTAACAAAAATGTTTTTTCAGTTCTAGTTTCTGCTGTTTTGTTGGTTTTTACAACATGTTTTAGTTAGCTTTGTAAACACATCATACACTTTCTCTTAGTTCTTATGTTTTCTTTTGATAATAGTTTGTTGGTTGTTGGTTTTTATCGACGATAATAAGCTCGATTGTGATGCAACCTTTGTGGAGTGTGGCAGAAAAGCTGCGTGGGGACCAGGAGAACATGCTAAGTGTGCACAGGAACTAGTTGAAGCCATTCACAGAATTAGTCCTCACTTTGCTTATGAGTGACGTGGGATCATACAACTTCCCTCTTTTGGGGGGTGGAGAGGGATCTGGTAACACTGGTGGGATGTATGTGGAGGTGGAGAGGGCATGAAGAGTCTGCACACAACTCTCTGTCACTCTGTACCAGAGCTCAGAGATGGTTTGGTGTAATCTCACCATTACAATTTTTTTTTATTACAATCAGAAGATTGAAATTGGAGCAAACCGGAGTACCCGGAGAAAACCACATATGCAAGAGAATGTGCACAAGAAAAACCCCTCATGCCCTTTGGAGAATTTCATCCTCTCTCCTCAGACCAAATCTGTCTCACTGGTGGAAATTTAGGAAACTCTAAATAGCTTTTTTATTGTTTGTTTGTTTGTTTGACTATGGGACTATGGAGGAAAGCAGAGTAAACCATCTTAATGGTCTCCACTGTGCACTATGATGTATAGGAGTCCTGTTTTCTTCTAGTGGAGTGATAGAGGAGCAATAGATGTGATTTATGTAGAAGTATGGAAAAGTTGAGGATGAAATGATAAGATAGAAGATAAGATGTGATATAACATATGATAGCAGATAAGATATGATAGAAGATAAGATATGATAGACGATAAGATATGATATGATAGCAGATGATATAATATGATATAAGATATGATAGCAGATGAGATATGATATGATAGCAGATGATGTGATATAAGATAAGATGAAACGTAAGATATAAGATATGATTAAATATGATATATGATATAAGATAAGATATAATAAAATAAGATATAAATATGATAGAGGATAAGCTATGATATAGGAAAAGACAAAATCTAAGATATAAGATAAGATAAGATGTAAGACATGAAAAACTATGATATAAAATAAGATAAGATATACGATATGATATAAGATAAGATATGAGAGAGATGCAATACGATAAGATACGATACAATATGATATGATAAGATACGATACAATACGATAAAATACAATACAATAAGATACGATACGAGAGCTTCAGTCCGACCGTTGGTGTCGTCTCATTTAGATGAGACAACAAGACCAAGACAGGAGGAGACGTCTCCACCATGTGTTCAATGGCCGGGATGGACAGGGCAGTGCCAGCTCCACTTAAGGTGGATCTTAAGGTGGACTATCCCCACTGAGCTCCCCCTGCTCGTAGCTCAGCCTCTGGTGGCTGAGCCTGAGCTCAGAGTAGGTTTGGAGCAGCTGGCGGTAGTCTCCCTGAATGTCACTGTGCTTCCTCCTCAGCACCACGTACTCCTGCTGCAGCTGATGAAGAGCCTTGATGCTCTGGTCCGGTCTCTCCGACCGACTCTGCAGCATCCTCTTCTCCAGCCGCTCAATAGTGGAGGCCATCTCACGCACTTTCTCCTCTAACTGGGAGTTTCTGGTGTTTTGGAGGCTCAGGGCCTCTCTGAGCTCCGCCTGTCTGCTCCGCTCCTCGGACTGTGTCTGTCTGACTGAGTCCAGGTGGCGCTGCAGCTCGGCCACGGCGGAGCGGCTCTCGGAGAGGACGCGCTTCTCTGAGAGCGCCGCCTGGTGGTCCTGGGAGAGAGAGCGCAGGTCGCTCTGAAGCCTGCTGCTCTCCCTCTGCAGGGCGTCGTGCTTGGCCGTGACCTCGGCGTTCTCCGTCCTCAGCTTGAGGACGTCGCTGGCCAGCTGCTCGGAGCGCCGCTCGCTGTGTTCCTGCTCATCTCGAAGAGATGACTCCAGAACCTTCTGGGCGGCCAGGCTCCTCTCCAGAGCCTGAGTCTTCTCAGAGAGCTCTCCCTCCAGATGACGGATCCTTCTGAGTGCCTTGGCATGGCGAGCCTTCTCCTTCTCCAGGTCGTCCTCAGCCGTGCTGAGAGTCACCTGAAGGGACTTCTTCTCCTCCTCCATCTCCTCTCTCTCCTGCAGCCTCTGGTCTGAGGCAGCCTCCAGCCTGGACTTGGCAGAAGTTAGCTGCTGGTTCTTCCTCACCAGATGCTCTAGCTCCTGTTTGTCCCGCCTCTGTTGGTAGACCACAGAGTCGTAGTCTCTCTGGAGACCGAAGGCTTTTTTCCTCTCTGCCTCCAGGTCTGAAGACAACCTGTCTACTTTCTCCTGCAGGGAGGAAACAGCGCAGTCCTTGGCTTCAACTTTACTTCGCAGAGCCTGAAGATCTGAGTGGAGGGAGTAGATTTCCTTGTGCTTCACCATGCTTTTCTTCCTCTCTTCGGCCAGGGCCTCGTGCAGCATCTTGATGTTAACGCTATTTATATTCTCATACTCTGACTCTTTCTCCTGCTGACAGGCCAGATCCAGCCTGAGCTTCTCTATCAAGTTCTTGGCCTTCTTATTAGCAACCACATGCTGAGAGATGGTGTCCTTCAGGTTTGCTTCTGTCTGCAGATGCTCACCTTCTGCCTTCTCCAGACCTGACACTTTGGACTTCATCTGCTCCATTTCATCTCTAAAGCTGTCTTTCAAAACCCTTTTCTCTCTTTGCTCCTCCTTCAGAGACTTTGCTAGATTGTCTTTTACAGTTTGCATCTCTCTCAGAGTATCTTCCAGAGCAGCTCTCTGTGCTCGCTCCTTCTCCAGAGTCACTTCCAGGGTTTTTCTGTCGGCTTTCTCCCTCTTTAAAGTCCTCTCAATATACTCTTTGTCAGCTACCTCGTCCTCGAGCCTCTTTGCTAGATTGTCTTTTCCCATTTGTGTCTCTTTCAAAGTGTTTTCAAGAGCAGCTCTTTCAGCTTGCTCCTTCTTCAGAGACTTTTCAAGGTTCTTTCTCTCGTGACTCTCCCTGTTTACAGTAGAAGCTTTCTCCCTTTTTAAAGCCTCTTTTTCAGCTTTCTCCTTCTCAAGAGTCTTTCTAAGATTGTCTTTATCAGTTTGTTCCTCTTCAAGAGTCTTTCTAAGATCTTCTTTTTCAGTTTGTTCCTTCTTAAGAGTCTTTCTAAGATCTTCTTGTTCAGTTTGTTCCTTCTTAAGAGTCTTTCTAAGAGTTTCTTTGTCTGTTTGTTCCTTCTTAAGAGTCTTTCTAAGAGTTTCTTTATCTGTTTGTTCCTTCTTAAGAGCCTTTCTAAGAGTGTCTTTATCTGTTTGTTCCTCCTCAAGTATCTTTCTAAGATCTTCTTTTTCAGTTTGCTCCTTCTTAAGAGTCTTTTTTAGAGCTTCTTTTTCAGTTTGTTCCTTCTTAAGATTCTTTCTAAGAGCTTCTTTTTCAGTTTGTTCCTTCTTGAGAGTTTTTCTGAGAGTTTCTTTATCCGTTTGTTCCTCCTCAAGAATCTTTCTAAGATCTTCTTTTTCAGTTTGTTCCTTCTTAAGAGTCTTTCTAAGAGTGTCTTTATCTGTTTGTTCCTTCTTAAGAGTCTTTCTTAAAGCTTCTTTTTCAGCTTGTTCCTTCTCAAGAGTCTTCCTAAGGTCTTTATCAGTCTGCTCTTCGTCACCAGTCTCTCTACGAAGCTCTTTTTTACCTTTCTCTTTTTCCATGTCTATAACCCTCCCTACAAACTCTGCAGCTGGCCCATCCAAGCTGAGATCTTTCAGGTCAATCGCATTTAACTCATGAACAGATTTGTGCTCCTGACCTTCTTCCTCTGGGGCTTGTTCAAAGTTAAAGTCAGAGGCATATGAAATCTCAGAGATATTTGCTAGAGTTACCGGGTCATCATCACAACGTACATCTACTTTTGGCTCTGGTTCATTAAAGCTGACACATTCATCTTTGCTCTTCTGAACATCTTCTTCAGCTTGTTCCTTCTCAAGAGTCTTCCTAAGGTCTTTGTCAGTCTGCTCTTCGTCATCAGTCTCTCTACAAAGCTCTTTTTTACCTTTCTCTTTTTCCATGTCTATAAGCCTCCTTACAAACTCTGCAGCTGGCCCATCCAAGCTGAGATCTTTCAGTTCACTCAAATGTATCTCATGAACAGATTTGTGCTCCTGACCTTCTTCCTCTGGGGCTTGTTCAAAGTTAAAGTCAGAGGCATATGAAATCTCAGAGACATTTGCTGGAGATGCCGGGTTGTTATCAGAATGTACACTTGCTTTTGGCTCTGGTTCATTACAGCTGACACATTCATCTTTGCACTCCTGAACGTTTCTATTTGCAATGGCATGCCATTCAAAACTAGTTTGTTCCTCCTCAACTTTGCTTCCATACTCCATCACTTCTCCTACTTGTTCTTCATGCTCCTCTGCTAAATTAAAACGAGGATGCTCCACAGAACTTTTCTGTGGACTCCTTTTTTCCTTTTTGGTTTTTTTCTTCTTCTTTTTCGGGGTCTCAACTTCAACATCGAGCTCGTCTGCTCCCAATAGGAGCTTATCAAAATCCGTGTTGAAGTGAAGTTTCTGCTTGCCAGAAACCTTTGGGGTTTTCTTCAGGGTGATGGGGGGCAGTCTGTTCATTTCTCTAAATTCTTGTAGAAATCACTGAATGTGAATGAATAAAGGTCTTGTAACTAACTAGCTGGGTGAAAACCTGGCTTACCTGGCTAACCTGGCTAACAGTACCTAGCCACCCACTGTGATGTGTAGAACAGCAGAGTGGTGCTGTCCTGTGTGTGTCCGCCCCCCCTTACACACTCTGAGCATCCGTGCCTTTGATCGACGGCTCAAAGGCGATGATGTCATCGACGGAGTCACATGATCCTGTGAATGGCAGGTTTAAAAAAAAACAAGTTTGAAAAAAAGGAAAACAAAGGAAAGATGAAGGGCGGGTTCCACACTGTTACCATAGCGACCAGGTAGAAGCTGCTCTGCAGGTGTCTGGTTTCCACTGTGTTTTATCACTCGTATCACTTATCTAAACCTTTCTTCATTATTACCATTGTTTATTACTATCATTATTGTTCACTTGTTACTGTTATTGTCATTGTTATTGTTAATTTCCCACATAACCCCAACAACACCTGCACTTTAACTCCTGATTACTCCTGTTTCTTGGTCCTGTTGGAATGGATGGGTCCGATCTAAAACTGACTTTAGAACAGGTCAATCCTGCCTTTTCAGGGGACTTTATAATGAGTTTCCTCTTGTGCCATTTCAGCATAGTTCACAGAGGTCCAGAGCATGCAGAGCCTCCTGGCATCTTATCTCTCTCTGTTCTCGCTCTCCTTTAACTTCATCCCTTAGTTCCGTGTCTCGTCACGTGTTGTGACTGTCTCTGAAGTGGAGGAGCTGCAGCCCGAGTCACACTGCTTCACACACACACACACACACACACACACACACACACACACACACACACACACACACACACGCTCCCCTTTAATCCAGCAGCAACGCCACGGTACTGCTGCTGAATGGATCTGCACCAGCGAGGACGCGGTTAGTCACACCTGAGCTGGGTCAGCGTGACTCTGTGAGTGTGTGTGTGTGTGTGTGTGTGTGTGTGTGTGTGCTTGTCTCCTCACTGCTTCTATGTCCTCGTTCTTCAGCGTCAGCTCTCGGTCCTTGGCTCGTATCTCGTCTCTCTGCTTGTCCACGACCTCCTTCAGCTTCTTCATCACTTGCCGCTCTCGCTCCGACATACCTGGCAACCACACACGCACACACACACACACACACAGGGACTTGTTTTTGGCCGAACATTGCACTCTGAAGTCATCAGGAGTCACACAGAGTGTCATCCAGACAGGTACACATGATGAGGGAGTCACTCCATGAGTTTATGTCACATCTGTTTCATAGCTGCTAATTGTCATGATTTTTTAGACCTGTCTCCTGGGAACAGACTGTTGCTGAATAGACCAGAGGGAATAATGGTCTGCAATAGTAACAATGAGCACTTATGCATTCATTAGTTCTATTATCAACAGACTGGTTCTTTATTATCCTCTATAAATAAAGTGAATGTATGAACCTGGACAGAGGTACACAGAGGAACCCTGATTTATTTGCAAACATGAGTGTGTGTGTGTGTGTGTGTGTGCGCGTGTATGAGAGTGTGTGTGTGTGTGTGTGTGTGTGTGTGTGTCTAGCAGGTGTGTCTGTGTACTGAGCCTGGTCTGTCCACTGTGTGTCTGAGTGACTGCATCCTCTGTGTGAAACACAGAGACAAGACTGGCAGGCACAGAGAAGGCCTCCTTTGTGAGCGTGTGTGCGTGTGCATGTGTGTGTGTGTGCGTGTGTGTGTGTGCGTGTGTGTGTGGGCCCAACAGGAGATGGGAGGGGGACACGGGGTTGTCTGCAAACGCAGATCACAAACAACACGAACGTGCACGAACCATTTCTATATTCACCCCATAGCTTCAGAACCATGCTAAGAGTTTCCATCTGTTTCCAGTCTTTATGCTAAGCTAAGCTAACTGCCTGCTGGCTCCAGCTGCAGTGATACGAATGATCTCTTGGCCACTGCTTTCTGTGTGTGTGTGTGTCTGTGTGTGTGTGTGTGTGTGTGTCCTCACCCTCGTGCCTCTGCAGGTCCTCCTCACTCATGGGGTCTTTGATGGACATGTTGGTGAGGAGGCTCTTGTTCTCCTCCTGCAGCTGAGCAATCTGAGTGAGAAGGTCCTGAGCTTCTCCCCTCCACACGTCCTCCACCAGCTCCAGCTCCTGGACACACACACACGATCAATACCACTGTTCTTAACACACACACACACACACACACACACACACACACACACACACACACACACACACACACACACACACACACACACACACACACACACACACACACACACACAGCTCTGATCTGCAGGTCTCATCGTGAGGCTCTGGGTCCAGGTGTAGGTTCTTCCCTTTTTGTGCAGTTTTCGTACTTTGACTCCTCCACGTTTGCCTGATTTGGAGCTTTGGTTGATGTTAGAGCTGCTATTGATGTCATTATTCATATGACTGACAGCTTTGCCCCTGAACCCAACAGGCTGGAGGCTGCTTTCAGATCTAACCTGCTTCTCTGGAGCTCAAACCTGAAGATCTGACATGCCGTGAAATGAAGAGGAGCTACGGAAGAACTGAAAGCAGCTGCCAGGGAACAATGACCACGTCACCCCTCCAGGATCTCCAGGATCTCCAGGAATCCTGAAGTTCATTTCAACACCTTCGTAAAAACCTTCCAACAAAAACTTCAGGACCTCATCTCCACGTATCAGCTTTTCAGCCCCTCCAGACCCGTCAGAGGACCAGGCTGACAGCACGGTCACGTAACAAGGCAGCCGAGTATCTCATGAGCTTCATGTGTGTGTGTGTTGTCAGCAGAAACACCGCCTGCTCTGCTAACACCTTCACATCCTCACTCTCCGTATGCTTGTTGTTCTGCATTTATCCCAGGCCCAAACACAGCCCTGTGATGCAGCTCAGTGTGTGTGTGTGTGTGTGTGTGTGTGTGTGTGTGTGTGTGTGTGTGGCTCTGTCAGCGTCAGGAGGAGTTTTATTTTTACACCCCTGAGTCGCCTGACGCCTGACGCGGTCCGATCACCCGGGCAGACGTGACACCTGAGAGACGGGGAACTCTTCGTCGCCCGCTGCCTCGGCTTCCTCAGCACGCAGCTCCGCCCGTGCCGAGGCAGCTCTGCAGGTCACACACAGGTCACACAGCTGACTGCAGACACACAAGGTCTCCATTCAGACGCCCCGGCCGGCCTCCATTCCCCGCTCGCTGCAGAGACAGGCAGGAGGTGGACAGTCCAAACGTCCCCGACCAGAGACGTCCCCGAGTCTGTCCTCAGCCTGAGACGGACCTGGAGCTACGCCATCACATCCAAACAACAAACCAGGACACTGAAACCAGTGTCCCATAGCTTCTATGTTAACACCAGAGAACGAGAAGAAACTGAACCATTCTGGTTCCCATTTAGAAGAAGTGACTCACTAATGGCAGCTCGAGTGTCGTAAAGCCAAAAAACTGTGCTCCAACGTGTGTTTTTCTGCACTTTTATTAGTGAAAACAGTCATTAGTACTGGTGCTCTCTCTCCCTCCTCTTCCTCCTCTTCCTCCTCTTCAGAGGTTCATGAAGGTCGTTCTACTTTTATCTCCTCTGATAAAAAGTGACAGCGATGCTGCTCACACCCACTTCGGAGCTGCAGGACACGTGGGAGGCCTGCAGGTTCCAGCCTCAGAGTTTCCTCCGTCTTTGTTCATATTTTCATGACCGATTGTTCGACCGTCCTCGCGTCCCGGCAGCGTGCGACGGCTTCCAATAGTTTCCCGCTGAGTCAGAGACAAACTGGACTTGGACGGAGACGGGAAGTGACAGAGCGGGTCAGTTATATTAATATCTGAGTTCCTCCACTCATGTTCTGAGCTCTCCTCCAGGTCGACACTGTGCCAGCATTAACGGGGCAGGACAAGAGCTTCAGTCTGATGAGACAGACAACACCCTAATTCAGATTATATCTGATATATGTATCTGGGGGATATAAGTAGATATATATATAAAAATCAGATTATATCAGATATATGTATCTGGGGGATATATGTATATATATATATAGATCAAAGAAACACCCATTGATTAGATTCATACTAATCTCAGTCGTTTCTCATCTATGAATGAATCCTACAGTTTCAGTTATAGTTTCAGCTTCTTACATGGAGGTTACATATTTACTTCCAGCTGTTTCCATTTATTGGCTTGACGTACTTTTATGTGAAGTACACTTTAGTCGGTATTTCAGGAGTTGGCTTGCAGTCGTCCTGCTTCTTCTACAGTAGGACCTGTTTGTTTACTTTCTCACAGGAAACAACTTGTGTAGATCAAGTTTCATCATACGAGTGTCTGTGTCTCCTCTCTACCTTCCTGTGTGTGTATCTGTCTTAAGTACTTTCTGTGTGGTTCTGTGTGTGCGTGTCCTCCTCATTATTTCTGTGTGTGTGGGGTTTTGTGTGTGTGTGTCCTCCTCTCCAGTACCTTGCGGTGCTTCTTCTCCTTCTCCAGCCTCTCCATCCTCTCCAGCCGCAGCTTGTCCAGCTCCAGCCTCAGCTCCTCGGTCTCGGGGCTGATGCAGCTCCGGCTGACCATCACCTCCAGGATCTCCAGGACCCGCACCACCTTGGGCATGAGCCTGGACAGAGCCTCGCAGCCGTACTGGTCGATGATCCTCTCGAACTCCTGCCCCACCACCGCAGCGATGTCGTACACGTCCATGACGGTCAGGTCGGAGACCTTCTTCTCCAGGGCCGAGCCCGGCTCCTCCATGACGGCTGCTCGGACTCCTCTACCGGGCACAACTTCCTTCCTCCTCCTCCTCCTCCCTCACCTCCTTCTCCTCTGGAGGAACAGTCGAGCTAACTTGGCTAAAAGTCTCCACAAACTCCGGGTGGACTCACCGGGGAACAGGCAGCGAGCTCCGCAGCTACCGCAGGTCCATCCGTCCCGGGCCGGGCCGCGGCCTCAGTCCCACAGGTCAGGGCTGAATCTCGGCTGTGGCCCCATCGCTGTCCGGCCTGTGTGTCCGGGCTGTCCGCTGCACAGACCGGAGGGAAAGACCACGGAGAGCAGCCGAGGAGATCCGCAGACAATCTCCACAATAAAAGCACGACAGACCTCCCTGTTTCCCCTTCCCAGGCAGAGCTGCTCAACTTCCAGACCAGCTGACAGCCAAGTTTCAGCGATCACGTCATTGCGTCACCGTTTACGTCATTTACGTCAACGCTTCCCATGAGGCGCCAATTTAGAAACAAAAATGATGATAACAAAATCAATAACAAACTCATCAAATGATATGACTTCCTACGCAAGTCCCACATGTTTCTTTGATCTTATTTTACTACCATTTTCTCTTGGTAACGGCTTACTATTTTGTTAACTCTGTATGTAAACTCCATTTTATCTGATTCTTTATATTTATTTCAATGTAGCAAAGTCCAGTTTGTCATGATAATGATTGATTTCCACAGATGCTAGGAGCGCCCACATACTTTTCCTTTATTTATTTTTAGTGTCCTCATATTTTGTTTTCATCTGGGCAAAGTTTCTCCATAAATGATGAAGGCAGAAAGACCCAAATCAAATTCTGAAGGCTTTTTCACATCTTCAGATTCACATCATTGCATCACCGTTAACATCAGTTCTGTTTACTTCTATTCCCTCACTCATAAACAAGACCCAAAGGTAGTTGAAGTCGTAGGGAAGGGACTCCTCCCTGGAGAGGGAGTGAGTCCTCCACCTTTTTAGCTGAGACTCACGGCCTCAGTCTGTCCCAGAGCTAGAGGTCACTGCTTGACAAGTCCAGTAGGACAGTAGGACACATCCAGCTTATACCCTCTGTTGCTATCCTTCCCTAACCAGGGAAGGATAACAACTGATAACTCTGTCATCAGTGTGAGCACCCTTAAAGCTCGATGGTGTGGTTGCAGAGGTTGGAAACATCTGGAGACTGCTCGCCCTGTGCTTTTATTTTGACGGTGAGGGCAGCAGCTTCCAGCAGCTGCCTGGTCCAGCTTGACTGAGCTGTGCTCTGTTCTCCACTGGTCATCTCCACAGTGAGACTGCAGTTTGTGCTGCGCATGACTCTGAACTCACAGAGGAGGGACACGGTGAGACGTTCAGGGACACGCTGCTCACACCCCGACTGTCAATGTGACATCATGTCCAGGATGCATTTCACTGCACATCAGTGAAGGAATCTGATGACAAAATGCTTTGGTCACAATGTTTTCAAAGAAAACTTCAAACCTTTCAGGTGGACAAAACTGTAGATGTTCATTATGCAAGAGAATTCTATTTATGAGCAAACGATAATAAAAGAAAGTCTAAGGTGATGAGTTTAATATACTAGAAGAACCTGACATTTTCTTTTCATTTTTACAGTAGATAAGGCCCAGTTTAATTGGGTCATGGGTTCTCTTCACTCCTCTTTCACCATTTCTGTTCACGACTATGACAACAAACCTTTGAGGTGTGGAAACAGGATCATTTTCATTTTTTTCCCTCTTGATATCACAATACGTATCAAAGACATTTGAAAGAAAAACACAATGAAATCAGATGTTTTGATTTTTGATAAATCAGCTCTGTTTAATAACATAAAAGATTTAATGCGATTACAAAAATAATCTGGAGAACATTCATTGCCCTTGAATCTGAGTAAAAATCAGTGTTTTAAAGATATTAAATGCATAGTTCCAGTGTTGTCTGGGATCAGACTCGTCCTCAGGATTCTCCTGCTCCGGCTTCACTTCGTTTGAACTGTAATTAGGAAGAAAGTCTCGTATCAACAACAGGTTCTGGTTGAATGGAGGAGATGTTTCCACTGGTTCTCATACTCACCGCGTTCTTCAGCAGGTGTCCAGACTTGGTGAAGATGTTGGACTTCCTGGAGCGAGGCAGAGACGGAGACTGAGGCTGGGAGGAGGGTTGAGAGGAGGAGGAGGAGGAGGAGGGAGGAAGGAGGCTGTGGCTCGGTGCGGGGGTGTAGGGCTGGGAAGAGGGGACGTAGGGCTGGGAAGAGGGGACGTAGGACTGGGAGGAGGGGACGTAGGACTGGGAGGAGGGGACGTAGGACTGGGAGGAGGGGACATAGGACTGGGAGGAGGGGACATAGGACTGGGAGGAGGGGACGTAGGGCTGGGAGGAGGGGACATAGGACTGGGAGGAGGGGACGTAGGGCTGGGAGGGGGTGTAGGTCTGAGGAGGAGTGTAGCTCTGAGGTGTGTAGCTTTGTGAAGGAGTGTAGTTGTGAGACGGGGTGTAAGTCTGAGCAGGTTTGTAGGGCGTGGTCGCAGCTGCTGCGAAGGGATTGGTCGATACAGGGCCTGGGGGCGGGGCCTCCAGCAGCATGGGCGGAGGAGGAGGAGGGAAGCTCTCGTCGTCTCCGTCACCTTCGTCCCTGGAGCCTCCGAGCTCGTAGTGGCGCTTCCTCAGCTCCCCAAGACGCACGCGCTCCTGCTCCAGCTGGCTCTCCAGCTGCAGGACCTTCACCTGAAAGAGGAGGAGGAGGAGGAGGAAGAGGAGGAGCAGGGGGAGGAGGAGGAGAACGTCAAGAGACTAGTCCAGCAGGACACACAGGGTGAGAAGTGTCAGACAGAAACTGTACCTGAGCCTCCATCTCTTCCTTCTTCAGCTTGATCACAGACATGCCTGAGAAGTCCATCACACCTGCAAACACACAATCATTTATTTATCAACCTATCTATCTATCTATCTATCTATCTATCTATCTATCTATCTATCTATCTATCTATCTATCTATCTATCTATCTATCTATCTATCTATCTATCTATCTATCTATCTATCTATCTATCTATCTATCTATCTATCTATCTATCCATCCATCCATCTATCCATCCATCCATCCATCCATCCATCCATCCATCCATCCATCCATCCATCCATCCATCCATCCACCTACCTATCTAGCTGCTGTCTTTGAACGTCTAAATGATCTAATCTAATCTAGAGCTCTAACAAATGATTACGTATTCTGCAGCCAATTATTTGTGGATTATTTCATTAGTCGATGAATCAATTCTTGACTAACTGGTTGATTTCAGAAGGTTCTCTTGTTCCTCTTTAAAGTTTATGACCAGTTCATGACAAACTGGTCTTTCCACCTTCCATCTGGAGCTCCTCCACATCAAACTCTTCACTGAACATCATTGAACTAACGAGGCTGAGGCACAGCTCAGCATCGTGGAGCAGGAGCAGACTGTGGCGGTCTCCGGCCTCACCTCGGTCTGAGATCTGCCTCTGGCCGTGCTTGGTGGAGGTGACCACCACGGCGGCCATGTCGTTGACGTGGCGGGAGGCCTGCTGCAGGACGTGCAGCTTCTTGTTGCTGCGCTCTGCTTTGACCTGGAACGTCACACAACGGCAGCAGACGGACAGAGAAATGAGGCTGATGTGCTCTGAGGAAGACCTGGCACCACATACGAACTGATCCCTGAGATGTGAAGTCTCATAAAATGACTGAGCCCAGGAGAAGACAGAGGACATATGCTTTGTACGCTCCCAATAAGAACTGTGCACAGACTGAATCAAGGTCTCCCCAAGTATTAGGTCATTATGGTTAATTTCTTAAGTCTTAAGTGGTCAAAGTTCACTATAATATTAAATCAAGCACTTCATCTTATTTCAAGAAATATCAAGTGAAATCATCTTTTGTTGTTGTGTTTTTACTTATTTTACTGCTTTTAAAGCGTGTAGACAGTGATCAGCCAAGGCTCCAGGATGGAGTTTGTAGCTTTGCAGCTTTGTAGCTTTGCAGCTTTGAAGCTTTGCAGCTTTGCAGCTTTGTAGCTTTGTAGCTTTGTAGCTTTGCAGCTTTGCAGCTTTGTAGCCTTGTACCTTGGAGGCAGCGACCAGCTGAGCCGTGCTGGCTGCGATCTCGTGCGAGGAGGCGATCAGCTCCTCGTATCGTCCGTTCTCAGTCACGACTCGGTCAGCGGAGTCTCTGGGAGCAGTGACACACACCCAGCAGTCAGGACAGGTGTGTGTGTGTGTGTGTGTGTGTGTGTGTGTGGGTGTGTGGGTGCTCTTACAGCAGCTGCGTGGCGCCCCAGCCCACAGCCTTGGCTGCAGAGATGAGTCCCTCAGTCCAGCGAGAGTTCTTAGCGTAGAACTCTGTGATGGACGCTGCCCCCTAGAGGAGGAGAACACCACAACAGCTACAGATTAATATCGTTATCTATCTATCAATAACGTTCACAATCGTTCATGAATTATGGAGAATTGCAGAAGGCCATACTGACTAAACATATCTACAAATTGAATTCACATGAGGACATTTTTTGTCAGTGTTTCTGAGCAGACCACAGTGGCCTCTAGTGGTGGAGATGTTAACTACCACACATGCTAATTAATACATGCATTAATTAGCTGGTAGTCATGACAATGACACTGTAACATTAGCTTTAAATACTGTGACATAGTTTAATCCTGTGTTTACAGATGGATGTGGGGATACAGTAGAACATGGGGTTTTGCTGAGAACAAGCGAGGAAGACTCGTCAGAGGATCTCACCCTGCCTCCCTCCACGATGTCCTTCTGCAGGTCGGTGGAGGCTGTGACCAGCATGTGGACGGCCTGGACACACAGACAGAGGGGAGTGAGTGGGAGTGAAAGAAACCAGAGAAACCAGAGAGACGGGTCCAAAGAGAAGAAGAGATGTCACCTCACCTTCATCAGGTCTGAGCAGGATCCCAGGATGCTGTCACAGAGCAGGAGAGAAACATCAGACGCTGACATGATCTCACAGTATCTGAATATATCTCATAATCTCTGATGATCTCATGATCTCTGATAACATCTGAGCTCATGTGTCTCACCTCTGGTTCACCTCCAGCTTGATGCCGCTGGTGTCTCTCTTGGCCTGATTCAGAATCTCCTGAGGAGCAAGAAATGAGACGGAGACCATCAGCATCACCTGGTACATCCATCGCCATGGAAACCATTTAGAACAGCTTTTGTCTTTTTACACATTTAACTCCCTCCCTCCCTCAGATGTCAGTGTACGTATGGTTGTAACAACAGCTGGTGAATAGAAGCGAGTTTGAGTCTGAGCAGAGTGTGT
Source organism: Karalla daura (assembly GCA_029224185.1). NCBI lineage: Eukaryota > Metazoa > Chordata > Actinopteri > Chaetodontiformes > Leiognathidae > Karalla > Karalla daura. Next base: position 22,333,034 of record CM055201.1, on the reverse strand, counting down.
GTGTGCGTGTGTGTGTGTGTGTGTGTGTGCCCCTACGTCCATGCGCAGCACGGCCTCCTCGATGGCCGTGGACGTGGCGATCATCTCCTGGTCCACCACTGATCCCAGCTCCTCCTTCAGCACGTCGTGTCCTTTGGGACGCAGCTCCTGAACATGAAGCACAGGGTCAGCAGGGAGGTCTGGTGCCTGGCACTCAGCAGGCCTCCTCTTCCTCCTCCTCCTCCTGATCCCTCCTCACTGTCTAGATTAGGCTTCCATGTCGAGTGGGATTTGGAAACAGGATGCTCTAGTGGTGCTCCAAACTTTTCTTTAACAACACAACTTCTTTAGTCAAACGTGTGTAAGCAGGAGGGGAGGACTCCTTCCCTTTCAACAAGGTCCTAGCTAATGAAGTGTCTTGGATTAATACGACAGCGGTATGTTTATGTTGTGTTACAATTTTCAGCATCCTCGGATGACGACATGATGTAGAAGACTGTGTCCAGTGATTGTTCTCAATGTTTTTCTCTTTACGCGCACTGTCCAAGCTGTTCATGAAATAAAAAAAAAACAATCCTACAATCCAACATTCCTCCGAGGCAGTGAGGGGAGGCAGAGACCTGAGCCAGGGCGTGGATGTGCTGCAGGCTGAGCCTGACGGTGGAGCCGTCGGCCTGGGGCAGACTGCTCTGCAGCTTCAGATCCCTCAGCAGCTGCAGCAGGCTGTTGGCACAGTCCCGACAGCTGTCAATCAAACCTGAGGGCACAGGGAGGCATCAGCTGTGGGCGTGTGTGTGTGTGTGTGTGTGTGTGTGTGTGTGTGTGTGTGTGTCTCACGGTCGGCCTGGTCGGTGGGGGCGGCGTGAGACGTCGCCGCTCCGTTCACGATGGTGTCAGCAGCGAGGTGAGAGAACTGAGTGACAGCTCGTAACAAACCACTGGCATCTAGGAGGAGGAGGAGGAGGAGGAGGAGGACAGGAGAGGAGAAGATGAGGAGGAGGAGGAAGAGGAGAGGAGGAGGAAGAGAGGAGAAGGCAGAGGAGTGGTGGAGAGGGGGAGGAGGAGATGAGGAGAGGAGGAGGAAGAGAGGAGGAGGGGGTGGATGGGGAGGAGAGGAGGAGGAGGAAAAGGAGGACGAGGATGAGAGGAAGAGAAGAGGAGAGGAGGAATATGAATGAATAATGAAAAGCAGTCCTAATAATGATAAACACACACACACACACACACGCACACACTCACCGCTCCTGTCTCCCAGGTAGACCATGTGGCTCTGCTGCATTTTGTCGATGGAGCTCAGGGTGACTTCAGCTCGATTCACCAGATAATCTGAGGAGGAGACGAGGAGGCGCTGAGCAACTAGAAGCTTCCACACAACAACAATAATAATAACAATAACAATCACAACAATCACAACGACAATAATAATGATGACGATACTAAGTTGACAGGAGGTTGACTGATAGCTGTTAGCTGACCCCCAGCCTGTTAACTAGCTGGGTCCAGGGCTGGTTGAGAGCAGGTTGAGGGCAGGTTGAGGGCAGCTTGAGGGCAGGTTGAGGGCAGGTTGAGGGCAGGTTGAGGGCAGCTTGAGGGCAGGTTGAGGGCAGGTTGAGGGCAGGTTGAGGGCAGCTTGAGGGCAGGTTGAGGGCAGCTTGAGGGCAGCTTGAGGGCAGGTTGAGGGCAGGTTGAGGGCAGGTTGAGGGCAGGTTGAGGGCAGGTTGAGGGCAGGTTGAGGGCAGGTTGAGATGGTGTGAGAGGTTCTGACCTGGCGAGCTGATGCAGCAGACGTGGATGGGGTCGTCCAGTTTGGCCACAGCGTCCAGGATGATGCCCTCAGCCTCCACCACAGCACACTGCAGCAGGCAGAACTGCTCCTCCTGGAGCTTCTGGGCCAGCTCCGCCTCCCTGCAGGCCTGCAGCGCGCACACACACACACACACACACACACACAGATATAAAATAATCCATGCATCCACCTTCTATAATCATCCACCCATCATCAATGAGCTATCAATCCATACATCAATCACCCATCCATCTATCATCCATCTATCATCCATATATTATCCACCCATCCTTCCATCATCTATCCATCTAATCTTTACCCATCAGTCCATCCATCCGTCTACCATCCATCCATCTACCATCCACTCATCATCCACCCATCCATCCAACATCCATCCATCCATCCATCATCCATCCATCATCCAATCATCCAACATCCATCTATCATCCGCTTGTTATCCATCATCTATCATCCATCCATCCATCTCATCATCACCCATCATCATGTGTGTGTGTGTGTGTGTGTGTGTGTGTGTGTGTGTGTGTGTGTGTGTGTGGTCACCCTCTGCTGCAGCTGGGCGTGCAGGCTGCCCAGCTCCATGCTGCTCCTCTGCCTCTCCTGCTCCATGCAGCTGTGCTGCAGCTGCAGCTGCTGCCGGACCGAGCTCAGCTCCGCCTGCTGCTCCCCCACCGACCGCTGCAGCACCTCCTTCTCCGCCCGGAGGGCCGTGAGGCTGCTGCTGAGCTGGCTGCCACTCTGAGGGGAGGAGGAGCACACACACACACACACACACACACAGGGTCAGAGGTCCACAGAGGTCAGGGCAGGCTTTCTTGTTTCTAGAGGGAGAATATGTGGATGTGGGACCAGCCAAGGACCTGGATGAATCATCCCGAGGTTAATGGGATGAAAAGTATCCATGATATTATTATTATTGTTGTTGTTGTTGTTGTTGTTGTTGTTGGTGATGTTGAGGCGTGCCCACCATCTCTGTGCTCTGCAGGGTGCTGGTGGCCCGGGCCAGCTCAGCCCGGGTGGAGTCCAGCTCCCGTCTGAGCCGGTCCAGCTCCAGCTTCTGCTCCGCGTTGATCTTCAGCTGCAGACACAAGAAGATCACTGAAAACAGCCTGTAAGATCACAACATATATCTATCTATCTATCTATCTATCTATCTATCTATCTATCTATCTATCTATCTATCTATCTATCTATCTATCTATCTATCTATCTATCTAGTTTTCTTGTTATAACTAACTCTGTATGATTGTCATTATTACATGTTAAGGCAGTGAGAGAACCTGAGGCCTGCCCACCTGCTGCTGGAGCTGAGCCCTGGTGGCCTCCAGCTCTCTCCTGAGCTGCTCCTTCTCCAGGTCCTGGTTCCCCTGCTGCTGCTGGGCCTGCAGCCGGACCGACGCCACCTCGGCCTCTTTGTCCCTGACGGAGCGGAGCAGAGCGTCCCGCTCCGCCTGCAGAGCAGCCAGGCTGCTGCTGGCCTCACAGCCCTCCTGCAGCGGAGAGAGAGAGGGAGAGAGAGAGAGAGTGAGGGAAAGGGAGAGGGAGAGAGGGAGAGGGAGAGGGAGAGAGAGACTCTTTTCTCTTTTTCCATATGTTCTCCATGACTGGAAAACTGGTCGATCAGTGTCCAGGTTTTCCAGGACGTGGGAGCCCAGACTGTGTCATTAGGATACTGGTCAGGTCCAGTCTCTGCTGGGGGTGTGAAGGTGTCTCTGACCTTCTCCTTGGACTCCAGGGTGCCGCGCAGCATGGCCAGCTCCGCTCTCTGCTCCAGCAGCTCCTGGTTCAGCCGCTGATTCTCCTGCTGCTTCTGATCCATCTGATCGGGGTCCGTGTTGGGAGACGATCAGTGATCAATAACCAGACTCTGGTTTAATCTGGATTAGGGTCAGACGCTGGCCGTCACTCACCAGCGTGGCCCTCTCTCGGCGTAGAGTGTCCAGCTCGTTCTCCAGCTGCTGTTTAGCTCGAAGCAGGTCGTCCTGGCCTTGTTTACTGCTCGACAGCATCTTCACTGTGTCTGCGTTCTGCAAACAAACAAACAAACAAACAAACAACTCAGCTAGGCAACAACGTCCCAAATACTGAGAGACCACTCTCTCAATCTGATATCGGTGCTGTAGTTACAAATGTACCTCCACAGTGTTTATGCAGCTTTAGTCTTTATTGTGATGCGTTCACTGACTGTTGTATAAACTTCAACTCAACTTTCAAAAACAAACTCATCTTAAAGCAGCTGCACCTTCCCTTCCTTTCCACACCCATCCTCGCCTGTTTCCATCTGCTCTCTGGGTGATCTTTACCTTCTTCATGAGGTCTGCGTGGCTGGAGATGAGCTCAGCGTGTCTCTCTTTGAGCTGGGAGAAGCGCAGCTCTGCAGCCTGAGCTCTGGCTGCATCGGGACGAAGGTGAGGAAGAGGAAGAGTTAGTTTGGGCACGCTCCGGGCGCTCCCAGCTCTGCCGGCCGAGGCTCTACTCACTGTCGGCCTCCTTGAATCCGATCTGGGCTCCGGCGCTGGCCACGTTGGCGCAGCGCAGCGCCTCCACCTCCAGCCTCAGCTGCTCCTTCTCCACCATGGCCACCTGCTTGTGGCCGCGCTGCTCCTCTACCTCGGCCTCCAGGCGGTTCACCTGAGCCCGGAGCTCCGAGACGCAGCGCTGAGCCTGAGGGGGGGGGCGACCAGCAGAGGGCGCTTCAGCAGGCGCTCCACAGTCACCAGAACACACTCACACACAGGAAACACTGACTTTAACTCTGTTTATGCAGTCAACAGGTCCCAGGTAAAGCTAGTGAAAAGCAACAATGTGAAGGTCCTCTTAGATGACCCTAACTAACATAATACACATTTGTGGGATCTGTTGATATGATCATTTTAATTAAGACCAACGACCCAGTTGTTTTTCATTCATGTAATTAAGAGGTGATTCAAAGTGGGGAAACAGTTTTATTACGGTAGAATGGAACAGGTGTACCAGCTCTGGCCACTAGGGGGCGAGTTTGTGACAGTCCAGTATAAAGTGTCACAGACTGAACGAATGTTGTGCTATATTGAGCTCCACTATAAAATGAAAAACAATTGATTTATATAATTTATAATATATAATCTATTGATTTTATTACAGAGGATTTTTAAGTCTCGTAACTTTAGGAGTCCCATGTTGGCTGGGAGCTCTCAACTGTTATTACTTTGTTATTAATGGTCAATATAGTCTGGAAGAGGAACAAGTTCAATATGAATAGATTAGAAATAAGTTAAAGAATGAATTAGCATTAAATAAATGAATAAACAACTCATTTTTTTAATAAAATAGAATAAAGCCATATAATAAAAACTCTTAATACAGAAAAAGAACAATACATTAAATGAATACAAAACTATCGGTTTAGTAAGAGGGTGAAACAAAGCAGAGTGTGAGGCCTCACCTCGCTCTTGACGAGCTGCAGCTCTGGTTTCAGCACCTCCAGCTCCTTCTTCAGGATGTCGTTCTCCGTCTCCCACTGCTCCACCACGGCTTCAGGTGAGGCCACCTGGTTGACCAGGTAGTACTGGGGAGGGAGGCCCGGCGTCAGGCCCGGCGTCAGGCCCGGCGTTAGCCCCGGCGTTAGCCCCGGCGTTAGCCCCGGCGTCAGCCCCGGCTCCGGCTGACACCGCAGCTCGCTCAGGTAGACTCACCTGTGTGGACGGAGGAGGCTCCCGCACCTCCTGCTCCGCCTCCTCCACCTCCTCCTGCCGCTCCTCGCTGGGAACCACCACCACCGGCCTCTTGTACTCCCCGAGGGCGGCGGCCCGGAGGAAGTTGGGGGGAGACTGGGAGGATGAGACGGAAAACATGAGGAGACAGCTCGATCTCACACCCACTGACAGAGACGCTCCGAAAAACAAAGAAGACCAAAAACTGAGAGATTGACTGTGGAAACGAGCAAACAACAGAACGAAACTCTCTCACTCTCAGTGAACTGATGGTATAGTATGTTGAGAGGCTTTGATTCTCTATTGTTATTTACTTATTTATTCATTCCTCTGTTTTGACCCTTTCTATTCTATTACTCTGGCTGTAAAATGCCCTTTTTTCCAAAGGTATTTGACTTAGTAACTTGAAATTTCAGCATCTTGTAGTTATTTACTGCACGATGTAGAAGTATAAGCAGTTTAAATGAAGAAAACACTAAACACTAACTAACTAACTAACTAGAACTAACTAAACTAAACTAGATCTTTTTCAGTGATTGTTATTGCACATGACTCGTGTGACGACGTAGAGCTGCAACAAATAACTAATTCATCAACTAATAAGATGAATGTTGTTATAAAGAAACAGATTTGAACATTTGAACATTTCTCTGAGAATGACTTCAGGAAATGAAGTCAGAATCTCAGTTTGTTCATCGTGAATATTTTCTGCTTCCTTCCGTCACTGTTTCACAGAAACAGAGGATTTATAAAACTCACATCTGGCAGATCTGGGATCTGAATGATGCTCTTGAAGAACTCCATCTCTCGGGCTCTGTCGAAGAACTGTGTGAGGCTGTGGAGGAAGGAGAAGAAGAAGAAGGAGGAGGAGGAGGAGGAGGAGGAGGAAGAGGAGGAGGAGGAGGAGGAGGAGGAGGAGAAGCTGCAGTCAGAGACTGAACCCAGAGACGTCCCACCAGACATCGTATCCTGATACTTCACCCTGTGAACAGGTCACGGAAGCGCTCCCGGTGTCCCAGCAGAACGTCTGGAGAGATGCCTACACACACACACACACACACACACACACACACACACACACACACACACACACACACACACACACACACACACACACACACACACACACACACACACACACACACACACACACACACACACACACACACACACACACACACACAGGCTGTTAGGTCTGAGTAGGAGGAAAGGGCATGATACTTCAAATAATAATAATATGTATATTCATATGTATGATTTGAGGTGTGTGTGTGTGTGTGTGTGCATGCGTGCGTGTGTGTGCATGTGTGTGTGTGTGTGCATGCGTGCGTGTGTGGGCATGCGTGTGTGTGTGTGTGTGTGTGTGCGTGTGTGTGCATGCGTGTGTGCGTGCGTGGTGCGTGCGTGCATGTGTGCATGCGTGTGTGTGTGTGTGTGTGCATGCGTGCGTGTGCATGCGTGTGTGTTCATGTGTACATGTGTGCATGCATGCGTGCGTGCGTGCGTGCGTGCATGCGTGTGTGTGTGTGTGTGTGTGCATGCGTGCGTGAGCATGCGTGTGTGTTCATGTGTACATGTGTGCGTGCGTGCGTGCGTGCGTGCGTGCGTGCGTGCGTGCGTGCGTGTGTGTGAGAGACTCACGGCTGTGCAGCCTGAACATGAGCAGCACAGAGAAGTGGTAGAGGAAGCTGCAGTCCAGGATGAGCGGGATGAGAGGAGTCAGACGGCACTGCCCGGCCGGGGTGGTGGACTTGGCCCCGTTAGCGTCCAGCTGACGCAGAACTTCAGACGAGGAACCACAAACCAGTTCAGAGTTAGAGACCTTACTGGAGACCAGACTGGTCCTCAGGATGCTGACGTTCTACTGTCATTGTTGTTTCAGTTACACTCACCTGTCTCAGACATCTTGAGTCCAGCGTCCAGGTAATCCAGCAGCTCATTGGTCATGTCCAACCTACAGGACACCACACACACACTCATCAAACACACTGAACACACACACACACACACACTCACACTCACTCACACACACACTCACACTCACACACACACTCACACACACTCACACTTTGGTCATGTCTGTCCCGGCCTCTCGCTCCACGGTCTCGTCACTGGCCTCCAGGTTCCCAGGAATCACTTTGTGCTGTGGACCACAGTTTGTTTGTTTGTTTGTTTGTTGTTTATCTTGGTTTTCTGAGTTTGTCACATTTTCAGTGTAAAACAAACAACAAACATAAACAACGTATTGTTGCGTCACCTTGGCGTGAAAGTCCATCTTGTGGCAGAGGAACTTGGCCGACAGGGCGACGATGTGACCGTAGCGATCGTGCAGGTTTCCCTGAGAGGAGACAGGAGGAACTAAGGCTATGAACGCTGTTTATAAACGCTTGTTATTGTTATTACTATTATTATTACTATTGTTATTATTATTATTAAGTCAACAGGGCTCAGCTCGTAAACTAAAAAATGTGTTGTTATTAAAGCCTGTTAACAAAAATAAAAGACAAATTAATTAATACTAAGTGATAAATAACAATAACATAGAAATAACATAATAAATATTAAAATAAACAATAAAAATACAAATAAATGAAACAACATTAACTCACCCAGAGCACCCCCATGTCCTTGATGTTACGACAGTATCTGTGGGAATCTTTCACCGCCTGGAACAGAGGTCAGAGGTCAGCAGGGAGGAAGAGGAGGAGGAAGAAAGGGAAGAGGAGGAGGAGGAGGAGGAGGAGGAAGAAGAGCAGGAAGAAGAGGATGAGAAAGAAGAGGAGGAACGATAGGAGAAGGAGGAGGATGAAGATGAAGAAAAGGAGGAGGAGGAAGAGGATGAGGAGGAAGAGGAGGAGGACGATGAAGGTGAAGAAGTGGAGGAAGGGGATGAAGAGGAGGAAGAGGAAGAAGAGGAGGATAAAGATGAAGAGTAGGAGGATGAAGAGGGGGAAGAGGGGGAGGAGGAGGATGAAGAGCAGGGAGATGAGGGGAGGAGGAAGAAGAGGAGGATAAAGATGAAGAGTAGGAGGATAAAGAGGATGAAGAGGAGGATAAAGATGAAGAGTAGGAGGATAAAGAGGATGAAGAGGAGGAGGAGGAGGAGGATGAAGAGTGCGGGCTCACGTTTCTGTGTCCGTCCCTCAGCACTTTGTGCAGCAGGTAGCAGAACTTCCAGCTGACCATGGAGTTGCTGGACAGTGGCAGGTTGAGGCTGTAGGACCAGAAGGTGGTGGCTCCGCCCTCTTTGTGCGTCCCCATGATGATGTCATCGCCGTTGTCAAGGAAACGCGACCCATCATGGCGGGATCATTAACGCTACGCTCCATTTTCATTTGGTCATTCAGTGGTGGAGTAAACCACACTTTCCCACCGTCAGACGTTTGACAGGTAAACCTTCACTAACAAGTCTGGTAACCTTCTGGTGACCTTCTGTTAACCTTCTGGTAACCTGTTAACCTTCTGGTAACCTTCTGGTAACCTTCTGGTAACCTTCTGGTAACCTTCTGGTAACCTGTTCACCTTCTGTTAACCTTCTGGTAACCTTCTGTTAACCTTCTCCATGATTTAGTAATTCACAAGGTTCAGTGAGACCTCCTCCTCTACATCAGCAGCAGTCCAACATGTTGTTATCATGTTGTACATCATACTCGAGACTTTGAGACCTCGTCTCCGTTTCAGCTGTAATCATCGACACATCTTTAACTTGTTGTAGTTTGTGATTAAATCTGTAGAGCACAAAACACAACAGACCTCAGATCAGCCGGGAGGGAACAAAGCCCTAAAGAGTCAATTAAACCAAAGTTTATTAAAATAAACCTTTAATCACAACCAGTGACCCTGACTCTCAGTTATCCACCATAAACACTCCAGACGTATCACTGTCTTAGTATTTGGAAAGAGCTGCAATACCAACCAAACAGTTAGAGACTTTTTGATACTTAATGAGGGCCTTAATATTCCTTTATCCTTTTCCTTTTAAGACTTCACAGACATCCCACACTGAAGCTGATCATTCCCCCTCAGACAGGAGCTGCTCACTGTTAAATCAGCAGTAAACCAGAACAATGAAGGATACTGCGCACATATTTCTCCTTGGGAGGCGTTTCAGCCGAGCTCACGATTTTGCTGATGCTGTGGAGCTGGGAACAAACAAGCAGAGACGTGAGCGGAGAGAACAGGTCAGATCTGATCAGAGCCGGACCAGACCTGAGGACTCTCCAGTCTGGAAGGTCTTAGGACCGTAGAAACGTTCTCACATCTGACATTCCCTCACCTGCTGTTTGCCAAACTGCTCCTTCTCAGCAGCCAGAGCCTTCTCCGTCTTATTGTCGCTCTTGTTCTTGGCTTTACTCATCTCTGATCCTCTGTGGACTCCTAAAGACGCTGTATTAATCCACAGTGGTGCAGCTCCAGCTCCAGGTCCAGGTCCAGGTCCAGGTCTAGCTCTCAGGTTCTCTAGGTTCCTCACCTGTTCCTGACTCTTAAATCCAGCTCAGGAGAGACAGACTGGGAGCGCTCATCTAGAACTAATATGACATATCGCAGAAACTGTTCCCAGAGCTCCAGGTTCTTACAGAACGAGCCCAGGTCCACAGTTTGCTTTGGACTGTGTGTATCTGAGAGGCAGCGAGCAGGGAGGAGGAAGCAGACACAGACTGGAGCTGGGAGCTGGTTTCCTGCAGTGACGGAGCAGCCAGTGAAACTGGAAAGACGGAGCGAGGACACACCAGTCCCAGCCCTGCAGGACTGGTTTCATCCCACACTCTCACACAAAGCAGCCTCTTCACGCCCCCCCCCCCCCAACCAACACACCCCTCCCACCCTCCCCACCCCTCCCACCCTCCCCAAAAACAAAACATACTCATATGTAGAGACGACAAGAGAAAAACATCCACTGTGGTGACTTTAAAACAGGTTTAAAAAGGTTTTTAAAAAGTTCTGATCAGTCTGATTGTGTCACTTCATTGGCTTCCTCAGAGAGTTCCTCCTCCAGGTGTGTGTGTGTGTGTGTGTGTGTGTGTGTGTGTGTGTGTGTGTGTGTGTGTGCTCCTCTGGACTGTGGACCTGGGGGGTCAGAGCTTCAGGTCAGTCTCCATCCAGACGTCCGCAGGTCAGACTGTGTGGAGCAGCTCTGGGTGGAGCTTCACCAGCCTGACGAGAGGAGAACAACAACAACAACGACAAGAGTGACGTTCTGAACCACACCCAGCAGAACAAAGAGGAGTGACGAGGAGCCGCCGCTCCTCAGCGGGAGCCTCCTTCACCTTGAACGTCTGGGGAGGTGATGGGAGGAGCTGCTGGGGGTGGGGGAGGTGGTTGAAACTCTGGGAGATGAAGGCGTCCCGCGTCCCACAGTCCACAGCATGACCTCTGATGACCTGGAGGAGGAGGAGGAGAGGAGGAGTGGAGGAGGAAGAGGAGGTGGAGCAAGAGGAGGTGGAGGAGGGGGGGGTAGGAGAAGAGGGAGAGGAAAAGGGGAGGAGGAGGAGGAGGAGGGAAGGACAAGGAGGATGTGTGGAGGAAGAGGAGATGAAGAAGTCGGTGGCAGGGTGTGGAGGAGGCATAAGAAGATGAGAAGGAGGAGAAGGTAGAGGAAGAGGAGAAGGAGTAGGAGGAGGAAAAAATAGGTGGGGGAGGAGGGGAAGAAGGAGGAAGAGGAGGATGAGGTGGTGGAGGAAGAGGAGGAACAAAAGCCTACATCAGAGACTTTTGTCAGATTCACAGTTTTCTCTGCATTGGAGGAAACACTGAAAGCTCTCTGACATCACTTCCTGCTGCCCACTGGCTCCTCCCACCCAGCGCTCCCTCCACGCCTCCTGAGGAGCAGGCTCCATCCTGGAGCAGAGCCGCACTCTTCCTCCTGACTGATGAAGATGACCTGTGGTCCGAGCAGCCACTCCTCAGCTCCTCCTGACTGACACACAGATACAGCTCTTCACACACATACACACACATCTGGAGGCAGGGGTCAACACACACATTTCCAGGACTATCCAGGACTATCCAGGACCATCCAGGAGCTCCAGGACACCAGTGAATGCCGTCTCACCTGCTCCCTGACCTCTGAGCGCTCGTCTCCCTCAGCGACTCTCGAGCCGTGTCCAGGTTCATCTGCAGCATCTGCAGGTCATTCCTCTGGTTCTCACACACCTGAAGACACACACACACACACACACACACACACACACACACACACACACACACACACACACTAACAGTTAGGAACACCTGAAGCCATCAGCATCATCAGAGGCTACTCAGACCTCCAGACCTTCAAACTGGCCTTTAATGTCTGGTTCCTTTTGTTTATATATTTATAAACAACTCTCTCTCTACATATATATATAAAATACTGGATTTTAACATTTTAACATCCAAAGATGCATAAGAGTTTCATTATTATTTGTTACTGTCAAATAAAAATCTTTTTAAAAATTGTGTGTATATACATATACATAAACATATAGCAGCTGTAACAAGGCATTACAGACACTAACTGATGTATAAGCAGGTCCAGTACACAGCACCTCCTCCACCTACTCCACCTCCTCCACCTCCTTCACCTCCTTCACCTCCTGCACCTCCTTGACCTGCATTCTTAGATCAGCAGATTGACAGAGTGACGCCAGTCGTTTTGTCGTTTTGTCACCAGTCGTTTTGTTTCAGTAATCGTCTGAGACGATGGTGGATAATAAGGGAACAAACAGGTTAAAAGGCTTAGATGTGACACTGAGGAGGAGGAGCAGAGGAGGAGCTGAGGAGGAGCAGAGGAGGAGCTGAGGAGGAGCTGAGGAGGAGCTGAGGAGGAGCAGAGGAGGAGCTGAGGAGGAGCTGAGGAGGAGCTGAGGAGCCAGCTCCCAGGTTCAGTCAGGTGATGGAGCTGTGAGGAAGCTCTGAGCTATGCAGCCAGACCGGACAGACGGCTCCGGCCCGTCGGGCTCCAGGAATGAGGAGCGTTATCCGACCTCTGTGGGACGTGACTGACGGTCGGAACGTTCCGGCGCTGCGGCCTCCTACCTGCCTCAGGCACAGCAGCTCCGACAGGTGGCGCTCCTGCTTGGAGCGAGCCAGCTCCAGCAGCTCGTCCTTCCAGCTGTCGCCCTCTCCTGGAGGAGGAGCACAGAGCAGCTCACACACAGCCTGGCCTCGACATACACACTCCAGACAAACACTATTTATCCCTGAAGGGAAACTATTCTGAACTGCAGCCAAAAACTATACAAAAGAACATCACATTCACAACAAGAAAAGCAAACAATAGAACCATTCATACATAAACGGGAAGTAAAAAAATACAAGACAGTTAAAAGCAGCATGTTGAAACATGTTGACCTAGAATAGCTGAATGAGTATTCATCCTTGTTTTCATCCTTGTTTTATAGTGACTCAAACTTTCAGAAGCCTTTTTACACTTATTTGTTGTCGATGGTTCTATTTGTGTGCAGATCTGTGCAGATGTGTGTGCAGATCATTTGTTTGCACAGGTTTGTAGACTCTATCAGACTCTAGGCTGGTCTGCTGGTCAGATCATGTGACTTTGAGGCTCTTCGTTAAACAGCAGATCCTAGCGACTGTGTTGATGATCGCTGCAGGATTCATGATGAAGCGATCAGTAGAACAGAGGGAACAGAGGTGAGGGCCTGTCCAGGCTGTCCTCCTGCAGACTGACCTGAGAGCAGCACCTCCCTGTGCAGCAGCTGCACCTCCTGCTTGAGGCGGATGATCTCCTCCCTCTGGGCGCTGCTCTGAGACACCTGCTGCTGCAGCTCCTCTGCAGAGAGGAGAGAGAGGAGACACCGGGATCACCTGACCTCTGAGGAGGCATCACAGGAAACACCAGGCAGGTGTCATGGACATGTTCCACTGACATGGAGAGACAAAGGACCAGCTCAACCTAGCTCAACCCAGCTCAACCCAGCTCAACCCAGCTCAACCCAGCTCAACCCAGCTCAACCCAGCCTGGGATAAGAAGATGATTGTTGACTAAATCACTGTTTACTTTGATTTGATTTGTTTGTTTGTTCAGGTTTCAGTTATTTTTCAGTTTCCCTGCCATATGTTCATCCTGGAGAAGTTGACTGCATGCTTTGTTCTTTTTCCTTAAACTAGAATATATCAATAAAAATAAGAAGTTAACTCTATTAACTATACTGTTTGTGTTTGCTCCAACATCATGTCTCTGGATTACAGCTTTAAAAGCCTCAGACAAACAAAGCTAACACTGGACAGTCTGAAGCAGTCACACTCTCTCTCTGCTCTCTTTGTTTGTCCCACACTGTGGGAATGTCTCTGAGGTCCAGACTGGTCCAGACTGGTCCAGGCTGGTCCAGGCTGGTCCAGAGTGGTCCAGGCTGGTCCAGGCTGGTCCAGGCTGGTCCAGAGTGGTCCAGGCTGGTCCAGAGTGGTCCAGGCTGGTACAGGCTGGTCCAGGCTGGTCCAGACTGGTCCAGAGTGGTCCAGACTGGTCCAGAGTGGTCCAGAGTGGTCCAGGCTGGTCCAGGCTGTTCCAGACTGGCCCATACTGCTCCAGACTGCTCCAGACTGCTCCAGACTGCTCCAGGCTGCTCCAGTACCTCTCAGGTGGGAGACCTCGTGCTTTGCCTCCTTGTAGCGCCGTTTGTTCTCCTCCACGTCTCTCTGGAGTTTGTTTTCGCGGGAGCGGCTCTCGGCCAGCGCCGTCTCAGCGTCTCGGAGGCGTGCTGAGAGGTCGAGGACGTGTCCCGAGGCTGCGCTCACGTCTTTGTCCTGAGCAGAGGAGGAGACGCCAGCATCACAGACAGAAAGCTCACTGACCATCAGACAATACACAGCACCAATCATTTTATCTGTCCGAAGCACATTGCAGAAATGATACTTTCTATGCTAGGCTGTTGAGTTGTTGGTATTTGTAGCTGGTATTCAGAACTACTTAAATGTGGCATCTATTTCACCTTGAGCTTCAGCATGGAGCTCAGCTCCTCCTCCCTGACCTGCAGGGAGCCGACCTGGCTGGACAGAGCCAGGATGGTGGAGTTCAGACTCTGGTTCTTCTCCTAAGACAAGACAAAAAAAATACAGTTTTTCATTCACAGATCATCTCTATGTGATGCAAACAGACAATTCATGCAGCGAACAGATCTAAGAAAACCAACCATGAATCATCATCAGAAGGTAGAGGTCGCTACAATCAGAATGATGCTCTGTTATGCATTTATACACAGACTGACTGCAGCTGCTACAGACGACTGCTGCTCAACAGAATTTCATCTATCTATGGGATGGATGTGCAACGACAATAAAGCTTAGATATGTTCATGTTCAGGAGGAACTGGAGAATGTTCCTGTCTAGAGATGCAACAACTAACCAATAACACAAATGACCAATTCAAAGATTTTGGAGAAAGATTTTGATCTCAGCTTATCAAATTGATTTTGAACTGTTGGTAAAGAGTGGCAGGAGAGTCTGAGGGCCTCAAACTTTTCAAATAACTACAAAACACAGTTTCTGAGGAAAAAACAACAAGACCGACTGTCCCACTGTCCTGGTGTATTTCACATCCCATAAATCCGTCTTATCAGCGTGTATGAGCTTCATGGCTGCACCTGGAGGTCTTGGTACTGGAGGCTGCTGTCTTGCTGTTTGTGCTGGAGCTCACAGAGCTGCTGCTGGAGCTGCTCCTCTCTGCTCTCCACGGCTAGCACCCGTCTGCTCAGCTCTCTGACCACCTCGTCCCGCCTCCGCAGCTCGTCTGGGGAACAGGCGAGGCAGGACGCATGAAAACCAATGAACACCTGAGGGCGACAACGACTGGAGGAAGCTGCAGCCAGACATGATGAAAATAAATATCTCCTCATGATTCCTTGTAAATTTGCACCTATGCTCGCTTCCTCCTTCTTTGTTCATGTGATGTACTTTTTATGTGCTTATGGTGCCCTGCCCTCGCTCTATCACAAACAGAAGCCCTAATTGGTGGGTCCTGCATAGTTAATGAGGTCAATAAGAGTCTCGTATCTGTATAGAAAAGTTGGATGTGTCCCGGGTCCTCACCGTCCAGGCCAGCACACCTCTGCTCCAGGGACCTGGCCCTCTGCCGGTCCTGCTCCCAGGCGTGGAGCTGCTTGTGATGGGAGGCAGACATGACGTTGAGCTCCTGGTCCCTGTCCTTCAGCTCAGCCATCAGCAGCTGCAGCTCCTTCCTCTGCCTCTGGATGGTGGAGCCGCTCAGGTCGCTCGCTGGAAACTTCCACAAAAACACAAACAAGTCGCCATCAACCTGACCCTAGACATCCTGCGATAAGATAAGTAAAAAAATCACACAATAGAACTTTATACACAAAGCACAACAAGATTTTGTCCAGTCACTGAACAGGTCAATGATCGATTACACTGATGCTTACATGCAGTAAATTATGGACCCAGAGCTCTGGGTCTCAGACCTGTTTGACCTGGTGAACTATCCAGATGTGGCCTCACCTCTGCGTGCTGTGGTCCTGGAGGGGAGAGGGTGTCTGCTGGGGCGTTAGGTGAACCTCTGGACCAGTGTCTCCCTCTGTTGTCCAGCCTGAAGCTGCTGAGACCACAGGCTGGACCTGCATCCAGCCCAGCTGCTGCTGCATGCTTCTGAAGAGTGGCGTAAGGATCCAAATCAGAAAACCCAACAACACGTCTGGTAAGAATGAAAGGAATAAGTGAAATAACTCCCACCTGTTTGACTGGAGTGCTGTGCCAGAGCTCAGCTGAGATATCTACAATACAGTAGTTTATGAACAGATGAGAGATGTGATCTGGTTGTAGAAACTGGTGTAAATATGATATTTACCATTTGACCAGGGGGAACAGGACGAAGCTTTTCCATTTGGAGGGGTCTGTCTCCTCCCCCCGTCCATTACATCGTAGCAGTTAAACCAGAGAGTATCATTTAATCCTCATCTCATCTGCTTCTCTTCACAAACCTCCAGAGGTTCAGTGTTAGGTTCCTTCACAGCTACTGATGCTGCATGTTGAGGATGTCAACTACGTTTATTCTTCTTTGAAGGTAAAACAACCGTCAGGAGTCAAGGGGGCAAACGGATAGAGCAATCGGTTAAAAATCATTGAAAATACATTCGTGAAATGACAGAAAAGTAGCTTGGAAAGTGAAACTTCAGGCTAACGTTAGCTCCAGGAGAGTTAAACTTTTTGAACGTGATGACGTCACTGAAGAACGGAAAACGGCAGGGACGTCACGAGGACGGACCTCAACAAATTTGTATTTTTTGTTTTTCTTCTCTTTTTTCTGTAAATACAGGTATGAATCTATTTCGAACAGAAATATGTAACATTTTTGTATGGTTGTATGAATATAAAAAATGTTTTTTAAAAAAACGTGTCATCTTCGGACTGTTGCTATCCCTCCGCTCGCCAGGCGTCGCTGCGGGGCGTGAATCGCTGTGTGAATCCGCCACAACAACTAGAACAAGAAGCTCCTCCCCAGGCGTGCTCCAAGTACGCCGAACTCCAGCCTTATTCTCCAAGAATGCTCTTTCTCACGTCAAACTAAAGTCAATAATGCGAGCGGCTCCTCTGAACAGACAGCAGTTTTAAGAAGTATATTTCGCGGGGTAGGTAGCTCGACACGTCCTCCCACCTGTTCCTAGTTAGCTTGTTAGCTCCATGTCATGCTAAGCTAAAAGCTGACGGTGTCAGCTGGATGAGTCCTGATGAATGAATCCGCTGGTTTGGAGACGTCTCTCCTGTAATGTTCACTCAGGTCTCCAGGCTCATTACATGAGCACTCTGACTGAGACCAGAAAATCACAGTTTTGCAAATAAACTGTTAAGTTAATGCCGCACAGCTTCCATGTGTTAGCCAGCTGGAGCTAAATCTGCTGACTGGTCCATCTATGCATTGGTCTGAGTATTAAAATAGCTCATCTGGCATGGACTTGTGAATGTCTATTTTGGATTGTTGTAGTGTTTGGATGTGAACCAGCTGCAGGTGAGGCTGCACAGGTGCAGGGCCCGGGCATGATGAAACACTGGCTGCAGCTTGGCTCATTCTACAGCAGAATAGGAAGCTCTGTATTGTCACTGCACAACAATCAGACATGCTGCTAGTACCACGACATTCTGTCTGCTCACCTCCAACCTGCCTCTTGTCCCCACAATAGAACATTTATCCCATAACCGGGACTTTGTAAAGTAATATCTGGCTGTGGCAATGATTCCTTATAGGCGTGATGTTTCCCTGACTGTGTTTTATCTGCATCATTTTACACCTCATTTCTCTATTAATTGTTTTTCTTGTAGAGAAGTTGTGATGGCTACTACTGAGATGGAATCTGGTTCTTCAGAGAGTAAATCAGAGCAAGGAACGTTTGATCCTGATTCAAAGTACCCACTGAAAGTACTTTACTGTGGAGGTAATGTATTCAGTCTCCTTCCAAACAGTCTGACTGTCGTTATGACTAAAGGTTTACTTTAATAAACTTTGCTTTTATTGATTCTGTGTTCCTTCCCATTTGATCTGAGGTATTTTGTACGCTGTATAATGTTGTTTATTGTATAATACAACTTGTTTTCTTGTTTATTTCTCTCCTCTAGTTTGCTCTCTGCCTTCGGAGGTAGGTTGGACTCCCGGACAAAGATCAGTGTTTTAAAACGATGCTGTCAGAGGCGTGAAAGCTGTAACCTGAGTGTGTTTTGTCTGCAGTACTGCGAGTACATGCCTGAGCCAGCCAAGTGTAGGCAATGGCTGGAGAAGAACTTTCCAGATGTCTTTGCTAGGATGACTGTCGGTGAGTTGTGTGGCAGATGTGGTCATCTTCTTAAAGCAGCTAATGTGACTTATCGATGGGCGTTTCTCTCTCTGGTCTCCTGAGTTTTACTTCTTATTCCTCTTCATGTGACATGTGTTCAACCCCCCAACAAGCAGCTGTTCTCTCCTCTCTTTAACTGGAAAAATAAACCATCCCTGCCCTCAGTGGCTTCATGATGTTTGCTCTATACCACCTCCCTCCAGCTCTTTATTGAAAGTATATGATGTTGACTCTGAGTGAAATATTAAACCCGACATGTTTCAGCCCATGAACAAGGAATTTCCCTAAGCTGACACCCTGCGCATCATGTTCATAGACGTCCCCCAGAAACTGATGCACACTGTCCTCTGGGCCTCTCATAAGCATCGGCTGCAGGGATCCAAAATGTTCAGATTCAGACCAGCTCACACAAGTAAAGAAGGAGGGAGGGTCATTAGGAGAATGCATTTTATTAGAAATCTGTGTCTGTGTCTGTGAGGGGAGAGTCTTTGGAGCTGTGCTGATCTGATTCTGAGGCTGTGGACGTGTTGCAGCCTCATAATGGTCAGAGTGTTGTGTTGGTGAAATGGTTTTAATCGTTTTCTCCCTCTGTTCTTTCTGAACCACTGGCCCGGCAGCGAACGCACCCAAGCAGGAGACGGGCCCTGGAGAGGCGCCCCCTGCAGGCGAGGATGAGGAGAAGAAGAAACAGAAGAGAGGTGCGGCACCCAAACGTCACCAGTTCACCCAGTTCCTCTTCCCAGTGCTTTGATTCTGTGTGTAGGAATAGCTCTGGTTCCACTAAAGAAAGATACTACAGCTCAGAACAAACCACACAGTGGCATCATAGTAACATATTTAAGGCTGAAAACACATTTGTGCAACATAGAAAAACTACAAAATACATCATTACTAGTATGAAGTTGCATAATGTGATGAAACTGGTTTAACAGTGAATCATTTCCCTTCTGGGATGAACAAATCATATAATAATGGTAAGTAACAGTAACAGATTTATTGAGAAAGCGTTTGACAAGCACAGTTGACACAAGGTGCAATAAATAAGAACATAAACCAACCAATAAGAGCAATAAAACGAGACAACGGAGCCGTAAAAGCAGGACCAGTCTCAGCCTGTGTGAACAAACGCTGTCTAAGACGATCCTCCTCCTCCTCGGCCCGGTCCAGGTGGGAGGGGGCAGATCAGACAGAAGAAGAAGACGGTGCCTCAGAAAGTCACGATAGCAAAGATCCCCCGAGCCAAGAAGAAATACGTGACGCGCGTGTGCGGCCTGGCCACGTTCGGTAAGAGCCCAGTTAGTGAGAGTTCTTCTCCAGAGCGTTTTCCACCTGTCTCAATGCTTCTGTCACACTGTGGTGTGTGTGTGTGTGTGTGTGTGTGTGTGTGTGTGTGTGTGTGTGTGTGTGTGTGTGTGTGTGTGTGTGTGTGTGTGTGTGTGTGTGTGTGTGTGTGTGTGTGTGTGTGTGTGTGTGTGTGTGTGTGTGTGTGTCTCTGTGTGTGTGTGTGTGTGTGTGTGTCTCTGTGTGTGTGTGTGTGTGTGTGTGTGTGGCCCCCCCAGACATCGAGCTGAAGGAGGCTCAGCGGTTCTTTGCCCAGAAGTTCTCGTGCGGCGCCTCGGTGACGGGCGAGGATGAAATCATCATTCAGGGAGATTTCACAGACGACATCATCGACGTCATACAGGAGAAGTGGCCTGAGGTGAGCGGCCCGGACACCCTCTCTATCAGCTCGCTTATTATGGCATAGAAAAAGGACACGATCTCTGATAGTCGAGGGGAGGGGAGGGGAGGGTGAGAGGCAGCACAGACAGTGACAGGTCTGATCATTCAACAGGTGGTACCAGCCTGACGCTCCAAGTTTAACTTGTCTAAGACAACTACGTCTAACTCTGTCCACAAAAACAAAACAGTATTTGTCTGGTTTTCACCACATTTGTTATGAGCTGATAGGTAGATGAGTAGGTAGATATACAATAGATAGATAGATGGATAGATAGATAGATGGTACTGTAGATAGATACATGGATAGATGGTAGATCGGTAGATGCATAGATAGATACATAGATAGAGGTGACATCCATCAATGAATAATGGAACTTAACCGAAATGAATGTGTGTGTGTGTGTGTGTGTCTGGGTCAGTCTAAACTACAGTGTGTGTGTGTGTCTGGGTCAGTCTAAACTACAGTGTGTGTGTGTGTCTGGGTCAGTCTAAACTACAGTGTGTGTGTGTGGGTCAGTCTAAACTACAGTGTGTGTGTGTGTCTGGGTCAGTCTAAACTACAGTGTGTGTGTGTCTGGGTCAGTCTAAACTACAGTGTGTGTGTGTGTGTGTGTGTGTGTGTGTGTGTGTGTGTGTGTCTGGGTCAGTCTAAACTACAGTGTGTGTGTGTGTGTCTGGGTCAGTCTAAACTACAGTGTGTGTGTGTGTGTCTGGGTCAGTCTAAACTACAGTGTGTGTGTGTCTGGGTCAGTCTAAACTACAGTGTGTCTGGGTCAGTCTAAACTACAGTGTGTGTGTGTCTGGGTCAGTCTAAACTACAGTGTGTGTGTGTGTGTGTGTGTGTGGGTCAGTCTAAACTACAGAGTGTGTGTGTGTGTGTGTGTGTTTTGATGGTGCAGCAGGGAGACGCATTGATCTGCTTTTATTAGCTTATAGAGTGAGAGCTGCAGCTCTGACGGTAGATGTTGCTGTTAGCCGTCGATGTCGTTCAGACGTCTGGTCGAGGATCGGTGAGAGCAGAGCTCAGTCTGCAGGGCCACTGCTTCAGACGGAGAAAACAGTGTTGGATCATTCATCTGAAGTTCATTTCTTACTTTGTGTTCCACTCTACAGTGTGGTCTGTGTGAGTCATTTAGCTGCCTGGACAGATCAGTGTTTCTGCTCAGACTCAGTGTTTTGCGTCCCACCTGTAAACCTCTCTGTGGTGCTCCTCACCCTCTGGCCCTCCTCCCTCACCCTCTGGCCCTCCTCCCTCACCCTCTGGCCCTCCTCCCTCACCCTCTGGCCCTCCTCCCTCACCCCCTGGCCCTCCCTCACCCTCTGGCCCTCCTCCCTCACCCTCTGGCCCTCCTCCCTCACCCTCTGGCCCTCCTCCCTCACCCCCTGGCCCTCCCTCACCCTCTGGCCCTCCTCCCTCACCCTCTGGCCCTCCTCCCTCACCCTCTGGCCCTCCTCCCTCACCCTCTGGCCCTCCTCCCTCACCCTCTGGCCCTCCTCCCTCACCCCCTGGCCCTCCCTCACCCTCTGGCCCTCCTCCCTCACCCTCTGGCCCTCCTCCCTCACCCTCTGGCCCTCCTCCCTCACCCTCTGGCCCTCCTCCCTCACCCTCTGGCCCTCCTCCGGCTCTCTGGTCTTTTTAGGAAGCAGCCGGTAAATGTCAGCTCTGTTTAGCGGTAAACAGTCCGTTAATTGAGTCTTCTGTCCCGGGCAGGTGGACGACGACAGCATCGACGACCTGGGCGAAGTCAAGAAGTGAAGACCAAATATGCACTTTTACCGACGCGGACGTGACCTGCAGACAGCGCCTCAGCCTGGCCAAATGTACACATTACGTCATTTTATACCGATTTTATTTACTGTTCATAAAGAAAGCTGCGGACTCAGCCACTCACTTGGCACCTCTTTTGTTTGTTTCTTTTTTTAGTTCCTAGCTGCTTTTCTCTCGTTTTGCCAAAGGTGTGGTATGGCGTGAATCCTCCCAAATGTTCTTCACTCGAGCAAAACTGTAGGCTAATAAATTTCAGATCTCCCCCACCTCACCTGTACCCTCACGTCCTCTGTTTTTCCTCCGAGTTTGTCTTTGCTTTTTCGCTTTTGTGCATGTTTCTGTTCCAGGCTCCAGACTTTTTTTCAGCCGCGGGCTGCTTGTTTTTGCAGGCGTCCTCGCCCAGTCCCCTCGAGCCCAACCCGAGTCCCCGCCATAAAGGTTTCCTAACGAGGCCCGGCCCCCCGGGCTGATAACATTTACAGTTGTTGCCCTCCTCTGGGGCCGAGAGCGCCCGGCGCACAGATGTTTCGCTCCACTCGTGAATGCGTGTTTGTCTGAGAGTGGTTTGCATGAGCGCAGATAGGGTTCGGCGGGAGTCACCTGGTCTGCGGCGTAATCAGTGTTGACACTAAATAGAGGGAGCGTGCGAGCGAGCGAGAGCTGGGCCCGTCCCGCCTCATTAAGCATCCTCCAGAGATGAACCTGTCGGCGCTGGGCGAGTGCTGCGCCTTCAAGGCTCCGGTCCTGGACCAGGTCCTGCCGCCCATCCTGGTCCTGGAGTTCATGTTCGGCCTGATGGGGAACATCCTGGCCCTCTGGATGTTCATCTTCCACATGGACACCTGGAAGCCCAACTCGGTGTACCTGACCCACCTGGCCGTGGCCGACTCCATCGTGCTCTTCTGCCTGCCCTTCCGAGCCGACTACTACCGGCGGGGGAAGCACTGGCTGCACGGCGACGCGCTCTGCCGCATCCTGCTCTTCCTCCTGGCCGCCAACCGCGCCGCCGGCATCTTCTTCCTCACCGCCGTGGCCGTGGACCGCTACTTCAAGATCGTGCACCCTCGCAGCCGGATCAACCGGATGGGGCTGGGCTACGCCCTGTGGGTGTCCCTGGGCCTGTGGGCCCTGATCTTCCTGGCCACCGGCTACCTGCTGGCCGACGACCACTTCTTCTACAACAGCAACCGGACGCAGTGCGAGAGCTTCAACATCTGCATGGGCTTCAGCCCGCTGTCCACCTGGCACAACACCTTCTACGTGGTGCAGTTCTTCCTGCCCACCTCCATCGTGGCCTTCTGCACCATCCGCATCACCTGGCAGCTGCGGAACCGCACCATGGACAAGAAGGGGAAGATCAAGCGGGCGGTGCAGTTCGTCCTGGCCGTGGCCCTCATCTTCATCACCTGCTTCTTCCCCAGCACCATCTCCCGCATCGCCGTCTGGGTGCTGAAGGCCTGGTACGACGAGTGCAAGTACTTTGAGGAGGCCAACCTGGCCTTCTACACCTCGGTGTGCTTCACCTACTTCAACAGCGTCCTCAACCCCGTCGTCTACTACTTCTCCAGCCCGGCGTTCAGCGGAGCTTTCCAGAAGGTCTTGAACAAACTGCTGGGGAGGAAGGAGAAGCCGGAGCAGGGCGGGCCGACCGAGAACGACATTTCCACCGTCGACGGTAGGAGGCTATGAAAACCTCAACCTCATTACGACTGCAAAAACTCTCAAGTCTTGGCTTAAAAACTCGAGCTCTGTCCTGGGGTGTTTCTGCTGCGATTGGGAGGGAGTTGGCAGCTTAGGAGCCGATAAATCCACAGAGCAACCTAAAAACGTTAACGTCGAGTGGTTCCAGGAAGCTGAGGTACTCGAGGTCTTAGCGTTGACTCAGTGGCTGCAAAATGGGTGAGTTGACTATATGTGAACACTCGTCTAATCAGCTAAAAATACATAAAGTTAAGTAACGTTCACTCACTCATTCAAAACTGAGTCGATACTAAGAAGCTGAGTATGTCAGGAGTTGTATGGAGCCACTAAACAACGTATTTGAGTCACTCTGGGGATTTATGTGTAGTAGTGTGGAGATGTGTCTTGTAGTTGCAGTGTTTACTCAGAAGTCGTCTCGATGTGCAAAGCAACCTGGTCCAATATGCACTGCAAACGCTTGTAAAAGTGATGTCTGTCCAATATATGAGTCTAAAGTTACGTATCAGCCGTCTCAGCCTGAGAGGCTCACAGCATTGCTTGAATCGTCCATCACGTGCACTATGAACAGCAGATAGAGATTTTCTGTAGCTGCTATAGAGAAGATTAGATGACTTCACTCCCTTTAACTCACAAACCATAAATCTGCTACGACTTGCTGTGATAGCTGAGATTCACAGGTACTATATGACAACTATACAACTAATGTACTGCAACTGGAAACCAATGTTTTAATGTCCTGACATTTTGTTCTACTTTTTTGGTCAATTCATTTCTATTCCTAGTCTTTGTATCTTGTCACATTTTGTTTTCAATGAATAAATGAAGCTTAAGTTCAGGCTTTGGAATGATTGTCCTTTTTATTTTTACACCTTTGCACTTGTGTCCTTTTCCAAATTACGTTTGGCTAAATGTCTCTGATACAGTCGTGGAAAAACCGTAAAAGCAGATGCTACAAATGTGATCATTTCAGCGGTATAATCACTAACAGAAATGCAAATCCTTAAACCCAAAGTCTCTTTTTAGTGTTTTCATAAACACTTTTATAGGGTTTTTTTAAACCGTACAAGTCTATTAAAACAGAGCGTACATGAAGCATGTAAATTTTGTCACATTTTTTTCCAATATGCAAACTGTACCTGATGTAACCTTATATAATCTATGATGGTGATGCGCGATGATGTGCAGCGTTGTGTCAGAGGGACTTGAAGAGTTTTTCTCTGTTCTCGTGTGTAAATGTGGAAGCTATGGGACACTGGTTTCATCAGACATGCTTCAGACGCCATTTCAGAAATTCTGACCCCTGGGACATCGACAGGTACAAACAGGGCAAGATGTTGGATAGATATAACACCACAGTCCATTTCTGTTCAGATCTGGCTCCTTTCATGCTGATCTGGCAACTGCACTTAGGCTGACTGATTGTCTCACCTGCCACTCTCCTGAATGATTACTGACATTACCTCTCTTAACATGACCGTACGTCATCAACAGTGACTTGTGGTGACTTTACGTGGCTGAATGGGACTTTAGCTGACTTTACACAGCTTTATATGACTTAAGGTAACTTCATGTGATTGGCTGTCTCACATCACTCTGCCTGACTGGTTCCTTATCCTCAGCGTGGAACAATGCGTCCACATCCAGCCTGATAGGTTGATATGAGCCAGAATCAGAGGAAGAACCAGAGACTGAGGTAGAACCAGGAGCAGACACTGACATTTCACCAGGAACTGAGAAGCTGCAGACTCTCTCCTGTCCTCCATGTCCTCACTGGTCCTCACTGGTATGTCATGCCGCTTTCTGTCCGATCAGATCTGCTTTAGCTTCAGCATAAATGTGTTAAGTTTAAGATAATCACTGGATTCATTTCGGAAGGGAAATTATTTCATCCAGCCAGAACAGTTCAGGGGAAGATGTCCACAGTCCAGGATGCTCAGCACCTGCTCTCCTAGCTTCTCTCTGCAATAACATCCATCGAGTCCAGGCTCCATGTTCCAATTATAATAGTAATGAGTAAAGTATATTAAGACAGTGATATTAATAACTAGTTAAGAAATAAAATAATCAAAATGAAAAATAAAACAATTATAATATATATATATCACATCCACTATGCACAACACAGTCAACAGTATTTAGTAGAACAATAAGTGTAATGAGTAATAGCAAAATAGTATGAAATATAATAAAAAAAAACCCAACTAGTAATACGTGAATAACAACAATAATAATGAATTTATAGAAACAAGACTGAATTTTAATTATTCCTTTGGGATGAGTCCCTCAGGGAAATGTATGTCTCCAGCAGCATATAAAGATGATATAAAAGAGAGTAAACAATAAACATATTATTAATTGTAATATTATTATTATTAATAATAATAGTAGTAGTAGTAGTAGTATTAACGATAAACAGTAAGTGTCCAGTATAATAAACAGTAAATATATATATATATGTATGTGTATATATATATATATATATATATATATATATATATATATCAGTAAATAATAGCTGAATATATTGTATTATTAAAACATATTGATATTGACTGTAATAAAAAACTGTAATAAGTAACAGAAAATCGGAGAGAAATGAGAACTTTTACGACCAGCTGCACATCTTTGGTCGCGACTAAACTGTTGTTAGTTGGACGAGCCAGGTAAAATTGTATTTTTATTCATTTATTTGTTTACTTATATATTTAAAGGCTCCTTTAAAAAGTAAGACGGGTGCGTATTTCGCCAGAGAGCGAAGCTGTGATTTCCGAGCTCAGACTCGGTGCCTCGAAGGCAGCGCCAGTTCCCATGGTGACGTCAGCGAGAGCGGGGCTGGTAACGGGCGGACGAAACGAACGGACGAACGGGAGGAGAAGCGGAGTAACGGTGGGAAGGTGCTGCTCCCACACCCCGGTGTTCTGGCTCCACATCCACACCCGAGACCCGTTCACCTGACCAGACAAAGTAAGCTCCCTCTCCCTCCCTCCACACACCTGTCCAGCAGCACCGCAGCCTCCAGGTGATGGCTGGTTGCCGACGCTAACCTGGAGCTAGCTCCGAGTTGTAGAGGCAGCCCAGCCCCAACACCCGCGGCACGGCCCGGCGTCAACATCTAGCGCTCTTTTAACGACCCAGGTGTCATTTATACCATCGTACGAGACGCTGAGGTGGCTGTCCGAGGCTGTAGACTAACAGTGTCTGGGCGAGATGTTTCCACAGACTGAGCAGACTCGGGGTGTGGAGGTTTGACAGCTCAGGGTGTGCTTGTTGTTTTGGTCTGGATGCTCCGGCAGGGCGGGGCGAGCAGCTCCGAGGTAACGGGGCACAAACAGCCAGGCGAGGCTTCACCTGCTGTTTACCTGGGCTGAGTTTGGAAGCACGCACCTTGTGCTTCTCCTCCACAGGGATGAGAGGAGCTGAGAAAGGAGGTGAAGCACTCAGTCTGGGAGGAGTTGCTTCTCCTCAGGGAAGCTCCTGAGGAGCTCAGACATCCAGGAGCTGTTCTACGGGGAGAAGAACCAGGCTGAGGTGTTCAGCATCCTGTCTGGAGGCTGCCTTGGGGCAGGTGTTTCAGAGCCAGGACTCACTGGAGAGAGTAATTCAGATTCAGAGAACTTTGTTTATGCCTGTGGGGAAACATTCAGAACATTCAGTTACACAAGTTACCTTCAGTAAGGAAGGTGCATGGAAATTATGTTTGTATTCCAGGAGCAGTTTCAGGAAAAACAGAAAATTGCACCTGGGAAGTACTATTACATGTTGTTTGATACACTGAATATATTCACATTATTGCCCTGAAAAGTATTCTTACATGTTTTGTAGCATATACAGAATACATTCACTTTATTATATAAAATACAAATAAACAAACACAACAGCATAGCCTGAATATAAAGTGAGTTTAGTCAGAGACGTGTTTCTGATTACAGCTTGACATCAGGTCTTTAAGAAGTCTTAAAAAGGTGTTTAAACCAACTTTAACCCATTAAAGTTACTGCAGTTCAGCTGTTTAAACAAGTGGTTAAATCCATGTTGAGGTCAAGGCCGCGAACAGAAGGATCCCAGTTATTTGTTGATCTACTTATTGCTGACTGCTGATTTAACTTTGGGCATCAGTAGATGTTCTAATGTGGTTAGACCGCATGGGTCAGAGATCCGTCCTCATCGAGCTGCAGACACATTGTTTTGATCCAGGCCATTGAGGGTTTTTGGGGAATGCTTCCAGACAGGTGGTTAAACTAGTTAGAGATAATGTGGTTAAACTGGTGGTTCAGCAGCGAGCGCCAAGACATACAAATCAGTGGACGTGTCATTTACACGGGCAGTCTGGACCGCTTCCAGTCTCCAGCTGAGGGAGAAGTGTTTTCAATGCATTCCAGTGTATTTTCAGCATATTCTCCAAGTCTGGGCTCAGACTTAGCGTCCCATAGTTTCTATGTTAACAGCAGAGAACCTGTGGCCCAGGTTCAGGGCCAGGGCCAGGGCCAGGTCCTGGTCCACATCCAGGTCCTGGTCCAGGTCCAGGTTCAGGGCAAAGGCCAGGTCCAGGGCCAGGTCCAGGGCCAGGTCCAGGGCCAGGTCCAGGTCCAGGGCCAGGTCCAGGGCCAGGTCCAGGGCCAGGGCCAGGGCCAGGGCCAGGTCCAGGTGCCCCTCTCAACACAGTGTTGAGTGTGGGGAACCAGGATGAATGATCTGAGTGATGAACTGAGTGGGAGCCCTCTCCGGCTGCTGGCCAGAACCCACCAGGCTCAGGAAGAAAACAGCTGATCGTCCTCCGAGGAATGTGTTGCTTCAGCGTGAGGTGGAAAATCAGCATCACAGCCCTCACAGCCAGGCCTCTGTCTGTCTGCCTGCCTGCCTGCCTGCCTGCCTTCCTGTCTGTCTGTCTGTCTGCCTGCCTGCCTTCCTGGCTGTCTGTCTGTCAGTGTCTGTCGGCCTGCCTGTCTACCTGCCTTTGTGTCTGTCTGTCTGTCTGTCTTTCTGTGTTTGTGTGTGTGTGTCTGTCTGTCTGCCTGCCTGTCTGTGTGTGTGTGTGTGCGCATGTGTGTCTCAGCTGTGAGACCAGCTCCCAGTCATGACGTGATGAGCCGGCTGAGACAGTCGGGTGAGACAGTGGGGTGTGGCATTGAGGTGAGGCAGTGGGGTGAGACAGTGGGGTGAGGCAGTGGGGTGAGACAGTGGGGTGCGGCACTGAGGTGAGGCAGTGGGGTCAGAGTGGGCTGAGGCAGTGGGGTGAGACAGTGGGGTGAGGCAGTGGGGTGAGACAGTAGGGTGAGGCAGTGGGGTGAGACAATGGGCTGAGGCAGTAGGGTGAGGCAGTGGGGTGAGACAGTAGGGTGAGGCAGTGGGATGAGACAGTAGGGTGAGGCAGTGGGGTGAGACAGTAGGGTGAGGCAGTGGGCTGAGGCAGTGGGGTGAGGCAGTGGGGTGAGACAGTAGGGTGAGGCAGTGGGGTGAGGCAGTGGGCTGAGACAGTGGGGTGAGGCAGTGGGGTGAGACAGTGGGGTGAGGCAGTGGGGTGAGACAGTGGGGTGAGACAGTAGGGTGAGGCAGTGGGGTGAGGCAGTGGGATGAGACAGTAGGGTGAGGCAGTGGGCTGAGACAGTGGAGTGAGACAGTGGTCTGAGGCAGTGAGACAGGCAGTAGGAGCTGCACAGCGTCTTGATGTTCCACTGCTGCTGTAGCAGGGTGAGGCGTGTGGAGGCCGGCCGGCCTCAGCAGCACTCCTACACCCTGATGGTCAGTCAGAACTAGCTCCATGACAACGAGGCCTCCGCTACACAGACCCAGCCCTGCCCTGCAGTATGCATCATCACACTGACATCATGGAGCAACTAAAGCACTACCACTACAGAACAACACCGTTTGTGACACTCCATTGTTCCTACTACAGACACTTTGTCTGTCTGAACCATTTGATGCTGATGCTACATAACCAGTAGACACGGGAGTAAATGCAGCCAAACATTCATGGATTTATCCACTAAGAAACTGACCACAGCTGCAGAATTTAAGATAAAACGTGTGAGACCAGAGAAGTGTTTGAAGGTTTTATGTCAGATGTCGCTTCAGTTGTTTAAAGCTTTTAGGCCTAATTACTGATTTGTTATTGTTGTTATTATTGATAGTCACAGTTCTAGCATTGCTTTTAGTATTATTAATAACATTGAATTTGAAAATGAATACTGTTTTCTTATTGAACTGTCCTCGTCTAGAATAAAGGCTTATTCTGTTATGATTACGATGGTGAATATTTCTGCTATTTTTATCAATTTTCATTATATTACAGCTGATCTAAAGATCTTTGAGACATGCAGCAACTATTCTGAGTTCATTACAAGAACTAGGTTATTTTGGTTTTATGGTTTGTACTTTATGTCTGTCAACTAAACAAACATCCAAACCAGATTAACAACACAAGGACCATGAAACAGTACATTAAATTGTGAAAAAAGAATGTGTTTTTTTTTCAACTTAAAATGAATTTAGTGAATTAATGACACATTTAATAACAAATGCCTTTATTTCATTCCAGTTTCAATTAATTAATGACATTTATTTTGTTTATTGATTTAATTTTGGTGATTCTTGGTCTTCTCTGCCTTTTGCAGCTCCCTCCTCTCACATTGGGCCGTTTTGGGGGGGTGGGGAAGGCCTAGTCCCCCCCCACCTCCATCACCATGGACAAACCAGGAGCCACTAGCGCTCCGGCCAAAGTCAGCGGCCTGAAGCCCCCGAGTAAGATCGCCCGGCCCTCGGGGGCCCCGGCCAAGACGTCTCCATCCAGCGGTACGAAGCTCCGTCCCTCAGAGTACTTCACTAGGGGATATTGTTCTGTACAACAGCTGAAAATTTCCCAGATGTCATATGTACATATATCACATGTACAATATAAAACATCAAACAAGAGTCCAAAAAACAAACAAAGCATAGGAGACCTGAGGCCTGAGCAGAACCCTCTGCAGGGTGAGGCATTAGGACCCAGACCTCCCTCTAGTCAGAGCCCACACCTCCCTCTGGTCAGAGCCAGACCTCCCTCTAGTCAGAGACAGACCTCCCTCTGGTCAGAGACAGACCTCCCTCTAGTCAGAGACAGAC
>CM055201.1:22289990-22297490 GCA_029224185.1 Karalla daura | reverse complement strand
GGTCTTCTCCTCCTCCTGCTCCCGTTGAATCATTCATTTCTCTCCCCTGCTCCGCCGCCTCTTCTCGCACTCTCTCTTCCTGCTGCTTTTTATTTATTCATTTGTGCTTAATTCGCTCCCTTCCTCCCCACTTCTTCCACCCATCTGCCGCACTCTGAGTCTTCATCACCCACTCATCACCTTCTCATCCACTCGCCTGCTCTTGAAGTCTGTTTTTGTCCCATTCTTTCATCTTCTTTAACTCCCCAGAAGAACTAGTGCCTCCAACTTACTGGAGTCCGAGCAAAACATGTGGCGATAGACGAGAGATCAAAGTGTCTGCGGGAGCTTGAAAGACGTGCTTGTAATGTTCCTCAGAGCAGAACGAGGCTATCGATCTCTCCGAGATGCTTCTCTCACTGCTTCCTGAGCTTCTCTTTAAAGTCTCGTCCCCCTCCTTGTCCGTGGCTCAGAGCTGGCATGTCAGTGTTGCATTGGGTGTTTGTTCTTCTCTTCTTCCTGCTCTCTCTTACTAACAGACGCAGACCAGACTGGAGCATGCCCACATAAAGGAGCTCGAGCAGAGCCTGCTCTTTGAAAAGACCAAAGCTGAAAAACTCCAGAGGGATTTAGAGGACACTAGGGTAATGCTGGAGTGATGTGCTTCAGTCCTGACACACCATGACCACACTATCAAACACTCTGCTAATGCTCAGACAGATCTCCAGTCTCCACCCTGCTCCACATGAGCCTGCACCTCCTCTGCCTGGAGGAACACTCTAGAAGTGACCCTCAGAGAGGTCCTCAGAGGAACACTCTAGAAGTGACCCTCAGAGAGGTCCTCAGAGGAACACTCTAGAAGTGACCCTCAGAGAGGTCCTCAGAGGAACACTCTAGAGGTGACCCTCAGAGAGGTCCTCAGAGGAACACTCTAGAAGTGATCCTCAGAGAGGTCCTCAGAGGAACACTCTAGAAGTGACCCTCAGAGAGGTCCTCAGAGGAACACTCTAGAAGTGACCCTCAGAGAGGTCCTCAGAGGAACACTCTAGAAGTGACCCTCAGAGAGGTCCTCAGAGGAACACTCTAGAGGTGACGCATGTGTGCATGAACGTTTAGGAACAGCTGCGCTTTTTGAAAATGTCGGCTCTCGTTTTTCTTCTTCAGCAAAATCCCATGAAAGCAAACATCATGCTCTACCTTTTAATGCTTTCCACACTTCAAAAAGGCTGTTTCAAAAAGAAGACAGAAACACCGAGTCTGAGGGAAATGATCTGCCCATGCAGCAAATTAACTTCACTTGACAAGACCTCTTGAAATGAGATGTGAAGATGTGTTTTAACATTATGGTGTAAAGTTGAACACTTCTAGAGGTTCATCAAGTAAGTAGTTCAGCTGTTTCCTCTCAGTGGCTTTTAGCAAACACAGCACCGTGTTGACTTACACGCTCACGCTCACACACGCACACACACACACACACACACACACATATATCTTCATGGGATTAGCTGATGAAAAGAAAAATGTGAAACTCCTTCTCGCTATCTCTAACCTGAGCCTCGCAGCTTTGACCTGTGCAACACGTCAAAGTGTCTCTGAGACCAAGAGGTAAACTGTCTCTTTGAGACAGTTTACCTCTTCTCTGCTTGTTTCGATAAATCAGTTTCAGTAACTGAACTGAGGACGATCATGAGGTTTTATTCTTTGTTGCTTTGGTTTATTATATTCCTGCATAAACAGTGGTAATTAGATGCAACAGATGGGAGGAAGACCTTCCCTTTACTGGACTCAGATGAAGAAACATCTGTCCAGACTTCCAGATGTTTGGCGTGCTTCATCCTGTTACTGAGGAATCACAGCAGGAATAAGTCGGGCTAATGATGTCGTTTCACGTAACCTGGACACCATGGCCTGAGACTAACAGCTGCAGGTGGATAATGATGAAGATGAGAGGAATAACAGTCGTATAAAAGACGCAGAGTCAGACTGAAGCAGTCAGTCTGGTCATTAGATTAGTGTAATGAAAATGGCTCTCCTATGAAGCTAAAATACAGAATGACGAGATCGTTCCAGCTTGTTTTCTCTCTCTTTGTACTAGAACTAGAGGTGTAATTTCATTAGGTTTCGCATCATCAGCTCGACTAAATGGGGAGGGAGAGCGAATAAGGCAGGAAGGCCTGGTTGAAATGTGATTCATTTCCCTCCTGTTTCAACTGATCATGAAAACATCGTAAACTGCAGACAGATAAACTGTTCTAAGATGCATTCAGTACTGCACTGTCCCTGAGGGGAGTGGCTCTGTCCAGCACACAAGTCCAGAGAAAGAAACATGATAATAACAATAATAATGTTGATGATGATTATGATGATTATTTAAATATTCATGTTGAAAATCACTAATGAAGAAAGAAAAACAGTAAAGACCTGTTCACACACCACCTGTGTGTGTGTGTGTGTGTGTGTGTGTGTGTGTGTGTGTGTGTGTGTGTGTGTGTGTGTGTGTGAGAGAGAGAGAGAGAGAGAGTGAATGTGTGTGTGAGTGAATCTGTGTGTGTGTGTGTGTGAGAGAGAGAGAGACAGTGAATGTGTGTGTGTGTGTGAGTGTGAGTGAATGTGTGTGTGTGTGTGCGTGACGCGGCCCCCTGCTGAGCCCTCTCTCCTGGCCTCAGTGTGTCTGGTTTCTACTTCCTGTCCTACTTCCTGTCCGTGCAGCGGGCCTCACCTGCGCTCTGTGCTGCAGGTGGCCACGGTGTCGGAGCGCTCCCGCATCATGGAGCTGGAGCGGGAGCTGGCGGACCTGCAGCTGCGGCTCCGGGCGTCCCAGCAGAAGGAGGACGCGGCGTCCCTGTCCCAGCAGCAGATCAGCAGCCTGAAGGCCCAGGCCCAGGCCCAGGAGAAGAAGGTGGGCCGCCCACCAGGAGAGCAGCCCAGGCAGCCAGCAGCAGCAGAGTCAGTCTGTGAGGAGCAGCAAGAGTAGTAATGGAGGGATGGACCCGGAGTACAAGTACAGCTGGCCGTCCACCCATTATCCTGTCATCAGATATCCGTTCAAAGACTCAGAAACAGAGACGTAGATCAGCAAGAGTTCAGCTGGATAAGTGTGTGTGTGTGTGTGTGTGTGTGTGTGTGTGTGTGTGTGTGTGTGTGTGTGTGTGTGTGTGTGTGTGTGTGTGAGAGCCCCCTGGCCCTGCTGTAAACAGAGGCTCGTCCAGCGTGTTGCAGCTGCTGCTCTGCTGCATTATTCACGGCCGGCTGGGCTCTCAGGTGTTGACGGCTCGTCCGCTCTGTGTCCCGACAGATCAGCGAGCTGAGCGTGGACGTGGAGAGCAAACAGAAGGAGCTGCAGTCTCTGGAGCAGGAGAAGGTCTGCCTGGACCAGCAGCTCCTCAGCCTGGTGAGAGGGAGGAAGGAGTCACACACAGCCTGGCCCGGGAGGACAGGACCTCACAGTCCTGGCTTCACACTGAAAATACATCTGTGCTGGAAGAAGCAAGCACAACCTGGATATCAAAGATAGGAATATAACATAAAACTAAACAAAAACAACACATATTGCAGCATATTTAAAATGTAGAACATAACTTGCAATCAAACAATTTGTCATGAAAAACCTGGACAGGAAGAAGCTGCCATCATCCAGGGCGCTGAGCTGTCAATCAAATCAGCAGCATCAGTGAAGTAGGGACCAGGATGCTGTACCAGTTAGTAGTTAAACCAAACAGGAGGCCGGTCTCACAACCTCACGTCACTGTCACTGCCACATGCTTTGGTCGCTGTATGCAGACGTTTTCCTTACTGGAGGATTTCTCCTACTACTTTTGCCTGTTTTCAATTTGACTTGAGTTTTACCCATAAATATTATATTCTATGGTTTTATATGATCATTAATGATCATTATATGATATTAGATATTGTGTGTTTGAGCTAAAGCTCCACACACTGGGCCTTTCCCAGCAGGATGACTGGTCTGTGTGGTCTGGATCAGGGGCAGCTGTGGGTCCATCAGTCAGAGCTCCTCTCTGGGCTCCTCTCTGGGCTCCTCTCTGGGCTCCTCTCAGGGCTCCTCTCAGGGCTCCTCTCTGGGCTCCTCTCTGGGCTCCTCTCTGGGCTCCTCTCTGGGCTCCTCTCAGGGCTCCTCTCTGGGCTCCTCTCTGGGCTCCTCTCTGGGCTCCTCTCTGGGCTCCTCTCAGGGCTCCTCTCTGGGCTCCTCTCTGGGCTCCTCTCTGGGCTCCTCTCTGGGCTCCTCTCTGGGCTCCTCACACCTGCAGGAGTCTGCTCTGTGCCTGTAGCTGTGTGTTGCTGCTGCCTGACGTGTTCTGCTCCGAGGCATCGTAGCCGCGGCCTCATTAGGCTGCAGCGCTTTATCCGCAGCCTCGGCGTGTTCTCTTTGTTCTCAGCTTAGCTCAAGCTACAAGAATGTTGCTGTGTGAGAGCTTTAGCTCCCAGTCAAGCCCACCTTTGGTTTGTTTCAGAGAGAGACGCTGGACGCAGCCGAGGAGGACAAGCGCAGGACAATGAGGACCGTGCAAGGTAAAGAGGTCTCAGCTCATGCTGATCTCAAATCAGCCTGATCTCAGATCAGCCTGGTCTCAGATCAACCTGGTCCCATCAGCCTGTTCTCAGATCAACCTGGTCCCATCAGCCTGGTCTCATCAGTCTGGTCTCATCAGCCTAGTCTCAGATCAGCCTGGTCTCAGATCAGCCTGGTCTCAGATCAGCCTGGTCCCATCAGTCTCATAGTCTCTCTGGCTCTGTGTGGAGATGATCTTCAGGCTGGATGTTGTGCCTGTCCTCAGAGCTGGAGCAGAGCATGGAGCAGTCGAAGAAGGACTGTCAGAGCCTGAAGGAGGAGAGCGAGCGCAGAGGGAAGGAGCTGACACAGGTAGGAGAACATCTCGAATCACCTTACTGGTAACAGCTCTATGAAGCATGGCATTACGGGTGAGGGAGGAAAGCAGGTGATCAAACTGATCTGCTTGATTTTCTATCTAGAGTTGTAATTTGTCTCAACGTGTCACTGTGTGGATGATCAGCACAGAACATCCCTTTAACAGTGTGTCCAGACTGAGTCAAAAACCTCTTCAAAACACTGAAGATTTCTACAGGAACAACAGATTTCATTGAGAAACTTGAGCAACTAATTTTCTTGTAGCTCTGATTTTCTTGTCTGAATGAACCAAAAAACTATCAGTGAGTTGAGAAAGTAAGCGACTTATCAATCAGCTACAGTAGAATCAGGCTTTTAGCCTCAGAATCAGTAGTTACGTAGCATCATTCAGAGTCACGTGTGCATCCACTCCACGCTGCATGTCTGAAGTCTTGGTCTCGTCACCTGAACTAAAGGAAGATCACTCTCATGTTCAGCTGGTGCGTGGTGGTGTTTCACAGTGTGGAACATCTCAGCTCTGCTGCCAGCGCCAGGCTCCAGCTGAGCCTGCAGTAAACAGCGTAGACCATGAGAGTCAGATGAGTCAGAGAGGCGGTATTCCCTCCCAGGCCTCACTCTGCCTGTGAGCAGCTTTCACTCACGTCTGAGGGCGCCTCGGAGGAAAACACTGCATACGCGTCAAGTGAAAGGCTTGTAAAGGTTGAGGGTCTGGATAATCCCTGGTTACGTAAGGCTCCCTCCCTCCATCGCCCAGGCTCAGTGAGACTGTCCCACGGAGGGGCTGACGTCACACACACACACACACACACACACACACACACACACACCATTACACACATCACATCCACAGCCCATCAGCCTCTCATCATCCTGGCATGTAGCACGATGTCTTCCATCATCACCTGCTGGGCACAGGCAGAGCACTGCTGATGGATCAGACGCTCAGAGGGATAGTATCACAACCAGTAGTCGAGATAGTTGCTACTACTGCAACTTTCACTTTTCTGCATTGTCATTTTGAGAATGTCAGAACTTTGGAAAAGTGTCAAATGAGTGTTTGACACTGTCCAGATAAAGCAGTGGTGGGGGTTAGGTGGTTATAACAAGTCATCATAAAATGCTAATTAACAGTAATATTAACTATAAATAGAAGTTAAGTCATTTCTAATGTCAGTGCTGATATGACAGAGACTGTGTTAGCGTCTCTCCTCTCTCATTTTGACACAAACTGAAAGTTTCACAGGTTCAGCTTCAAAGTAAACATCAAACAGCTCTTCATCTCTCTGTGTTCTCCTCTACCTCGCTGTTTACTGCGCAGATGTATGTGTGTGTGTGTGTGTCCAGACAGGATTATGAGCATACTATGGTCTTTGTAGTTTCTTTTTTATAAGTTCTGCTCTTTGCTCCAGCTGCACAGACTCAGAGCTGCTCTAGTTTTTTCGTAATACAGACGTTTTATTTGTTCCATGTAATGTGGCAGACAGAGGCAGAGGAGTGGAGCCTCGACCTCCCTGAGCACGCAAACAAGACAGAGAGTTAAGCACAAATGTAATGGATATAAATTATACAGAGATGAATATTTGACTCGAGATACAGTGTGTTCCTGCTCCATCCCATAATAACCCTGGTACCGTGTGTTTCTGCTCCATCCCATAATAACCCTGGTACCATGTGGTCCTGCTCCATCCCATAATAACCCTGGTACCATGTGGTCCTGGTCCTCCACTCTGAGGAAGATGGACGTCCAGAACATAGTTTTCTTAGATCTTTGAATCAGATGTAGAAACAGTTGAGTCTCCTCCTCTGTCCATCTGGTCTGAGGGGAACTGGTCATGTGACCCTACGTCAGGTCACGTGACCTGGAGATGTGAACAAAGTGTTTCCATCACACTTTGAGATCAGCTTCTAGATGGACACGTCTGGAGGAGCAGCTCAGGAGAGGAGCTGTGTTCAGAGACATCTGAGAGGTTCCTCAGCAGTCAGATGTTTCTGTCCTCAGGTTTTATTGTGGTATTTAGAGTTTACACGGTTCCAGGGGGATAGAAACACTCCCTGTCAACTGAACACACTCTAGTAAAAGTCACTGTGGCTTTAATGTTTTTCACCTGGAGAGAAATCTGAGGTGTTTGAAGCTGCAGGAACAGCTCTGCTCATTCAGTATTGATGTGCTTGTTCCTCCAGTTTCTCACTGTTTTCACACTCATGAGACTTAAAACAACACACACGCACGCACACACACACACACACACACACACACACACACACACACACACACACACACACACCGCTCTGAGTGCTGCTCCTGCTGCTCTGGCCTCACAGAGTTTGTCACAAATGGATGTAAACAGTGGAAGGAGCTGGAGGCTGAGTCAGTGAACAGCCACGTTCCTTTTTTAGCTTCAGATTGAACGTGACCTCTGAACTATCCATCTATTAATGGATGGCTGGTGTTGTAAGCGCTAAATGTCCGTTTCCACTTCAGATCCAGTTAGATTGCGAGGCCTTTGTGGGAAACTTCAGAGCAGTGATATTTTTAAATGAACAGACGATGTTTTCTCTTCATAGTGACGGTCTGCAGCTCCTCTCCACACGACGCTGCAGCATCTCAGCGCCTTCTTTCCTCAGCTCAACACTTC
>CM055201.1:22279990-22284990 GCA_029224185.1 Karalla daura | reverse complement strand
GAGGATGAGAGAGAGCTGCAGTTTGTTTGTTTGTTTGTTTGTGTTTGTCTCTGAAAGATGCTGGCGCTCCATGGGCGAGATCTCACCTTCTGAGGCGTTCACGAGTCTGACGCTCAACCACAAAACAGTTGTCGACACACTTAGATGACATGCTGATGCGTCAATGGAGTGGTGAGGGGCAGCCCTGTGGTTGCCAGATAAGAACGGAACAGATCTGTGCAGTAACAGGATTGCAGGATGGTTGTAGAACAGCATCTGAGGCTGCCATCTGCAGAGAGCGAGGGTAGAGTCTCATCAGTCATTCCAGCTCACCCTTAATGTCTGTCGCCTCCTAGAAAAGCCCATGGCTGACAGCCAATCAGAGGAGAGCCTGGGTGTGGTTGCCAGATTAGCATGAGAGGACTCAGATCCGAGCAGAAGTATTTCCACAGCTAATAACGTGATTGTAAAATAGACTCTGGCTTCTGAAAGTCCCTCCACGTCCTCATTACTGGTCATTCACTGTGAAGCTGTTGGTTTCACAGTCGCGCTGCTTCAACGAATCATTGACTGTTGTTGTTGCAACGTAGAGACACACCTGACTGGACACGTCTCTGAGCACTCTGAGGACTCTGTGAGGACTCTGTGAGGGCTCTGTGAGGACTCTGTGAGGACTCTGTGAGGACTCTGAGGACTCTGTGGACTCTGTGAGGACTCTGTGAGGACTCTGAGGACTCTGAGGACTCTGTGAGGACTCTGTGACTCTGACCGTTGTTTCCATCTGTGGTTGGGACACGCTCTGCCCTCATCACAACACCCAGGTCTGGTGTGTTTTGCAGGGTGACCCAGAGTGCAGCTCCTCCCCGGTCATATAGGAGGCCTGGGGCTGGATCCCATCATGCCTCTGTGGGTTAGTATTGATCAGGTGATGGGTCGATCAGTGGGTCAGGTTCAGTCACAGACTGGGGAGAGGTACAACAGCGTACTGCTGCCACGTGTATACAAGGGCTCAGTACTTACATGAAATGTTTGTTGTAACAGTGTTTTCTTCATGGTGTAAGGTGGAATAACGCAGAAGTTTGGTGCTACGTTGTTTCACTGTCTAATGGTATAACGTGATTACATCAGTATCTTGAAATAATTTTGATAACATGGAAATATATGTATATATAGACAATGTGATAATTATGATATGAAAATAATGTCTTGAAATAACATTCTGATTTTATTCAGGTGCGTTTTGCTTAAAATTCTGAGCGATAACAGGTTTAAAGCTGATGTTTGTTTGTTAATCAACACATCTTGACTATGTGAACAGCTGATGGAGGCTCTCTACTGGCTCTCATGAGCTGTTGTGTTTGTCTCATTAGTTCCTTAGCATCTGGTTTCCAGAGACGTCACAAGGTACAGAACGTACCAGGAAGTCTCTCCTGATGGAATGTAACTCACAGGACAAACAATGAACTCCTCAACGCGCTATTAAGACGAGGAGGAGGGAGGCGTGCCTCCTCCCATGGATCCTGGGCTGCTCCTTATATAAACCCTCCTTCTGACCCGTTTCCTGGCTCCTCCGCAGCTCGAGGCTCTGAAGCAGCAGAACTCCAAGTACCAGGAGGAGCTGAGTCTGTCCAAGGAGCGCAGCAGCTCCGAGAACCAGCGCATCGGCGTCCTCTGCAAGGAGATGTGAGTACCGCCGGGCCGGAACAGTCCGGAAGCTGAGCACTCTGCTCCTGTGAAGGTGACCCTGCTGCGTTAGGACGCCCCGTCTGCAGCCTGCTGCTGATTCACAGCTCAGTCTGAGTGTTCCAGCTCTATACTGCACTCACACACACACACATATAGACTCATACATATCTATGTTAATATACGCATGAAACTGTCCAAGAGGCTGTGATGTCAGATGTGTTATAAACACAGCTCCTTGTGTACGTACGCCCCCCACTAGCTTTAAATTGCCACGTTAAAGGCTGTTATTAGCCACCAGCTGCTAGCACGTCACCATGACAGAGAGGAAAGAGAGAGGAAACCAAACCAAACCAAACCAAACCAAACCAAACCAAACCAAACCAGACCAAACCAGACCAGATCAACCCAGACCAAACCTGATCAAACTAAACCAAACCAGACCAAACCAGACCAAACCAGACCAAACCAAACCAGACCAAACCAAACCAAACCAGACCAGATCAACCCAGACCAAACCAGACCAAACCTGATCAAACTAAACCAAACCAGACCAAACTAAACCAGACCAAACCAGACCAAACCAAACCAGACCAAACAGACCAAACTAAACCGACCAAACCAGACCAAACCAAAAACCCTGCAGCTGGACCTCTCTGGTCTCTGCCCGGTTTGTCTAGCTGTGTTTCCATTCAAAAGGCTCAAAACGTAAATATCACAATAGAAATGTGGTGATGAATGTCAAAAAAACCTCTCAGATATCATTATAAACACAGCTCCTCTCCTGAGCTGCTCCTCCAGACGTGTCCACCTAGAAGCTGATCTCAAAGTCTGATGGAAACACTTTGTTCACATCTCCAGGTCACGGACGTAAGGGTTTAGCTTTGTTTGTTTGTTTGTTTTGGTTGCTTTTGCTTTTACTGATGTTAAACTTTGTGACTTTACGGCACAAAGTCAAAATGATTCTCCAAAAGATCACAACCAGAGGTTGCTGCGTAAACACCTCCTAGCTGCTGCACAGATGTGACAGGGAGGTCGGTCACATGTGCAACAGCAAAACAATAACAACAACAACAACAACAACAACAACAGCTGAGGGGTGAGCACATGCTCGCTCAGATGTGCTGCAGCCACATCCACTCCTGTCTGATCGAGTCTTTTCATGTGATCGCTCATCAATATTTTACCCAGCAGCAGATGTTGGAGCAGAGGCAGCCCTGATACCTGACTGCTGTGTGAGGAGGCTGTCACAGGCTGTGTGTGTGTGTGTGTGTGTCTGTGTGTGTGTGTGTGTGT
This sequence comes from Karalla daura, assembly GCA_029224185.1. Lineage (NCBI taxonomy): Eukaryota > Metazoa > Chordata > Actinopteri > Chaetodontiformes > Leiognathidae > Karalla > Karalla daura. The sequence continues at coordinate 22,282,032 of CM055201.1, read as the reverse complement.
GTGTGTGGTGTGCTTGCCCACGTGTGTTTGGGAGTCTTTTTATCATCCTGCCACTCCTCCCCTGAGTCAGACCCCCTCCCCCCCGGGCTGTGATGTCACAGCTCCAGATGTCTCTGATTGGTTAATTACAGTCATCCAGTTGCATCTTCTTCTTGGAGCTGCAACGTCAACAAAGATGAGAGGAACTGGAGCAGCTTCATCCTGAGATGTCTGAGAGGCTCTGCACCTCTGCACATTCCTCACATTCCTCCTCCTACCTCCCTCCCTCCCTTCCTTCCTTCCTTCCTTCCTTCCTCCTCTCCTTCACTTCCTTTCTCTCTCATTCCGTCTTGTCCCAACAATGTGTTCCTTTCCTCCATCCTTCACAGAAGCATCCTCCTCCCCCTCCTCCCTCCCTCTCCTCCTCCCTCTCCTCCTCCCTCCCTCTCCTCATCCTCCTCCTCCTCCTCTGGCAGCTGTTATGTAACTGCTCCCTCTCTCGCCTCCTAGGACGGCCTGGCTCCAACATGGCCGCCGCTCTCTCTCCCTATGACATCACAGTGTGCGTCTGTGTTCAGCTGTGTGTGTGTGTAAATGTGTGTGTGTATGTGTGTGCATGTATGTGTGTGTGTATGTGTGTATGTGTGTGCATGTATGTGTGTGTGTGTATTCTCATTTCAGTTGTTAGACAGAAAAGATTGATAAAGAAGGAAAGTTTATTTATGATGCACAGAACTCCACATTAAATGTAAAAGGCAAAATACAAAAGCGACAATGTTGCACTGAAATGCAACACTAATTAGACATATTTAATTGGTAAATATGTTGTTTTTCTATTTCTGTTTTTAATGTATCTGTACATTATCTAACTGTAGCAGATTTCTGGTCATGTAAAGGGTATTTCTGGTTGTTATTAGGTATAAAAGGGTTCGAAATGGTTAAGAGGAAGAGATAGATATATAGATAGACAGACAGACAGACAGACAGACAGACAGACAGACAGACAGACAGACAGACAGACAGACAGACAGACAGACAGACAGACAGACAGACAGACAGACAGACAGATAGACAGACAGACAGACAGACAGACAGAAAGACAGACAGACAATATCTGAATATTTGATGTCACTAGTTTGCTTGGATGCACCTCAGTGAAAGTTAAATATAATACCAATTTGTGAAGATGGAAACATGACAGTCCCAGTCTGACTCCCAGACAGAGCTCAGTCTATCAGTCCATCCATCAGTCCATCAGTCTATCCATCAGTCCATCCACCAGTCCATCCACCAGTCCATCCACCAGTCCATCCACCAGTCCATCCACCAGTCCACCAGTCCATCCACCAGTCCACCAGTCTATCCATCAGTCCATCCACCAGTCCACCAGTCTATCCATCAGTCCATCCACCAGTCCACCAGTCTATCCACCAGTACATCCACCAGTACATCCACCAGTCCACCAGTCTATCCACCAGTACATCCACCAGTCCATCCACCAGTCCATCCATCAGTCCATCCACCACTACATCCACCAGTCCACCAGTCTATCCATCAGTCCATCCACCAGTCCACCAGTCTATCCACCAGTACATCCACCAGTACATCCACCAGTCCACCAGTCTATCCACCAGTACATCCACCAGTCCATCCACCAGTCCATCCATCAGTCCATCCACCAGTACATCCACCAGTCCATGAGTTCATCCACCAGTCCACCAGTCTATCCATCAGTCCATCCACCAGTATATCCACCAGTACATCCACCAGTCCATGAGTTCATCCACCAGTCCATCCACCAGTTCATCCACCAGTCCACCAGCCCCCCCCCCCCCCCCCCCCCCCAGGGTGACCCTGTGCAGCTAATTTCATTTTCTCCACTAAATCAGTCGGTTCCAGCATCTAAAAATATCCTGCTCCCTTAATTCCCAGACATCCCAGTCTGACGCTGGCTCTCACGCTTTAATGTGATGAAATGCGGCCATCACAGCTCCACTGTCACAGGGTTGGAACTGCAAAGATGAAACTAGTCAGTCGTTCAGTATCTCTGGACCTGAACCTGA
>CM055201.1:22273327-22279890 GCA_029224185.1 Karalla daura | reverse complement strand
GTTAAAATGTTGCTGGTAAAGTATCTTAATGAACATGGAATATGATTTTAATCTGTAATATTCTATAGTTGTGTGTGTTTGATTCTCCTCGGGAGTCAGAGCTGGGAATGTTGTCCCAGTTACCAGTTATCACTGTTCCAGTCACAGACTGGGAAAAGTTCCCTGGCTATGATTAGCCTGTTAGCATAGCCTGTTAGTATAGCTTGTTAGCGTAGCCTGTTAGCATAGCCTGTGTTGGGGAGGAGGAAACAGGAAGTGATGTGACAGTCTGTTTCTGTGCAGGAGACACAGCTCTGGAGCAGCTGAGGGAGGAGAAGGAGTTCGCTGAGGGACAGGTGAGACCTTCATCTTCATCTTCATCATCATCAACACCTGCTCCTCTGCTCTAACCTCCTCCTCCTCTCCTCTCCTCTCCTCCTCCTCCTTTCCTCCTCTTCTCCTCCTACTCTGCTCCTCCTCTCCTCCTCCTCTCCTCTCTCCTCCTCCTCCCCTCCTCCTACTGCTCTCCTCTCCTCCTCCTCCTCAGATCAACTTCCTGAACAGTGTGATCGTGGACCTGCAGAGGAAGAACGAGGAGCTGAAGGTCAAACTGAAGAAGCTCGCTCTGGCCGAGTTCAACGGCAACGACGACGACGGGTGAGTAACCAGAGCTTAACCAGGGAGAGGACTAGTTAGTTACCTGGTGGCAGCACTAACCTGACCAATCAGTTAATCAGCTGATAACATATTCAACAACTGTGTTTGATTGATCAGTTATTGAAGCAGGTCAAGATTCTATCAGGAGATCAAGTGAAAATCGTCTGATCTCAGCTTCTGAAATGAGAATATTTTCTGGTTTAAAAAGTAGAAAAAGTCAATTACAGACCTGACGATGCATGATGTCATCAACCAAACCACTGTTTGTCTCGAGGAGGTGATTGACAGATGTGTTCCTCCTCTCCTTCTCCTCCTCCTCCCCCCTCCTCCTCCTGCTCCTCCTCCTCCTCCTCCTCCCCTTGCTCCTCCTCCTGCAGCTTTGTGGACGCCCTGTCCAAGCCGTCCAAGAAGCCGGGCTCCTCGTCTGTTCTGTGACATCTGTGACTGCTTTGACCTCCATGACACCGAGGACTGTCCCACTCAGGCCCAGAGCCCGGACGCCGTGCCCCACTCCTCGTACCGGGGGGCCCCGGGGGCCCAGCGGCCCTACTGCGACATCTGTGAGGCCTTCGGCCACGCCACCGAGGCCTGCAACGACGACCAGACCTTCTAGAGGCCCCGCCCCCTCACGCCCAGACCTTCTAGAGGCCCCGCCCCCTCCCCCCGCCACGCCCAGACCTTCTAGAGGCCCCGCCCCCTCCCCCACCACGCCCAGACCTTCTAGAGGCCCCGCCCCCTCCCCCGCCACACCCAGACCTTCTAGAGGCCCCCCCTGCCATGACCAGACCTTCTAGAGGCCCCGCCCCACCACTTCTACTACTAGCCCCGCCCCCTCCCCTCCTACCACCTCTACTACTGCCCCTAGCCCCGCCCCCTCCTACCACCTGTACTACTAGCCCCGCCCCCTCCCCCAGAGTTTTCCATGGTATTTTTCTACACTATTTATGCATATCTCTGGTCGCTCTGGAGCTCCAGATCTGCTGTTGGTGCAATATCGATGTTAGAACTGAACTTTTGGAACTTTTGTCCTCGTTCTTTATTTTGTTGATGTTTCACGTTTGTAGCGACACAAAACGTAATAACAGTCAATAACGTCTCAAGAATGAACGCTTTAAATGAAATAATGGCACATAACGTGATGATGGACATCTCAGTCCTTACTGTCATAGTACTGTGGGGGTCAATGATGATGCTTATTGATTACTGATTATTTAAACACTCAGGCTATTGATCGTTACTATGTTTTGGTCGCTACAAACGTTTTTTCCAAACGTTTCTCTTTGTTCCTCTGCACAGACGAGGCTGAGCAGCAGCTGAAGCGCAGACGAAGGGAACGTTTCCTTCTCTCTGTTCGAGGGATCAAAGTGACGAGAGAATTTTGAAGGGAAAAGTCTGAATATTTCCAAAACAAATCCAACAAAATATTCCAAAGTTTTCATGTTTTAAATCACTATTTAACACAGCGTTCATCCAACAAAGTGTAATTTATAATCATTATTATTGTTCAGTTAATGAGTTGATTAGAAAACAGTTGTTTTATGTCAGGAATATTTCAGCGCTTCTTCAAAAGTTACGTCTCGTCTCGTCATTTTTCAACTTTTTCTGTCAAATGATTTTTCATTTTTTTAGAACTTTTCTCTTAATTGATAAGAAACAACTAAATTGTCAAAATATTTCCTTTAAATGATTCTATTAACCACTAACTTGAACTGATTCCTCCTCCACATTACTGTGAAGGTGTCATAATTTAACTTTTTCGTGGCCTTAATTTCAGTTTGAACCTCTGAAGTTTTCGTTTTTTAGTCGTTTTGTTTCCTGACAGAAGCTCGAAGGTTTCATCTTCACGTCTCAACAACAAATAATCTCACAAAAAGCTCCAAAGTGTTGATTCCTGAGCTCTTTACGTCTGTTACGTCTTTATATTTATATATATTTTTTATTTTAAATCCACTCGATCGGACGTTTGTGTCGCTGACTAACGCCACTGAAGCTTTGTTGTTGTTGTTGTTGTTGTTGTTGTTTAGTTGTTTACGTCTGTTTGTGTTGCTGCCTGCGAGGCTCCACAGGGAGACGAGCTGAGGCTCAGCCTCACGCTGCTCCTCTTCCTCCCTTATTGCACTTTTCCACTTTAGAGATTCCACAGAAACACGGTGACGGGAGAGAGAGAGAGGGAGAGAGAGAGAGAGAGAGGGAGAGAGAGAGAGAGAGAGAGAGGGAGAGAGAGAGAGAGAGAGAGAGAGAGAGAGAGAGAGAGAGAGAGAGGGAGAGAGAGAGAGGGAGAGAGAGAGAGAGAGAGAGAGAGAGGGAGAGAGAGAGACAGAGGGAGAGAGAGAGAGAGAGAGGGAGGGAGAGAGAGAGAGACTCAGTCTCACCGTTCTGCTTTCTGAGGTTAGCAGTTCTACCTGCTCCGTGTCTAAGTCAAGCTTCTGAGACCACCTGGTCGGTGCGACCACCTGTGTCAGGTCTGAGAGGAAACCGAGAGGTTCACAAACCTGCCTCGTCCTGCAGAGCCCGCCGACCAGGTCTAGAACGGACTAAATCTGAGGAGAATTCCCAGGACCCTGGAGGGTGAGACCTCCTGTGGAGTCAGATCTCCAGGTTTAGTCGCTGATCTTTGTTCTCTCAGACCTAAAACAACGTGACGTTACGTCTGGCAGATTCTGTCACCAAACCCTGAGCACAGAACGTGAGATCATCACAGCGTTTCACAGCGATGAAACCTCGTAACATTCCCTGGATATGAAACAACTACACAGACTAACATGAAGAGCTTTTATAGAGTTAGAAACAACAGAAACATAGTGTAAAGCGATGTTACGACATCTGGACACATGATTATAAACCTGTGACAGACAGAGTACTCGTCATAGTCACAGTCAGTTAAATCAGTAAAAACCAAAGGATGGAACGATGAGTGTCAACATGAGGCCATAGTAAGATGGTATGAGGTGAGGCTGGACCCAGGTCTCCTCCTCCTCCTCCTCCTCCTCCTCCTCCTCCTCCTCCTCCTCCTCCCTGGACTGCTCCTCTAGATCCAGCCTGCACCACGACCTGCGTCTGAAGCATCTGAAGCACAATATTTGAATCATATTGAATCTTAACCTTGTATAATAATAACAATAATAATAATAATAATAGGTAATGTGACACTAACCTGTAAATACTAATCAGACCCTCCTCCTCCTCCTCCTCCTCCTCCTCCTCCTCCTCCAGTGCCATGTACTAAAGCTTTGAGGCGTTGTATCTTTCTGCCCCGCTGATGAGAGCTGAACCTGGTGTGTACATAGATCTAGAGCTGAAGGAGCTTTACACAGACGACCACTGCCCGTTTGTATAGACTTTAAACAGACGTTGTGAACTTTCTACGTGATGCATCTAACGCTCGTGTGTTTTCTATGTGACGTTCCACCAACACGTGCTGTTCTCACTGTTTTCTATGTACTGTGTTCTCCTGAGCAGTCCAATAGAAAGTCTGAGGAACGTGTGTGTCTGTGTCGCTCCTTCCTTTCCACACACACACACACACACACACACACACGCACACACACACACACACACACTCAGTCTGAGGACTTTCCCGAGCAGAAGCAGGTCAGCCAGGTGGAGAACGATGCAGGAAGATAACGAGGCGACTGACTCGTTAGCGTGACCTCACACACCAGGTAAACCAGGTTTAACTAACGCAGGCTTTCTTAAGCTGCAGTTTCCTGCATCTGTTTAAACTAGATCTACGTCCTAATGTGCTCTGAGCCGTCATGAGGAAATATGAAAAGTTAACTACAGTTTTTCTTCTGTAACAACTTTTAATGAGGTTTTATTCCTCAATGAAACTTTCAGCAAGTGGCAAAAATACAGTAACTATTTTGCATCTTTCAACAGGAAAACTTCAAAATAAAAGTTGATAATTACAGAATGAATGGTTTATCCTGCAGCGAGATTATAGAAACTACAGTCTAGATCTAGTGGAAGTCAGTGGGACAGTTTCAGCTACAAGGAGGAGCTGGGGTGAGAATCCGGCTCCACACAATAAATACTAATTACATTCAATGCTATTTTGTTTCCAATCTTTAATACATCACTACTAAAGTTTCACTTTATCATTTACTGAGAAAGTTTTGTGTTTTCTTGTAGTGAGAAATACTTGCTGGCATTTAAAGGGTTAAAATTCAGAAAATTGTTGAATGAAAAGTTTTACAATAAAAACAAACGAGCGTGTGATGACAAGTAGTGAACACTGGACACGGAGAAGTTTTGTGAATTTTATTAAGAAAACAAAACCATTGGACATGATAAAAACCAAGCACTACTGATGGAATAAATAAGTCAAACCAATCCATAAATCTGTACAAGATCTAAAGTAAAACAAAATGGTCCCAAGAAAAAAACAAAAACCAAAGACATAAGGTTTCATATCTCACAGCTCTTTTCTTCTTCTTTCCTTATTAAAAACACACAGTTATGAGCAAACTAGAAGCAATCGGCTCAATCGGGTGAAAGCTACAACATAATTGAGAGTTTGTCTTTTTTTGTGTTTTTCTTTTATTAAAACCGAGTGTACATAATAATAATAATAATAATAATAATGCTGTTTATAACTGTTAATGTCAATACAATAGCATTTTAAGTTCCAGCGCTGCTGGACTGGGAATGAGGTATATGCTAATCCATCCTCTAACTGAGACAATTGTCTTTTTCTTTTTTTTTGGATTTTATGTTTTTTTAATCATCTCTTTTCTCTCCATCCATGTGATTTTGCTGAGATCTGATCAAGTAAAATTCGGTAAAATGTTAAAAACAGCCCCTATCGTTGTCGTTGGGTCGTCACAAATGATTCCAATCATGATCTGATGAAACGTGACAAACGTCTGAGCGCGTGAGGTCACAGGCCTGAATCCGCTTCCAAAAGTTCAAGTTCGCACAAAAACCCTCGACCGAGCCGTCGATGGATCGGCGGATCCACCGATCGATGGATCGACGGATCGATCGGTGGATCCACTGACCCATCGATGGATCGATCCGGAACGCGTCGGGATTCAGCCGATAGAACAGCACCGTGAGGGAGGGTCGGGAACGTCCGGGAACGCCGTCTCCTGTTCGTCTGGTGGTGGAGCTACAGCAACGTTTGGAGATAGAAGTAGTGACTGGAGACGAGACGAGACGAGGAGGAGGAGGAGGAGGAGGAGGAGGAGGAGGAGGGGGAGGAGGAGAGTCGCTGCTCCCAGGATCTGCTCTCATTCTGCTCCGGAAGGAAGGAGGAAGAGGAGGAGGAGGAGGAGCAGAGAGAGGGGAGAGGAGGCGACTGGAGGTTTGGAGATGCTCCACCTTCCAGGAGATAAGGAGACTTGTGGGTAGTGTTCTGCAGGAGCAGCTCCAGATGTTGGGAAACACAGACAGGTCTGGACAGATGCTTGGTCTGTCTCAGACTGGAGACAGAGGAACGTCAGAACCAGCTGGAACAGTTCAGGTCCAAGTCTGAGGAGTCGTTACGGCTCCAGGAGGTGAGCAAACAGACCTCAGGACCTAGAGGAGCAAGCTCCCAGAGCCTCTAAAGGTCTCCAGGAACCTAGAGGAGCAAGCTCCCAGAGCCTCTGAAGGTCTCCAGGAACCTAAAGGGGCAAGCTCCCAGAACCTCTGAAGGTCTCCAGGAACCTAGAGGACCAAGCTCCCAGAGCCTCTAAAGGTCTCCAGGAACCTCGAGGACCAAGCTCCCAGAGCCTCTAAAGGTCTCCAGGAAGCTGGAGGACCAAGCTCCCAGAACCTCTGAAGGTCACCAGGAACATGTTGGGTCTCGACTCTTCTCTACAGAACAATTCAGATTCTGATACAACGTCGTTTCACGTTTGTATCGACTCAACTCCGCTGGAATGACTGAAGGTGGAGAAGAAGAGCTTCTCAGGCTGAAAGCTGAGATGTTACAAAGCAGGTGC
>CM055201.1:22263327-22268327 GCA_029224185.1 Karalla daura | reverse complement strand
CACAAACACACACACACACACACAGGCGCAGACCTGACCTCAGGTCAGCACCTGCAGCAGCTGGATTTAACATCTGTTACATTAACACTGATTTCTTCATATTTCATATGCATTCAATTGACTTTGTGAGTCAGAGACGAGGGTCTAATGTGTGGCTTCACACTATTACTCTACGATTCAGCAACACTTTCAACATGTACATGAAATGTCAAGTGCAATACTTGATTATTACTCTAATTCATTCAATCTGCTGATGTCTCTGAGTCGGTTATTATAGCAAATCATTAACACGTGATAATGGAAGAGATCGTTATGGGACTGAACTCTAAATAGTCAAAGATAAAAACAAATCCATTGAGGAAAGCTGTTTTTACCACCACCCCCCCCATTTGGTTTTCTAACATTTTCTGAACCCAAATGTGGAACGGAGGGAATAATCAGGCTGTAAACAGATATTAAAACCACCGGGTTTACAACCGTGAACCCTTTGCTCCATGAAACAACAGAGGACGCGATTCATCGTTCGCTGAAGTCCCAAAAAGTCCCGGAGAAGGAGCAGCAGAGTGGGGACATTCAGAGCAGCGCCGCCCGAAGGTTCCAGGGAGGAGGAGGCACTTTGATGCTCCATCAGCTGATCGACCTCCACCCATCCAGCTGATGAACGACACATCTGACCTGCTCAGCCCTGGAACCAACACTCCACCAGCATCTGACTCCATCTGCAGGAAACACTCCGCTCGTTCGCTCACAATGAGAGGAACATAGGAAACGAAGGCAGGTTCACAAAAAAGTGACGTAAAAGTACTCGAGCATTCTTCAAAACATTCGCTTCAACTGTGACAATTCACAGCCTGCAAGTTCCAACTGTTTGAAGCGCTGAACTTGTGATGTTTCTGGATACTCCATTACTATGTGTATGAATCTGGTGGTGTGAGTACTGCGTTTCAGGACTTTAATGTATCTAAGCACATGTGAGGGGATATTTTGATCAGGTTTTTCTGGGTACTGCTTGATTTTAAGTGTAAATGCAGTGAAGCAAAACGGCAGAACTTATGGATTTTTGTTGCTTTTGTATTCATTCAGATACAGAAAAACACTTCACAAAAGTGCTTTTCTGTATCTGAGTTTCTCCAAAAAAATGACTTTGGTTGAACTCTTTGAACCTGAGGTTCTGCACTTTAGATTTGGACATGTAGAGGGGGAAAAATTCCACAAGTTCCAACTATTTTATATATTATTGTGAATTTAACTCGTAATTTAACTTGTACAAGTATATGTACTGCATTTCAGTACTTTGATAAACACAGTAGGAAGCACCATATATAACTGCAGCCTCACCACAAAATTATTCAAGTATTAATCCTAATCATTGTTAAAGTAATTGAGTAAAAGTAATGTTACTTTTGTTGCAGCCTCTCATATGAACTCTTTGATCTTCAATCACTGCAATTTCACACCAAACAAAGGAAACAAAGGATTTTTTTTAAGTAAAAGTAAAAGTACAAACTACTGGGAGAAAAACTCACATCTCACCCGACCAAAAAAAGATTTTTAAAAAAAGCTGAAATAAAAGAGGTGAAGTGCGGTTTGAGGCGGGACGGAAGTTTGGAGAGTTTCTGGTGTTTTTGCAGCCTCGCTGCAGCCTCTCTGACCTGGGGACGTTTGATTAAAACACCTGATTATAAATATGTGAGAATGCCTGCGGCGGGCGGGGCTTCACGGCGACATGGAGCACACTGTCTGTCTGTCTCCGTCTCTGTGTGTGTGTGTGTGTGTGTGTGTGTGGTGCTCGGTGTGGCTCGGTCTGTGTGAGATTAGGAAAAAAGAGTGATAAAAAGAGGGGGAGAGTGGAAGAACACCGTGGAAATGAGAGTGTGAGGGGGTGAGCCGGGGTGCTCTCGGTGCTCAGCCATGCAGCTCCGGAGCCGCTTCCCTCCGGCTCCCCACCCCCACCGCAGGCTCCGCCGGGCGGACGCGCACGCTCGGAGCCTCCGGCCACAGGCGCTGCCTCCTCCGGGGAGTCAAACTGGCCCCAGCGCGGCGAGAGACCGTCGGTGAATCGACGGTGAAGGCGGGAAGAATACGGTGTTCTTTATCGTCGGAAACCTCGGCGGACATGGCTTCATGTGACTGCACCGTAATGGCTCCTGGGTTGAACCTCACGCCGTGTCCCCGGCGGGCAGGGCCGGACCACGCACCGAGTGCTCCCCGGTACCCCCGGGATCCTAACCGAGCCCCGGTACCAACGGTTCTCCTCCCCGGTTCACCCCCTGCTCTCTCTCTCGGTATCTCTACCCCTCGCTTCTCCTTCCTTCTCCTCCCCCAACCAACCAGTTCTTCTCTCCGGTTAGATAACCGAGCGAGCCCCGGCTTCGGTTCCGCTTTCCCTTTTTTTTCTCCCTTACCATTTTCGTACTTTCTCGATGGCGGCCATCACCCTCTTGATGTCATCCTTGGCCCGGCTCCGGGTCTCGGCTCGGACCGACCTGCCCGACATCTCCGCGGTGGTTTGGTGGAGCTGGAGCTGCTGAACCGGCGGCGGCGGCGCAGACACAATGCAAACAGCCGAGTGGCGTGTGCGCATGCGCCGAGCTGGGACTGGGCTCCACGGTGCAGCTGCAGCACAGGCCCCACATACACGATACACAGGCGCACGCACACACACAGGCTGCACAGCAGAGCGGAGAGAGAGAGAGAGAGAGAGAATCCTGCTGGGAGAGGAGAACAAAGAGCCTGAGAGGAGGAGGAGGAGGAGGAGGAGGAAGAGGAGGCTGCTACACACAGGCTGCATGAGCCCGAGGGGAGAGAACCCACTGTACTATACTGGGTAAAAGTATCCAGCAAATACTGCAAAAACACCCCAATGACTGCTGTGAAAGTACTGACACGCTAAAAAAACAAGGAGCTAGAATGTTTGAATGGAGCATTTATCCTCACAGTCTGGAGTAAACACACAGGGATAGAGAGAGAGAAAGAAACTTTATTGATCCCTTTAAGTTTGTTCATGTGGTCCTGTTTAGTTTTGTTGGGATTTTCTCTGTATATATTGTTTGTTTATTCATGTAAATTGTCTTGAGGTAACGTTATGAACTGGCACATTAAATAAAGTTAAATGTTTGTATTTCCCAAAGTAAACCCCCTGGTCTAAGACTCTGAAAACACCCTAGAATGTATCTGTAGATAGATGGATAGATAGAAATGTGGTTACTATTAAGAAAGATGTGCTAAGTTGTGGCAGCTGTGTATTCCTTGAGATGTTTCACCTTCATCCGGACAGCTTCTTCAGTCCTGAGTGTCTGTGGGGCTTTCAGCCTCTGTGGAGTCGTCAGCCCCCAGACATGGTGAGTACCGGGCTGTTGTTCAGGGCCATTACTTCCTCTCCACACCAATCTCATTTGGCAGAGTCCATCTCTCCTCCTGGCAATGCACCACGCCTGCCTTTGTTCCACCGACATAACCACACAAAAACAACCAAAATCCTTCAGTTTTGCTGTTTGTCTTCGCTGTATTTACATTTGAGGTTATGTAGACTATCACGGGAAATAGCTACGTACAACTCGTTCAGACATCATCACGGTATGAGAAAAATAAACTTATGTCACTTATGTGTTGCTATGATGCCAGTATTTATAAAAGTTCTTCTAAACAAACAGGTGATAATGCATTTTGATGTGTGATTTAGAAAAACACAATAAATTCAATCATAAATGAAATGTTTCAATGTAAAATGTAATCATCCATGTATTCAAAAAAAGATGAGAACAATCTATTTTTGACATCAGAGGATTTTCCTACTCAACTTAGATCAGAGTGTGAACTCACACTGTTCCCAGTGTTTGGATGAACACTACAAACCCTCACTTTGTGAACAAAAGAATCAACAGTTCACTTCATCCACAGTCAGAAAACTCCTCACGAGGACAGTGTTGTCCTCTGGTGGACTGATGCAAAACTACAGAAAATACTTGCACAGGATTTTTAGAAAGTTTGGTGAATTTAGATCAAAAGAGAAAGAGAAGACACAACCACCTGTAAACGACTTATGTGAATTCCATGTGGTGACAAATTATACTGATTTAATCTTTGTTTTATGTGGTTGTTAATCTGACACGGTTTTTTTTAGCACCTTTGAGTTTTTACTCCATTTTTTTTTTTAAATATTTGTTTTGCTCTGTTTTTAATTCTGTCTTGTACTTTGAGATTTTACCTGAACTTCAATGAATGAACTTTATTGAAAATGAATTCTACAGAAAGGTAAATATAACACAGACATGTGCTCCTTATAATGCAACATTAATAGAAAGAAAGGTACTCCATATACTGTTCATAGATATGAGAGCAATATTAATGACAAATAAAACTATTATAGAAGTTATTAACAATATAATAATGAAAAATATATAAATAAGAATGAGAAGAAACAGAACAGATAAACGTCACTCACATATATTAGTAGTTCGTTGTGTCAATGAGTGTTAAAGTTGTAGTTGTATACTTACAAACAGTACTTTAATATACAGTCTATGCTCTATGGTTTGCATCACACGCACGAGGGGCAGCGGACGTACTCGACGTGTTACGTCATCTCCGCGCGACGCATGAGCACGCAGCTCTGAGGAGCTGAGCTAATGTGGTGCAACTCTGAGAGCAGAGACAGCCCAACCTCACAGACTGACGCCGGGCTGCTTGGGAGCTTCTTGTGTGTCACTTTTGGCAGCAAGTGTGTGTTTAAATCCTGTGTTTGGGGGATCTAGAGTTTTATTATAGTGTCTAGTTGGATCTGAGCCGCGGCTTCAGAGACGGAGTCAGCACCTGAAGCAGGTGTCTAACACCGTGGGGCTAAAAACGCTAAAAACATCCAATTTGGTTTGTTTACATCTGCTTTGCTTCAGCGCCGAGGCTCCGCACGGCTGCCAGGATGAACCAGGAGGGTAAGAGCTGCCTCCTTTACTCACCAGACAGACATTAACCTGGTTTCCAGGGTTTAGACACAGCCAGGA
>CM055201.1:22235827-22258327 GCA_029224185.1 Karalla daura | reverse complement strand
GGAGGAGGAGGAGGAGGAGGAGGAGGAGGAGGAGGAGGAGGAGGGAGAGGAGGAGGAGGGAGAGGAGGAGTTTAAGAGTCATTTTGGGAGGACAGTAAACCTCTGCTGCTCTACATGCTGTACACTGACTACTTTAACCCTTTATAATTTATACATATATATTTCTAGAAGGCATCAAGTGGACATAGACGAACACGATGTAGAGCTGAGGCCACAAACCTTCTGGTTGATGGACAGGAAGTTGACGTAGGACTCCTCCATGGGCTGCAGGAAGACGAGGGCGTTGCCTAGGTTACCGATGCGAGCCGTGCGGCCACAGCGATGGACGAAGGCTCTGAGAGCGGACACACACACACACACAGAGACACACACACACACACAGACACACACAGGGTGCTGTCTTCACTCTCTAGTGAGACGGATCTATGCTGGGGGAGCGCGTGGCTCAGGTCTTACGTGGCGCTGCTGGGCGGGTCGTACTGCAGCACCCAGTTCACGTCGGGGATGTCGATGCCCCGGGCCATGACGTCTGTGCAGACCAGGATCCCACTGCACACACACACACACACACACACACACACACACACACACACACACACACACGCACGCACGCACGCACGCACGCACACGCACACACATGCTTCAGTTAGACAGAGCCCGCCCCTGGCAGCGTGCGCTCGCCCTCACCCAGCCTGCCTTCACCTCTTCAGACCGCGGAAGTCTGCGAAGATCTTGTTGCGCTTGGTCTTCATCTTGCCGTGGATGCAGTGGACGGCCACCTTCTTGACCAGCACCTCCAGAGCGCGGCCGTAGTACTCCACACACGCACACGTGCTGGGGAGACGCCACAGCCAGCGCTCACATGGTTAAAACGTCATCTAATCTCACTCGTTCCGGAGCTCCCTCCTCTGAGCCTCAGAGTGAGCAGGTACAGTCTCAGTCTCTTCCTCACCTGAAGAAGACGAGGTTCTTCTCGTGCTTGTGCTGCCTCAGAAACGCCACCAGGCTGTTGAACTTGTCCTCGGCTCGACAGATCTAAACCAGCGGGAGAGCACGTCCCAGTGAAGGAGGGATGGGACTAGAGGATGGAGTGGAGGTGCAGCAGAGCCCCGCCCCCCCCCAGGCGTGCGGGACACCCTGGACCCACCGTGTAGTAGTTGGACAGCCTGGACGGCGTCTTCTGGGCGGCGGCGGAGGCGGCCACGCCCTTCTCCTTCACCGTGATGCGCACCGGGTTCCTGAGCCCCGCCCTCAGCAGCTTCTCCAGCTCCTGGGTCTGAGTGGCCGAGAACAGGCCGGTCCGCCGCTGCTTGGGCAGGTAGTCCAGGATGGTGTTGATGCTGCACACACACAGGCAGACACACACACACACACACACGTACACACATACACACACACATACACACACACACACACACACACACACAAAGGTACCTTTAAGAAGATCCACCTGTACTACTATGTTCACGATCAAGGTGAGAAGCTACACTGTCATGTTGTGATCATTCATGTGAGTGACAGGTGAGGCAGCCAATCAGAGTGAATGCTACATGTGGTTGCCATATAAGCATGAAAGGGGCCAGATTTGTGCAGAAAAAGGTCATGATGCCCCCACAGCCACAATCAGGACTATAAAATAGACTCTGATGGAACCGGTGTTCCATAGCTTCTATGTTAGCACCAGAGAACAAGCTGAATGGCCCATTCAGCCCCTCCCAGGTGTGACCATCTGTCTGAAGTGAAAGTGGAGCTCCAGCCCAGAGACTGGTCCCTGACCTGGCCTCGAAGCCCATGTCCAGCAGCCGGTCGGCCTCGTCCAGCACCAGCACGTCCAGACTCTTGATGCAGCTCGCCAGGTCCAGCCCGTCCTCCTTCCTGCGGAACATGTCCTCCAGGCGGCCCGGGGTCGCGATCACAATGTTGGCCCTGGCACACAGAGACAGACAGACAGACAGGCAGGCAGGCAGGCAGGCAGGCAGGCAGGCAGGCAGGCAGGCAGGCAGGCAGGCAGGCAGGCAGACAGACAGACAGACAGACAGGCAGGCAGGCAGGCAGGCAGGCAGGCAGGCAGGCAGGCAGGCAGGCAGACAGGCAGACAGACAGACAGACAGACAGACAGACAGACAGACAGACAGACAGACAGACAGGCAGGCAGGCAGGCAGGCAGGCAGGCAGGCAGGCAGGCAGGCAGACAGACAGACAGACACACACACACACACACACACAGGTCATGAAGAGCCTCCTCAGCACTAGGTGCAGCTTCAGCAGGTTAATACATGTTATTTCACGTCTTTCCAGACAGTGATGGTTGCTATGGTTTCCACCATGCTGCTGTGACTGGCTCTCTGGGGGGTTCGTCTGGTTGAATCCGCCTCAAAGTAAAACTCGACTACATCGCTAAAACATTCTGATTGAACATCTACATTTGTGTGTCACACACCCTTGTTCCTTGAACTTCACCACGTCGTCCATCGGGTTAGAGCCCCCGATCAGCAAGATCTGCCTGGAAACACACACACAAACAAACATGAAACCATCTCAAACACTGGAAACAAGAAGAGATAATGGTGGAGACATTTTCTGGCATTATACACAAGGACCTTTATCTTTTTAATATCCTGACAGTGGCATTTAAGAAGGTCATAACAGGTCAAAGCAGGGACCATAGACCCAGACTGGCACAAGAAAAAACACTGATTTACTTATACTTTACTTATTATATTACTATTCCAAGTGGCTTGTGAGGACATTCACACAGTTACTGGATGTCGTGTATGTAGGAAAAACTGAATGAAAGAAAGAAACTAAAAGTTCAGAGGTTCTCTGTGGCTGGAGCGTTTGCTTACGTGAACTGAGGGAACTTGTTGAGGAAGTGCTGCATGACCTCGCTGATCTGCAGCGCCAGCTCTCTGGTGGGGGTGATGACCAGAGCTCCCACCTGGACCAGGCATGGAGACAGTCAGGACCAGCAGCGAGCGAGCTGTCTGTCTGTCTGTCTGTCTGTCTGTCTGTCTGTCTGTCTGTCTGTCATCTTCAGCCTCAGCCTCACCTGCATCTTCTTCAGCTTCTCCTCTCTCTTCAGCAGCAGCTCTATGATGGGGATGACGAAGGCCAGAGTCTTCCCACTCCCGGTCACCTGCACACGTTAAAATGTTGAAATAAATATAGAAATAAGTGAATTCATGGCCTCATAAAAAGGTCTTAACTTGACTGTGCAGTTTAAATGTGAAAACGCTAAACATGACCAGACCACCCAGGTAAAATGAATCATGACCTGAGTGAATCTACTGAGAACTGCAGTTCTCTGAGTAAGCTGCAGTACTTCAGCAGAGGTGCAGTGCAGCACTCTTGAAAAGTAGTGCAGCAAGTTGAGTAGAAGTACAGTTTTACAGGTGAACGACCTGTTGATGGAGCAGCTGAGTACTTTACTTCCAGTGCAGTACTTCAGGCTGTACTCTGAGTACTCCAAGTACTCTGAGTACTCTGAGTACCACGTTACTGTGTGTGTCAGTACTCACCGCCTCGGCAGCCACATCCTTGTTGCTGATGAACAGAGGGACACAGGCAGACTGTGGGACACAGACACACACACAGACACAGACACACACAGACACAGACACAGACACAGACACACACACACACACACACACACACACAGGAGGGTTTACAGGTGCCTTTACAACATGTACAGGTGTGTGTATGTCTCTCTCTGTGTCAGTGTGTGTGCGTCTCTCTCTCTATGTGCGTGTACCTTAACAGAAGTGTGTCTCTGTGCGTCAATGTGTGTGTGTGTACCTTCACAGGAGTGTGTCACCGTGTGTGTGTGAGTGTGTCAGCTTGTGTGTGTGTACCTGCACAGGTGTGTCAGCGTGTGTGTGTGTGTGTGTGTGTGTGTGTGTGTGTGTGTGTGTGTGTGTGTGTGTGTGTGTGTGTGTGTGTGTGTGTGTGTGTGTGTGTGTGTGTGTGTGTGTGCGCGCGCGTACCTGCACAGGCGTCATGTGTGTGAAGCGCAGCTCGTGCAGGGTCAGCAGGATGTCGGGGTGCAGCTGGACAGGTAGACTGTCCCAGGTCCCCTCGGTGCTGTTCTCCATGTTGCCGCTCCACGCTGTCGCTCTGCGCTGCCGCTGCGCCGCTGTTTACAGTCCGGGTAGGAACCGAGCAGCGCAGCGACAAGGTTCCGCCTGCGCCTTCCGCCCCGGTCTGAGGGTTAGGCTCGGTCCCACGTTCTACTTCATGTACGTGTTAGAAAGGTACTTCTGATGGATAAATAAAGTCTTCCTCCCTTTATTGTTTCATCATGACTTACTTTCTTGATCAATATTCTATTAATTTTATCCTTGCTTACTGTCTTGCTGGACTGGATCATTCGGGAAAGAATTTAGTAAAGTTAGTATAAAGGATATTTAGTGAAGTTAGTATAAGGGATATTTAGTAAAGTTAGTATAAAGGATATTTAGTAGAGTTAGTATAAGGGATATTTAGTAAAGTTAGTATAAAGGATATTTAGTAAAGTTAGTATAAAGGATATCTAGTAGTTAGTATAAGGGATATTTAGTAAAGTTAGTATGAAGGATATTTAGTAGAGTTAGTATAAAGGATATTTTGTATCTTTTGAGTGACTGAATCAGTCACTCAGTCACTGGTGTTTCATCAGGACTTCAGGCTTTATTGGGATTTTAAATGAAGCCTAATTAACCTGAATTAGAGCAGGTCAACTGAGTGACAAGCTCAGTGAGAACAATCCTTCCCCTTCCTTCTTAAATACCTTATAACAGCAAATTATATTTTCTTTTCCATACATGGTTACTTTCATTTTGCTCTACATTCTACTTGACTTTAAAAATGGATGCAATCATTTATTTACTTCGTCTTTCATCACTCGTCTTTTTTAATTCTTATCACTTTGTATCTTTCAGACTGAAATATCAACATACAAATATTTCTTATTGCGTGCTAATTACAGTGTATTTTTAGTTTTGAAATACTTTGCTGCCTTTGAGAAAGAGAAGACCCTCGCCCAGACACCAACATGATCTTGGAGAGCTGCCCAGGGTTTTTCCTGCTTTCACCCTACAGGTACTGGAGATCTGAAGATCAGGTCACTTAGTAGATGTAGTGAATAGATAGAGAAGAATCTCAGTTTCTTCAGAACTCTGGACCAGTGAATATGACGTGTGTTCAGAGAGACATCAGAGTAATTGTACAGAATATTGGCTTTATTATGAAACCTGGGGCAATTTTCCACAACCATCCTGCATTTGTACAGATCCGTATTTCAGATTTTTGCTGTAATCACAAAAAGTGGGGGTGGGGTGGGTGGGGGTGGGGGTGGGGGGGAGACAGTGGGCGGAGCAGTTTCCCTGCCTGCGCTCACCTTAGATTGTTTCTGATACAAAACTGGAGCCGACCCGGCCCCACGCTGCCTCCTACTCAGTGTCAGCAGGAAGGTAAAGGACGTGTAGAAAGGCTTCACCCTCACGGCTGCATGGCACAGGATGAGCTCCAGGAAAACAACTCAACAAAACAGTTCAAAATCGTATACAATCATATAATTTAAAACCGCCCGACCCCAACAACAAAACAAAAACAAACAAAAAAAAAACTATCATAGAAGCAACTAAAGCACGCACAGCAGTCATTAAGTCTCAGCCCCCCCCTAACCCGCCCTCAATTAATCAACATGTAACACGTAGTTCTGTATCTCTCTACATTTTGCTTTGGAGTCACACCCCAAGTAGTTCAGCATGGACAGCAACTCTTTTTCACTGCAGAGGTTTAAAAAAAAAAAAGAATCCGTTTGTGAGGTTTTTTAGGGGCTCGGACCACCTGCTATGCTGCTGGATTCTGAACTACATGGGGTGTTACATACAACCAATATATCCCCTGCAAAACAACAACAAAAAGAGAAGTAAAGAGGTGAAGTGTCCCTCCTCCCTCCTCCCTCCCCCCTCCCTCCCTCCCCGTCCTGTGCCGTGGTGGCTGTGGATCGACAGAGAGAGCCGGGGCGGAGCAGGGTTCCTCTGACCGACCCGCTGCAGGTGTCAGTCCTTCACACGTCCAGACGCTTCCGGTGGGAGTGCAGTCAGCTGTTTGGGAGCTTCTCAACACGAACACAGATATCACATATCTGCCGGCGCCATGTCTGACCGTCCGGTTGGGGCAGTGGAAACAGAACCGGGATCTCAGACAGACCTAGTTGGTGTTTCTCTTGTTAATCATGGGGGACAGGGTCCCCATTGTTACCTTGGTGAGGGCTACATTCTCCTGTGATGACTCCTCACACGCCCACCACCCATTTATGTGCATTTCTAAGTCTTCTTCTTCTTCTTCTTCATCGTCGTCTGCTGCCTTTGCTTTAAGTCTCACAGTCATTCACACAGTCAAAGCTGAACTGGCTAGTAATTAAACTGCTCTGAACAACAAAAAAATTAACATGTGAAACAAAAATAAATGAACAAAATGTGACATCTATCCCAGAACCTTTTGACCGTCTGATTACTTAAAAAAAAACAAAAACAAACAGAACAAAACAATCTGAGATCCGATCGCATGTGATTTACTCAAAACTGCCAGTCTGGTTTCCAGAGTGTAAATGACTGTCGGTGTTGGGAGGAAAACAGTGGAGGACACAGAGGGAGGAGGGGCTCACTCAGACGCACTACACCACTCGTCGCACTTCGAAAAATCTCTTCAGGTAGTAAATCTGTCCGAGCGTCATGGCCACCAGAACCAGAGCCTCGAAGAACGACCAGAGCACCACTCTGCTGTTCGTGTTGTCGTTGACTGGAGGAGAGAGGAGGAGGGAGGAGGAGAGAGGAGGAGAGAGGGGGAGGGAGGGGGAGAGAGGAGGAGAGAGGAGGAGAGAGGAGGAGAGAGGAGGAGAGAGGAGGAGAGAGGGGGAGAGCGGAGGAGAGAGGGGGAGAGAGGGGGAGGGAGGGGGAGAGAGGAGGAGAGAGGGGGAGAGAGGAGGAGAGAGGGGGAGAGAGGAGGAGAGAGGAGGAGAGAGTGGAATCACCACAGCTGCATGTTGTTCAAGCATGTCTCATATGGCTAATGTACTGGGATGGAACACAGTTCTGATAAACTGAAGTTACTAATGTACAACAGATTTATTGCTCACTTAAGTAGATGCCAAATGCAAAATTTTAACTAAAGTATATAGTAGAAGTATGTAAAGCATAAAAGATTCATCAACATAATAACCTCAGTACAACATGTATCAAAACAGTGCAAAACAAACCAGGGCCACGCAGACAGAGTTAAAACGTTTTTCACTGTTAAAGATTTAGAAAAATTATTTCAGTTTATCAGTGTCTTCTCAACATTTTGAACATATTTTAACAATACTGTCGTAAACCAGTAACTGTGATACTTTTAGTCATTGTTATCCTATCATATGGTTACATCCATAATGTCAATCTGAGTAAGGTGACAGCTGTTTGAAGCCAAGGAGGATTCATTTCTCATTCACGTTTCCAAAGACAGTTTCCGACATACTAAAGCCCTTTGAGACAACAGTGTTGTGATTTCCTGCAGCCTTTAAACACAACACGGAGGTCAGCGGTTACACGTTCTCCCAGGCTCTGGACTCACCCGCTCTGTGTATCCTCTCACGGACCTCCATGTACTCCTGCTCGTGCTTGACAGCCGTCATGGCCACAGCCAGCTCGTTGATCATCTCCTCCAGTTTGTTTTGATGTGCTGAAACAGGCAGGGACAACCGTCAGGACCAGACGCCACACAGCCGCAGTGCCCAAGAACACCATGCGTGAGGCCTCCGCACATGCACCACAGCTTTGCACGTGTGCCACAGGGACGCTTACAGATCGGACGTGATGTCACGGTGCAAATCAAACCATCCACACGCGTCTCTGAACTACTAATGCACATTAGTTTCATTTCAGAGCACAGCACCGGTTAGAGAGAACTCTGAAGTGCATCACAAACTTAACAAAAAAATCTATTTCACAACAGCGGCTTTGTCATAGCCTGCTCTGGGCCCTACCATCCCAGCTGTCGGCACCTGGAGGAGGAGAAGAGTTCCCACAATGAGAGACCA
Organism: Karalla daura; assembly: GCA_029224185.1. Classification (NCBI taxonomy): domain Eukaryota; kingdom Metazoa; phylum Chordata; class Actinopteri; order Chaetodontiformes; family Leiognathidae; genus Karalla; species Karalla daura. The sequence goes on along the minus strand of CM055201.1, from coordinate 22,250,268 downwards.
TCACAGTGACCAGTAACAGCAGAGAAAGCTGCTCACACTGTGTGATCGCTATGGGAACAGGAGCAGGTGTGTGGCTACAGACTATCTCCACGTGTAACCAGCACAGAGAGAGAGAGAGAGTGTGTGTGTGTGTGTGTGTGTGTGTACCTTCTGTCTCCATGTCCTGGCCTTTGGGGGCCTCTCCAATGTCGATGGTGAACATGACGATCTTGGGGGTCATGGTGGACATCTTGTTGCTGAAGCAGAACTTGTAGGTGCCGTCCATGTGTGCGGCCACGGAGTACTTGCCGCTGGACTCTCTGTCACCTTTGTAGATCTGCTTCCCATCAGGCCCCGTTATCTACAGACGAGACGGGAAGCTGGCAGCTTAGGAAACTACATCGCATGACAGAGTTTTTATATTTCAGATGTTTAACTTCAACTTTTTGCACAGTTGGGTATGCTGCAACTGCATTTCACAACCAGTGCCTTGTCCATTGCATGCGACAAATGAAACTTGAATTTTCTGGATCCATATGAGCCCTTGCATAGCATGAGATCCTGCTCCAGAGACCAGCCTGAAAACTGACGGGGTCAGATCCTTCGCACTTAGGGTCCTAAAGCTCAAATAGTTGTCATCTTTCAAGTTCCTTCTTAAAATGCACTTTTGTAAATCACATCTTACCTGAATCTATGCGTCTACTAATCTTTTACCTCATGTTTTCTTTTATTTTATAGAGAAGTGCTACATGTCTATGAACATAGAAAGTATATTCACATTCTCCACACAATGGGGACATAGATATTCCAGACTTCGATATCAGACCTTCATTGATGCCACACTGAGAAATTACAGCATATTACTGTAATGTTTGTAATTGTTAATTTTCCATTCTATTATCCACCAGTCATCCAGGTTCCAGCTGGCAGCAGAATCACAAGAGCAACTCAGACAATCCTCTCTTCTCCCTGGTCACTTTATCCAACTCATCTGGGTGAATTCCTAGAGGTTACCAAACCAGATGAGAAGAATAAACTCTCCTCCTACATGGAAACCTCTTCAGGGAAGCATCCTTGCCAGATGCTGATCTACCTCAGCTGACTCCAGTCAATACTTTGAGCCTTTCTCAGATGTCTGAGCTCCTCACCCAGTCTCTGTGGCCACCCCACTTACTGTAAAGCTCTCTCTCACTACACTATCCTCTGAGAAGTGCTGTATAAATAAACCATCATTATTGACACAACTGCAGTAATAACTGGTGGCATATGGCAGCTACGTCTCCAACCACAACACACACAGTTAGAGACCATTGAACATAATCTTCTCCTCTGTCTACAACCTAAACCGAGCCCTGGAATTGAATCACTGGTGAAGTTAATTCAATTGCATTAGGATTTTCGTTTTTGCAGCACTTTGCAATGCTACCATTACACTTCCTGGTTCACTTGACATCCTTTAACAAGCCCCGTCAAATAGTTTCGGATACAGAGGTAGATATATGGTGATTTTATAGCGATTGAATGCAGAACTGAGCCTGTTGGGCCTCTGCATGTTTGGGTTGGAGTCCTAAACGCAGTTTCACTTGCTAGCTGACGTTAGCAGCAGTTAGCTGCTGTTAGCACAGGCCTAGTGCGGAATAAGTGTTAAATATGACACTTTCACTTCTATTGGCTGCTCGTTTCAGTGTCTTCGCGGTTCGGGGGCTCACCTCGACGTCGATGTCCAGGAAGCCTCCCTCGGCCACCTCGAACATGAGGCCCATCTTGGTGCCGGAGTTGACCCGCTCGTAGAAGCACTCCTCGGCATGGGCGTCGATGCTAACGAAGTAGCCGGAGGCGGTGGCACAGAGGGCGGCCAGCAGCACCAGCAGCTCCGGGACGGTCAACATGGCTCCGGAGGACAGAGGCGACGGGCGGGGAGTCACAGCGAATTTGGTCCTGGTAGAGGAGGAGGTGGAGGACGTGGAGGAGCAGGTGCCGGATGGACGAGGAGGTGCTGGGTCAGGAGCTGAGCAGCAGCCGCATCAGCCTCCGCTGCTCTGTGGGACTGCCACGTACGGTTTAGACGGAGGCCGCGGAGGGACAAACAGAGCGGAGCCGCGAGGTCAGAGAGCAGGTGTCTGAGACTGATGAGACTGATGACGATAAACACTATTAATAATTCACCACTAAGATACGATATAAGATGAGATTACATAGAAAAGAAAGAGAAAGAAAGAAAGAAAGAAAGAAAGAAAGAAAGAAAGAAAGAAAGAAAGAAAGAAAGAAAGAAAGAAAGAAAGAAAGAAAGAAAGAAAGAAAGTATTTCCCACACTTGTTATGGGGCACTTCAGCCAACCTTTTGGTTAAGGGAAAAAATTGAAATTAATGGGGGAAAAAAGACAAAGAAAGAAGGCTAGAGAGCAGCAGCTCTATATTAGGCCCCTCCTGGATGTCTGAGTTCCTCACCCTATTTCTAGGGTTACGCTCAGCCACATTGCAAAGAAAACCAATACAAGATACTTGAACTCTTCCACCTAGGGGAGGTGTTCCTTTCCAACCAGGAGGGGGCGGCAAACTTCTTTACGGTGCTTCTGCGCTGAACTTTTCCGCAGAGGCTCAGTAGCTAACTGAGCTCTCACTGAGTATGTATAAAACTAAAGGGACCGGTATCCTTCATTTATATCACTGGGCTTGGCCTGTGGACAAAGGTCAGCAGCTCTACTCAGAGGTGAGGAAGTGCTCCGAAACCTAATATTGATTATAATTCATTTGAAAGCCTTATCATCAGCCTGTGTCACCAAAGCTGGAAAGCACAGCCCCTCCTACTTGTCGTAGTGTATCGGGCCCCAGGCCCCTATTCAGATTTTTTGGCTGAATTTCCAGAATTTCTTTCAAACCTAGTTCTCAAAACTGACAAAATCATTATAATCGGTGACTTCAATATTCATGTAGATGTGGTCAGTGATAGCTGCAGTACAGCATTCACTTCTATAGTCGAGTCCATTGGCTTCTGCCAGCATGTGCATGAACCCACGCACTGCTTCAACCACACCCTGGACCTTGTTCTATCTTATGGTGTTGAAATTAAACACCTGACCGTTTCACCCCCTAATCCACTTATTTCCGACCATTCTTTAATTACTTTCAACTTCCTTCTAGCCGGTTGTGTGCGAAAGAAGAGCAGTATATATACACGGCACTTAACCGACAGCGTCTTATCTAACTTTAAAGAAGCTATCCCCCTGTCTCTTGGAACTGCATCCCCCCCTCTCTGTCATGAAAGCTTGAGTCCCTCCCTCATCGATCACCTCACTGATAGCTTTGTTACCTCCCTTCGCAAGACTCTCGACTCGGCTGCACCCCTAACAAAAAAGACTATCTCTAGACCACGATCCGCCCCCTGGTTTACTCCAGAAACTCGCCACCTAAAGCAGCTAGCACGTAAGTTAGAGAGGAAATGGCGTTCCACCAAAAACACTAGTATTTTTCTTACCTGGAAAGATAGTCTGAAGACTTACAGGCTGGCTCTGTGTAATGCCAGAGCCAGATACTACTCCTCTCTAATTGAGGAAAATAAGCATAACCCTAGGTTTCTGTTCAGCACTGTAGCCAGGCTGACTCAGAGTCATAACTCCACTGAGCAGTGTGTCCCTACCCATCTCAGCAGTGGTGAATTTATGGACTACTTTAACAACAAAATTACAAATATTAGACAAACAATTACGACTCACTCAGCATGCATGGCGACTAACCAACCCCCTGTTGCAGCCTTTCAGATCACAGATGTGGATATAACCAGGTCACTATCTTCATTTGACCCCATTGACCTGCATCAGCTGACCACTATCATCTCCTCCTCTAAATCTTCGACCTGCCTCCTTGACCCGATTCCGACCAAGTTGTTAAAGGAAGTGCTGCCTTTAATCGCCACCTCCTTACTTGACCTCATCAACATGTCCATAACAACAGGTTACGTTCCTCTTACGTTCAAAGTCGGAATAATCAAACCCCTCCTCAAGAAACCATCCCTTGATCCAGGAACTTTAGCAAATTACAGACCGATCTCTAACCTCATCTTCATCTCAAAAATCATTGAGAAGATCATTGCCAACCAGCTCTGTGAACACCTCAATAACAATAGTTTATTTGAATCCTTCCAGTCTGGTTTTAGAATAAATCATAGCACTGAGACTGCACTGGTTAAAGTCACTAATGACCTCTTCATGGCGTCTGACCAGGGTCTCATTTCAGTGCTTGTCTTGTTAGATCTCAGTGCTGCTTTTGATACGGTCGACCACCAGATCTTACTAAGGAGACTGGAATATCAACTCGGAATTAGAGGCACTGCTTTAGACTGGTTCCGGTCCTATCTTTCAGACCGATATCAGTTTGTTTGTGTTAACGATAACCAATCGCCACGTACTAAAGTCAGCCACGGGGTTCCGCAAGGATCTGTGCTTGGTCCAGTTCTTTTCTCTGTATATATGCTCCCTCTAGGTGATATCATCAGGAGTCACTCTATAGATTTCCACTGTTATGCTGACGACACTCAGTTATATCTATCTATCAAGCCGGGCGAGCTCAACCGTCTACAGCAGCTTCAGTCCTGCCTTGATGATGTGAAGGCCTGGATGACTAATAATTTCCTCCTTCTGAACTCTGAAAAAACAGAGTTACTGCTCATAGGTCCTAAACACCTACGCGATTCAATATCTGATGCCATAGCATTACAAGGTAGTTTTGCGACTTCTTCTGCCACCACTGTTAAGAACCTAGGTGTTAGTTTTGATCCAGACCTGTCTTTTAGCTCCCACATAAAATCGATCTCACGGACTGCCTACTTCCACCTCCGCAATATTTCAAAAATAAGACACCTCCTCCCTCTCCATTCAGCAGAACAGCTGGTCCATGCCTTTGTTACCTCCAGGCTGGACTACTGCAACTCTCTACTGGCTGGAAGCTCCAATAGGTCGCTGAGAACTCTGCAGCTCATTCAGAACGCGGCAGCTCGTGTCCTGACTAAAACTAGAAAGAGAGATCACATCTCTCCTGTTCTGGCCTCATTACACTGGCTTCCTGTACCTTTCAGGATCCAGTTCAAAATCCTCCTCCTTGTCTATAAAGGTCTTCATGGTCTGGCACCCTCTTATATCTCAGACCTGATAAAACCATATTGCCCCACTAGGAGACTTCGTTCTCTGAATACAGGCCTACTTGTGGTTCCAAGAGTCTCTAAGTCTAGATGGGGAGCCAGAGCCTTCAGCTACCAAGGCCCTCTGTTATGGAACCATCTACCAGTTTCAGTCCGGGAGGCAGACACCCTCTCTACCTTTAAGAGTAGGTTAAAAACCCTCCTTTTTGACAGAGCCTACAGATAAATCCAAGATAAGCTGCTATAGGTTGAGTCTGCTGGGGGTCCCCGGCACATTGAGCTCTATCTTCTCTGCCTTCTCTGTGGGTGTGAATCAGGTTCACGTTCCCTCTAGCTTCTCTCTTTCCTCTTGGCCTCTCCCCGTCTGTTTTCCATCTCCTCCTCTTCCTCCCTCTCCTGCCCCTCTCCTTTGTTATCTTTCAATTTATTTTTATTCTTATTTTATTTTTATTTTCATTTTATTTTTATTTTCATTTTTATTTTTTGTTTATATATATATATATATATATATATATATATATTTTTTAATTAATTAATTAATTAATTTATTCTTATTTTAATTTTTATTAATATTTTATTTTTTAATTCTTAATTTTCTGTTTATTCTTATTTTACTTTTTCATTTTTCATTTTATTTTTATTATTTTTATTTTCCCTCCCGACTTCCATCAACACTGAGCTGGATCCAGGACCACCTCTACCCGGCTCATCTCACCGCGGTTCCTCCTGCCTGCTACTACTTCAATTCATTAATTTATATCCTGAACTGTTAGCCATCAATAATGTTTTGTTTGTGCCCGCCTGTCCGTCCTGGGTGAGGATCCCCTCCTCTGTCTCTCACCCTGAGGTTTCTCCCCTTTTTTCCCTCTCAGGGTTTTTCTTGGGAGTTGTTCCTCAGCCTTTGCGAGGGTCTAAGGACAGGGGGTTTTTTCACTATGTACACATTGTTGCTCTGCTTGTAAAGTGCTCTGAGATAACAGCTGTTATGATATGGCACTTAAAACAAATAAAAGTTGAAGTTGAAGTTGATAAAGAAATTTACACTCTGTCTTCTGTTGCTGTTTTGGCGACCTTATGCATTTTTGATTAATATTTCTTGTTCTGCTGTGAACAAACCTACCCATTCCACCACCCATTCACAATATTGTACATACTTCATTTTGAGGGTTCTTTAGTTTTTATGTTTATATACAATTTACTTTTTTAAAACTATAGGTTAGCGTTTTAATCTGCTTGTACTGCTGTACTGTTTGTCAGGTACTTCCTTGTTTGAGTCTTGAACAGTATGTTTGATACATACAGCTTTCGAACACATCCAAATTGTTTCTAGTGAGGACTAAATGTTACAAAAGACTATTTCCAAGACAGTTATTATAGCATTTGTTCTTCTTGTTTTCCTGCTAGCAATGCAGGCTTCGCGTCGCTTCCCGCTCCGGCCGCTGCACTCGTAAAACCAGCCGCCACTGCGCATGCGCGAAGGGAAAGTGAGAGGTGCCTTTCATTTAAGTCAGAGGGTGTGCCGGGCGGGAGGAGCTCCGCAGATGTACCAGAAGGAAGCGGCGCGGGCGGCGAAGAACGGCCGCCCGGGGTGAAAAACCCACGCACCCTGTATTTTGTCGCATGTTTGGTGACGTCCAGTAATCGACTTGCTGTGGAGTCTCCGGGGCCGAGGCCTACAGAGAGTTTTTCCCCCGACCGCAGGCTCCCCAAATCCAGCCTCGATGCCCAGATTTCGGTGCCCGTTGTGAGCGGGTGTGGGCCGATGAAGCACTTTACTCCCTGATCCAAGCAGAAACGGTTGGAAATCGTCAACCAGCTAGCTGTAGCTACCGCTAACTGCCAGCGAGGAAGTGAGGGACGGCAAAATGACATCTCGGAGGTAAGAAAACAAGCTCTGCTGCCTGTGTTAGCTCAGACTTGCTAACTTCAAACCCAGACCCTGGTGTCTGGGTGTTCCTGGACAGGCTTTCTCTGTCCACACCTGGGTGGAAAAAACCAACTATGGAAGGCTGTGGAAGCAGCTAGCACAGTTAGCACTCACCGGCAAGTTAACAGTGAAGTCCAGGCTGAAGATGTTGAAGATAATTAACACAGTTAACGATGTCAAACTGTCTCTAAACACAAAAACACAGCAGCTCCGTGGCGTATTCCACAAGCTGAGACAGAGGCACAGTGTCAGACGAACAAAACATGAAGTTAACTCGAGTTATTGTTTTTAATGGAAGAAAGTTCAAGATCTGCAAACTTCTTCAGATATAGGACGGATGGTCTATTTTCCAACATTGTGATGATATGTTCCACATACATTGAATTGAATGAATCATTACATTGATAGATAAGTCGAGGGATAGATTGATGGATTGATGGATGGAAACTATTGATTCCTTGGGGAGGCTCCTAGTCAGTTTATTCATACAGTTCATACAGTGCTTAACGTTACATTTGTGGCAAAGACAATAAATACATCAGAAAGTATCAGGACAGCAATGACAGAACTTCATCAGATATGGGAGAGAGAATCTCAGCATTGAGGATAGATAGATAGATGGATAGATGGGTAGATGGATAGATGGATGGATGGAAAGAAACCTTATTCATCCTTCTGAGTGGTTCCCTCTGGGAAATTCAGGTTATATTGAAGACCTTGAGTGACTCATTATGTAGATTCAAGATGAGATTGACAGGTAGATGGAAACTAGTTATACCTGGGGGAGTTTCCAGGTTCCAACACTTTAAGTTGTCAGTGACTTGATGAATTGTTTTGTCTGTAAAATGCCAGAAAGTGTTGAACAGTCTTGACTTGTGTTTCCCCGATGGCAAGATCATGCCCTGGAAAATATCCACATTCAAGACAGATTAAAAAAAGTGACTGGAGCTTTTTCTCCATCTGATGAATTGATTATCAAAATTCACGTAATAAATGTTACTTTGCTTATGCAACTCATTGTTGCAATCCTGGTTAGTGCTACAGTGATGGTCAGACATGCTGAAAAGTGGGGAAATAACTTCAAAAGCTGGTCATCTAAACCCAAATACTCATCTTTAATGTGGCTGCAAGTCAAATTAACCAGCAGGAGTTAAAGTGTGTGTTTGTGAAGCAGCTGCCTTCTCTTTGTCATCACTGCTTTTCAATGATCAGAGTCACTGATCTAGAAGTAAAGACAGAGCACGTTGTCCTCATGAAGGTGACCCCTTGGACTGTCTCCTCACCTCTCCTCCAGGTGGTTCCACCCCAACATCACAGGTGTGGAGGCAGAAAACCTGCTGCTGACCCGGGGAGTGGACGGCAGCTTTCTGGCCCGGCCCAGTAAGAGTAACCCAGGAGACTTCACCCTCTCAGTGCGGTGAGTCAGGCCTCAGCCAGCGCGACAGATACTGAGAGCATGGTACTGTCGACAGCAGTGTCCAGCAGCCTCCAGCTGAACTCGCTGTCTCCGACGCTGGATGTGAGCGGCGAACACTGAGCGTGTTGTCTCCCTGCTCTTACACTGAGTTCCTTTATTTTTAAAGCACTCGTGTTGCCTCTATTTTAGTAGGTGTTCATGCATAAAGGCTTTGAATAGAGGCTGTTATTTCATGGCTGCTCATTGGTACCAGCCTGAGATTCAGACACAGTCACTGGTATGAAGATGCCAGGCTTTTGTTTTAGGGTTTTTCCTTCTCCAAAGGTATACAGATTCTAGAACATGTACTGCAAATGTGTTGGAGTTGTGTCTGGTAGCTCTGAGTTTTTGACTCGACCTTTGCTTTATGGTTGTTTTAATGGTATTTTGTGCACTACTGATGGGTACGTGAGTGGGGAGAGGGGTTCAGGATTGGAAGAACTTCTCTCATTGACATGTCAGCCTGTTCCAGCTGAGATGAGGAGGTGTTTGCATGGTGAAGGTTGAAGTGGAGGTGTAGCAACCTGCATGTGGACTCATGACGTTCTTGCTGGATCCAGACGAAAATGGGCTCATACCCAACTAGAAGAAACCGCCGGTGAAGGAGCAACAGCGCACTGGGATGGAAGTGTTCTTATTTGTGGAAAGAATGTTCCGGCTTCCTTTTAATTCAGTGTTAAACTGTGTTGTTTTCAGCGTTGCTGCGAGCTGCAGATCAATAGTGTAAAGATGCTAATGCTGTGCAGGTCTCTCAGCTCTGCAGCCTGTGTGTGTGTTTTCACTCTGCTTTTTTGGATCCTTGTTTGGAGACTCATCACTTCTGTTTCGGCTGCAGCAGGAAGCTGATTTTGACTAAAAAGTGCTGATAAATGGTCAGGGCCCGCCAACAGCAGCGTTAGGTGCTTCAGTCAGGGAGGATGAGACCAGAGCGAGTGTCTGGAGCCATCAGACGGGTTGTGTGAGGGCCTGAGCTACTCATTAAATGCAGTTTTTAAAGCATTGTCATGTTTAGACCAGGAACTGACGCTGGGAACCTAAACTCACCTCTCCTTGATAAAGACCAACCAGGAAGCAGCCAGTGGGTGGCTGCACCTCTGTGCCTGTCCAGGCCTCTGTTCCTCAGATGCAGTGTCATTAACTTCAGCTGAGGCGGCCGCTGTTATTTTTGCAGCACTCTCATATTTTAGTCTCTCATCTCGCGGCGTTTCTACTTCCTATGGAAACAAAACAACTCACGCTTTCCGGCAGGAGGCTGCCCTGCCTGCTGCCTGCTGCTGCTGCATCCTGCTGCTGCCTCCTGCATCCTGCAGCTGCTGCTGCTGCATCCTGCATCCTGCATCCTGCAGCTGCTGCTGCTGCTGCATCCTGCATCCTGCAGCTGCTGCTGCATCCTGCATCCTGCTGCTGCCTGCTGCCTCCTGCATCCTGCCTCCTGCTGCTGCTGCATCCTGCTGCTGCCTCCTGCATCCTGCAGCTGCTGCTGCTGCATCCTGCATCCTGCATCCTGCAGCTGCTGCTGCTGCTGCATCCTGCATCCTGCTGCTGCCTCCTGCATCCTGCCTCCTGCTGCTGCTGCATCCTGCTGCTGCCTCCTGCATCCTGCCTCCTGCTGCTGCTGCATCCTGCTGCTGCATCCTGCTGCTGCTGCATCGTGCTGCCTCCTGCTGCTGCATCCTGCAGCTGCTGCATCCTGCTGCCTCCTGCTGCTGCTGCTGCTGCCTGCTGCATCCTGCTGCTGCTGCATCCTGCTGCTGGCTGCTTCTCGCTGCTGGCTGCTGCTGGCTGCTTCTCGCTGCTGGGTGCTTCTTGCTGCTTCTTGCTGCTTGGCCTCTCACTGCTTCTTGCTGCTGGCTGCTTCTTGCTGCTGGCTGCTTCTGGCTGCTTCTCGCTGCTCGGCCTCTCGCTGCTGGCTGCTTCTTGCTGCTTCTTGCTGCTTCTTGCTGCTTCTTGCTGCTTCTTGCTGCTTCTTGGTGCTTCTTGCTGCTTGGCCTCTCACTGCTTCTTGCTGCTGGCTGCTTCTTGCTGCTTCTTGCTGCTTCTTGCTGCTTGGCCTCTCACTGCTTCTTGCTTCTTGCTGCTGGCTGCTTCTTGCTGCTTCTTGCTGCTTGGCCTCTCACTGCTTCTTGCCTCTCGTTGCTTCTTGCTGCTTGGCCTCTCATTGCTTCTTGCTGCTGGCTGCTTCTTGCTGCTGGCTGCTTCTTGCTGCTGGCTGCTTCTTGCTGCTGGCTGCTTCTTGCTGCTGGCTGCTTCTTGCTGCTGGCTGCTTCTCGCTGCTCGACCACCACAAGTTCTTCTTTTCTGTGTTCCGGCATCGTGGCGGACACCTCCGGTGACTCAACGCCTTCTGTCCTCTCCTGCTGCAGAGCTTTGAATCATCTCAACATTTCACCGTTGCTCTCTCGTCTCTGTGCTGGACCAGACACTCAGTCCAGAGTTGTTCAGTTTCATCCATCATCAACGGGAATGTCGATCCATCATGGTGCTGTCAGAGCTGCAACGATTGTTTCTGTAGTCGATCTGTCGATCACTTTCTCGATTCATCAATAAGTTGTTTGGTTTAAAAGAAATCGTGAAAATGGTTTGTCTGTTTCAGAAAGGCCAAGATCATCTTTAAATGTCTGTTTTTGTCTTAATGAATGAATGAGTTCTAGCTCCGCTTGGTTTGAGCCTCTAATGACTGTGATAACCTGTGATGCACTTGTTTTGTCAGACTTGAAGATACAGACTTCAAATCAGGAAATCCTCATAGTTCATCACATGAATTTATTTTACATGTATATACAGCTGCAATAATTAATCCATTTATAAGATAATTAACTTTTAATTTACAGTATAATTCAGAAACCTACATCTTTCAACATCAGGAATGTTGACGTTTCACCTTATTTTCTTGTTGTATTTCCTCTATTTTTTTGATGTGTGTGTAACATTTCCCCACTCTCTGCTGTGTTGACTCTGCAGTTATACAGTTGCTCTCTCTACTGTGGGACAGTGAAGGTTTGAAGCACTATCAGGCAGATTGTGTTCAGAAATGATCTGTGATTGTGGAAATAGCTGCAGATCAAGTCAATCAGCGAGTCGTCAGTCGTAGTAGATGAAGGATGGAGGATGTTGTTCGTCCTTCACCGACAGCTGATGAAGCTGTTTCCTAACGTTCCTCTCTTGTCTCCTCCTCCTCCTCCTCCTCCTCCTCCTCCTCCTCCTCCTCCTCCTGCTGCAGGCGGAATGGAGCAGTCACCCACATTAAGATCCAGAACACTGGAGACTACTACGACCTGTATGGCGGGGAGAAGTTTGCCACCCTGGCAGAGCTGGTGCAGTATTACATGGAGCATCACGGGCAGCTGAAAGAGAAGAACGGGGACGTCATCGAGCTCAAGTATCCGCTCAACTGTGCAGACCCCACCTCAGAGAGGTGAGTGCCTGGGCGGGCAGACTCACTCCAGCCTCCTGGGTTTCTCTGAGACCTTTGAATGGGTCGCGAATCGCAAATCCTGGAACGAGGGGAGAAGTTACAAGCTGTGAAAGTCGTAAGATTTAGGAGCTGAATTAGTGAGTTCCACAGCATTTCTGAATGTTACCACATCAAATGTGTCCAAGTTAAACTGGGAGTAGATGTGCTTCCACAGATGAAATCAGGGTCAGTTGACAGGGTTAAATGAGACACCAGGGCAGCAAATGTTGATAGTTTGCTTTCCCTGGTGCTCTCGCCTCCATCAAGACGTTCCTTGTCTTGGGAACTCAGTAGAACATCCAGCAGCACCTTCACTGAGCCACGGAGCAGAGGCAGGCGACAGATGAGTTCATCAGGAGTCAGACTGGATGTTCACTGTTTCTCTCACAGTAACTTCTAGTTGTGAAGGAGACCTAGGAGGGTTCAATTCTTCTCTGGTGGTAACATAGATGCTATGGGATGCTACTTTACAGCCCTGTTTTTAGCTGCGGGTATCATAGTCTCTTTCTGGCACCCTCTCATGCTTATCTGGCAACTATAGTCACATAAACGGTGCTAAACATGGTAGCTCCCCAGCTGTTTCTCTGTAGTTTCTGAGTTGCAGCGTCTCATGTTGTCTGGAAGCAGAGCTGACAGTTGGAGCTGTGTGTCAGTCACTCTGAGGTGACATCACATGACGCGTCGCGTTGACCTCTACCAGTCCCAACGCAGCCTTCTCCTGCCCTCCAGGTGGTTCCACGGGCACCTGTCGGGCCGGGAGGCGGAGAAGCTGCTGACGGAGAAGGGGAAGAACGGCAGCTTCCTGGTGAGGGAGAGCCAGAGCCACCCGGGGGACTTCGTCCTGTCCGTCCGCACCGGGGACGACAAGACGGACAGCAGCGACAGCAAGCCCAAAGTCACGCACGTCATGATCCGCTGCCAGGTGCACGCACACACACGCACACACACACTGCTCAGCCTGTCTGCAGGCAGGTAGTGTGTGAGAGCAGAGGCTACAGACCTGCGGTTTGATTCAGCAGGCCCACAGCAGGACACAGGTCTGTTTTTGTCTTGGACGACGTCCCATGTTCCTCGACCCCTCTGAGGGACAAGGTGAAAGGTTTTCCACGGGGAAACGTCAGGATGGTCAGGTCTTCTTCTTTTAAGCTTCATTTTTACACCGTGTCTATCCACCATCCTGCTGTATACTGCCAAAGTTCTGCTCTTTTCAAGTCACATATTTGCATGATCTAAATACATATTCAGTTGAGAAGGAATTCTCCTTTCACAGCTTTGCATAATCTTTACAGATATTCACTTAAAATGAAAAAAAAGCAGGAGATAAGAAAAAAACCCATTAACTTCTAGGTATTATGGTTTAGACAAAAGCAGGACCTCGTTGTATGAACGTCATGATGAGACTGTGGTTTGTAAAGTCTGGACAGGTCTTCTGCTTTTCAGATTAAGATTATTAGTGATTATCTGACAGCGAGTGTGTGTGGATGTTGGTCGTGAACCAGGCTGAACACTGGGAAACCGTTGCCATGACAGCAGGAGGAGGAGGAGGAGGAGGGGGGGGGGGTTGATCACACCTTGTGATGCGTCCTCACACTCAGATAATCCCAGGCCGATCTGAAGCTGCTCCAGTGATTCACAGCCTCAGACACCAGCTGAGTGAGGGCAGCTGGTGTATGGTATGGTGCCTGCGGTGCCGCTCTACATGTCACCTCCTGATAACACGTGTTTCCCCTGAACAGACGTATCAATAAGTACCAGACGTGTCAGTAAGAAGGCAGTAAACCAGCCTCCTCCCACAGGGAGAGCACAACGGCTCCCAAACAACAAGTGTTTATGTTGACTCCTCATTTTGAACCCATATACTCTCAGTAGTGTAGTTTTCCATGATGCTGGCGGACCATAGGTACTGTTCTTGTGAAAGGAGGTGTGGGCCGTACAGACTGGGACCACTGGTCGGGCTCTGGGAGATTCTGATGCTGACAGCTTTAAATGGAGAGCAGCTTGTTGGGAAGACGTCTTCAGGAGGTGTTGAAACTAACGTCAGGAGTCCTGTATGAGAGCTGACTCCTACCCGCTGGCCACGTTAACTAGTTATCCTGACAGGTTAACTAGTTAACTAGTCCTCTCAGCAGGTTAGCAGGCTGTAGGGGAAACGGAAGCAGAGGCTGTGATGGTGGGGGGGTCACTAGTCCCCACAGTGGAAAACCCCAAAACCACACACACACACACACACACACACACACACACACACACACACACACACACACACAGATCTACACAGACACACACATGCAGGCACACACACACACACAGAGCTACAGACACACACAGACATTCGCACACACACACAGAGCTACAGACACACAGACATTCGCACACACACACAGAGCTACAGACACACACAGACATTCACACACACACACACACACAGATCTACACAGACACACACACACAGATACAGACACACACGGACACAGACACACACGGACATTCA
>CM055201.1:22208327-22230827 GCA_029224185.1 Karalla daura | reverse complement strand
ATTAAATTTTGTAGGTGTTCAAGCTCTGTCCAAATAGTTTGAGTCACTTGTGACCAAAGGTTTATTTTCCTGAACTTGACCTTTGGTTTAATTAGTTGTTTGTGGTTTTCCTGGAGACTTTCCCTCGGTCCAGAAGGTGGCGCTGGTGCACCAGAAGCTATATCTTCAACTCCACACCAGCCTGCTCTACAAGTCCTTGGCTTTAACGCTTCAGTGGCCCAGTGTCCAGATTAGTTTGAAACATCCACCAACACACAGCACTAATGTTTTGATCTCAAAATGAACAGTTGTTGTGATGTTCTGAGCTGAGCTGCCCCGCTGTAGCAGCCACTCAGTAAACCCACACCAGCCAAATAAAACAAGTCATAGGCTGAGGAGGAGAGGCTGCTGTTGGGGAGGCACTGGGAGGTGATGAGCAGCCCAGCACACCTGTGGCCGGGCCTCACTCTGCCGTGTTCCCAGGTGTGGACTGCGACATCGACGTTCCCAAGACGATCCAGATGGTTCGCTCCAAGCGCTCGGGGATGGTGCAGACCGAGGCCCAGTACCGCTTCATCTACATGGCCGTGCAGCACTACATAGAGACGCTGCAGAGACGCATCGAGGAGGAGCAGGTGAGCCCTGGCCCCGCCCTGACCCTGCTCATGGCCCCGCCCCCTCCCAGGCCCCACCTCTGACCTCTAACCTCTGACTGTCCCCTCTGTAGAAGAGTAAAATCAAAGGACGAGAGTACACCAACATCAAGTACTCCATGTCGGACCTGACCGGAGGAGAGCAGAGCCCACTGCCCCCCTGCACCCCCATCCCCACCCCCACCTGCACAGAGTGAGTCCCCAACACCTGAGTGTGTGTGTGTGGTTGTGTGTCTGACCTGTGTGTGCTTGTGCATGTTTGTGTGTTTGTGTATGTGTGGTTGGCATTTAGAGTGTGTGTGCATGCACATTTCTTTGTCAGGTCTTTGATCTTTGGTCTGTCCGACATGTGGCATGCTGGTCTGTGTTAGGTGTTTCTTTGTGTACCTTTTTTTTTTAATTTTGTATATATGTGTGTGTGTGTGTGTGTGTGTGTGTGTGTGTGTGTGTGTGTGTGTGTACGTGCGTGCAGGATGAGGGAGGACAGCTCCAGAGTGTATGAGAACGTGGGTCTGATGCAGCAGCAGAAGAGCTACAGATGAGACTCACCTTTGACCCCAGAGCTCCATCACTTCCAGGTGCGTTCTAGAACCAAGGTCTCAGGTCTGGTCTCATTGTTATTAATGTTATTTTTTACCAGTTTTCTGTTTTTTTTAAGTTAAATATCATCCAGACTCCCTATTTAGCACCACGTGTCCTCCCCCCTCAGGATCTCAGACCTGACCGTTTTCTCGCCAGCCACACCTTGACGCCTGAGACTCGACCGTGACCACATGAACTATGAAACGACAAGAAAACGACGACACAGAAGATAACAACACACAAAAGCTTCAGAGAGAGAGAGACCAGACTCCAGAGTCCTTCTGGCCTCGCTCCTCCTCCTCCTCCTCCTCGGCCCCTCTATGAAATGTAAACCACTGTGATCTTCATCTTCATCATCAAAGAGCCTTGAGAAGCCCGACCTGCTCCAGCTCCAGTTTGGGTTCTAGCCTTTGTAACCCCCCCAGCAAGGGCTGCACACAGCGAGCACTCTCTAACCTTCACTTTTCTATCTTTACGTTGAATTAACCAAAGGAAGATCATAACCTAGATTGTAGACGGAAACCTGAGGCCTGTGCCAAAAAACAACAAAAACCGCCAATTAAGATGAATGAGTTGCTCCACGTTTCTCCACAGCCAATTAGAAGTCTCTGTTTGGGCCTCTGACGGAAGCGGGAGACGAGACCTTATTGTGGACGAATTTTTCCAGCGATTTAATGTCTAGTTTTCACTGTGTATGTTGTGTTTTTAGAGGAAAAAAAAGT
Source organism: Karalla daura (assembly GCA_029224185.1). Taxonomy (NCBI): domain Eukaryota; kingdom Metazoa; phylum Chordata; class Actinopteri; order Chaetodontiformes; family Leiognathidae; genus Karalla; species Karalla daura. Next base: position 22,228,891 of record CM055201.1, on the reverse strand, counting down.
TTCAGGATGAACTATCGGTAGTTTAAACCCATCTTTTTTTTTTTTTTTGGATTTGTAACCCACTAAAAACATGAATTCCTTCTTTTCTTTTTTCTTTTCTTTTCCCTAGTCTTTGTCACACCTGAGCCGCCTCAGAGCGAGAGAAACAGACGTTCACGGTTTGTTTTGTGGACTCTGATAACGTGCTTCTGTCGGTCCGAGCTCCAGCTCCAAACCTTAACGTACGCCTTCGCCTCGCAGCCGAGCCTTTGTTTCCCCTGCTGGATCTGCTGGGCCGGACGATCTAAACCGACCTGGTCTGGTCCGGTCCAGTCTGGTCTAGTCTGGTCCAGTCTGGTCCGGTCTAGTCTGGTCTAGTCCGGTCTGGTCCAGTCTGGTCCAGTCTGGTCTAGTCTGGTCTAGTCTGGTCTGGTCCAGTCTGGTGCAGTCTGGTCCAGTCTGGTCCAGTCTGGTCCAGTCTGGTCCGGTCTAGTCCGGTCTGGTCCGGTCTGGTCCGGTCTGGTCCGGTCTAGTCCGGTCTGGTCCAGTCTGGTCCAGTCTGGTCCAGTCTGGTCCGGCCGGAGGGGTTCAGGAGGGTTTCACGCCTGCACTCGTGTGTCTGCCGTGTCAGATTACGTCTGCTGACGTCTTGAGATTTCAGGGGAGTCTGTTGCCGCAGACGCACGGCTGCCAAAAAACTTTGTTTTTTTGTATTTCTTTTTAAAAAAGTGCATATTACATTTTCTTCCTTGTTTGTTTTTTTCTTTTTTTAAGGACAAATGCCTTTTTTGTGTACCATTGCCTTTTTTTTGAGCACCAACATACTTAATTTTAAAGAGTCACTGTTTTTAAAAAGAAGCAATCACACATCCGTCAGCTGTGGCACTATTAGATATGTAGTTATAGACCCCCCCCCTCCCTGTGGTAGTCAGCTGGTTCCAGTAGATCTCACACACACACACACACGCGCATAAATGCACAACTTTCTCTATTTTCTTCTCCATCTAAAAACAGTTTAAAGGACGTTTTAGACAGTTTGGGAAAAAATTCTCACAAAGAGTTTGATGAAAGCGCCTCTTTTGTCCGGATAAATGCGTCAATCTTGAGATTTAGCCCCGCCCACTGCTAGCTTAGCATCGAGACTGTAGAAGCCGTCTACCAGCATCCCTAAAGTGTTTCACACACACACACACACACACATACACACATACACACATTCCCGGGTTAAATCGGTACAGAACAGAGACGCGAGCCAATCACAAGTCAGCGCTAGCAGTTTCCCTCCGCTCCCAGTCTTTGTGCTAAGCTAAGCTAATGGTGGAATCTCCCTGTCGAGCTCTCTGCAGTAATGAGCGCGTTTCTTCTTCTCTGTTCGTTTCCTCAGCCTGCTGCAGTGTTTGTGGGGCGTGGACTTTTCTCCTCTTTTCTTTTTCTTTTTAAACTCGGGGCCTACAGTGTCTTTACAGTGCTTTTTTTTTGTTTTTCTTCCTCCATCGAGCGTTTCCAGCTCTTGCACATGTGGAACTTTGCTCATCTCTACGCCTTGAGGGACAGATCTCAACGGCTCTAAGAAATCATGAAATCAGTGGGTTTTTGTTTGTCTGTTTGTTTGTTTTGGACTGTGTATTATTAACACCCAGCTGCTGCTTCACAGCGTGCGATGTTTGAACGGTTTCAGCTCCGGCAGTGTGTTGTACTGTACGCAGTTTTATCGTCTAACGGATGATGATGAGTTTGTGCCCGTCACATGTTGCTTATGGTGTTTTTTGTGTCCTATGACACGTAAAATTGTGTGAATGTGTGTGTGTGTGTGGGAGTGCGGCTGCTTGTCAGCCTCGTATTCTCCAGATACTTTTTCTCATTTGTTTTTTTTCCTTCTTCCCAGATGATAAAACTGCTTTTTTCCATTTATCATGTAAGCAATTTAGATGCATAGACGTGCCTTCTATGCATACGCCTCTTGTGTACGTGATGGCAATGAAAAACGACAACACACAACTGTGCTCTTTAGTTCCGCCGCCATTCAAGAACCTGTAACACCTAAATGTGAATTATTTCATCCTGAACAAAAGAGGAAAAAAAATCATCGCAATGCAAACAAACTATATTTTTTAACATGTATATTGTACATGAGTACTTGGTAGAGGAGAATGTACTTACTAAACATATCTACTTGCCAATAAGATAAACTGTCTGTATATTCCTACAGCTTTCTCTCTGCGACACAGGGAGGGACCTCTCACAAAGCTTAAGAGGTTTATTGTATGACTTTCAATGCAATTAACCATGTTAACTTCCTCAGTAATAACAATAAATGACAGGCTCACGCCACCTCGTGTCTGGCTGTTGTGTCATACGCATATCAGAGTCGAACATGCACAGAAAATCAGATCAACAGGTCATTTATATCATTTTAAAAGTGAATTTCTTATGATCAACTTCACACTCAATCTGTCTCTATCTCCCATTTCAAGGAATCTTGCCAAGTTAAATTTTTGTATGTTTCAGATTGATAAATTGGGTTGTAAATTGCCACAAAGACTTGTGAAAATTGTAGAAATGCTGTTTCATAAAATCCCAAATCAGGTATTCAAATGACGTTTTATGTCCTCACCTCTCTTAAAGTTCTAGAAAACTACAAATTTTCTCACCCCTTTTCAGTCTTTCCCACACCTTTCATAGCAGTGCAAATTCCATAGTTTATGTTGTGAGATTAAAATAAAGTTCAGGCAGAATGAGTAATCCTGATTGTGAAATGTTAAGCACCCCTGTGACAGCTTCTGCAGGCTGATGGAAGTGAAGCTCCCAAGTGGAGAGACGGAGAAGATGATGAAGGGTGACAACAGTTTAAGTACAACTGTTTGTGATGAAGACGATGCTGACGCAGAGGGAGAGAAAGCGCTGAAGTTTGAAGCTGAGAGATAAGAAGAGACGTGTCAGGGAAAGTGGAAATGAGCATTGGACGCAGCTGAAGTATGAGACCTGAGCTGAGCTGCAATTTAAGTGTAGAATAAATAAAGCAGAATGAACGTCGAGTAGCAAAGTGCCTCTGACAAATCAGAATAAGTAGAGGAAGGTCAAATAAAAGCCGTGCAACCTCTGAAATACAGCTCACAATTAGTATTAATATCCATGTTTACTCTCTGATGAGTATTTAAAGTCATTTTTATTAGATAGTTAGAATGATAATTTCAATATACTTGTTTCAGGGTCTTATATGTGCGTTTTTATACAGGAGAACTTCCGGCAGTTACCATAGCAACATTACGAATAGTTGCCGAAAAAAGACCGGGCTGTTCAACTTCCAAACAAAGACAACTGTATTCTCTTAGTCGCATTTCTGCCTTGTAAAATAATACATGAGACTCGTGAACTCATCAAATAGTTGACTCTCTTGTCTGTAATATATTAATCTGTCGTTCCTGACTGCAGCCGAGATGTGTTTCTCGTTCCGAGGAACTTCCGGTTCATTTTATACGACCTCTCTGGACGATACCCTGCGTTGCGTTCACGTGCAGCTAAGGACGAAGATAAGATAAAAGATCTGTTTTCCCTCCTCTCTGTCAGTAACTTTATCATCATTCAGGGTTAGGGTTACACAAAAACTACTACTGAAAAAAAGTTTTTAAAAGTGTGTTTGCTCAATGAGGAAACAAAAGTGAGTCCAGTACGTTTCACGATGAAACAAAATGAAGATGATGAGCAGTCTAGTGAAAGCATGAGCAGGTTTTTATTTACAGACCCTGCGGTTAATAAAGAGAAAACAACAAATATGAGGCTTAATACTAAATGCCAACATTACACCCAGTCCTCGAGCTCCAGTAGCGTCAGTGGAGAGCCTCAGAAGCTTTCATAAATTATTGCTCCATCACCTCCATTTTCTCCATTATTCTCCTGTGAATCACAACACAAACACAACACTCTGACACACTTTAACTGGCAGCTTTCACATAACTGCGCCATATTAAAAAACAAAAAAACAAAAACGTATCTACGAAATAATCTGTAAGTCCCTGAACGCACCACCAGGCTAAATTTTGATGTTGTCAATAGAACCTGAATGCCCTGTCAGCTGCTGTCTTTCTTCCAATATATACACATATATTTACAGTAACTTTATTGCTTTAAATGTATATTCACAGGGATATTCATAATAGTAAATAAAAACAGAGAAATGAATAGAAATACATTTTGTTTTCTAGTCAACTGATAATAACGACACTAGCTATTTGAACAAAATTTCAGTGTTGAGGTATAAGACACATCTCATAAAAAAGAGGCACTTTTAGCTGTGACTGGACAGATATATTCCATCATGTAGACGTGTTTTACTCTCTGGAACCAGTATGGGAGGGTTAGTCTTCATCCAGTCAACAGTAATCCATTCATAATCAACCAGCTGATGTGATCTCTACCTGACTGTCTGCTGCTCCTGAACGCGTCACTGCTCTGTGTCCTAGTGGTTGTAAAGCCTGCACAGACACACACAGTGAGACATGGACAGTCAGCTCCAGGAACATGAACAGCTCCACCAGCAGCTTCTCATCTCTCCTTCATTCTGCACTCACAGTGTTGTCCTCCGCTGCTCTCTGCCTCCCTGGGAAACAAACCACAGAGCAACATTTCAGCTCCAAGAACGCACGCTTTGAGTCGGTCTGTGTGGACGGACTCCGGCCTGGAGCTCCTCACCTGCAGCTCTGAAGAGGAGGACAGTGATCACAGTGACGAGGAGCAGCTCGACCACACGCATCACCAGCATCATCATGTTGCCAACAGAGCATCCTGAATCAGCTGTGGAGCAGAGGACAACAGCGTCTCAGAACACCAAGCTGTACAGAAGTCCAGAACGGGGTTCAAAAGTCAGAAAATTCACAACAAATCAACCACATGTTCTACAGACTTCAGAACAATCTGAAAACACTTACCTATGAACCTAAACTGAGCCTACAGTGCATCGAAATCTTATACATTCAAAACATATGCATGCTAATTCTTGCCAGATACATTTCCAAAGTTTGTTTAAAAAATGGCAAAATTTTGAAGTTATGGTAGAATTTTATCTCAAAATAAAATAATAATTTTTCTTTATTTCGTTACCATCCGGGCTCGTCTCATTAACTGACGAGGGCTAATCTGAGCGCTACCTCCAGCAGAAGCAGACAGACAGTTTGTGCCGTGGTTAAACCTTGACTGAAGTTCATCCCGACAAGCGGATCCATAGTAGATGTTCCTCGACCTCCTCCTGGGCTCTTCTTATTTCTGCAGCTCTACGTCTCCCACAGTACGCACCATCGAGCTTCTACTTATGTTTTCTGTCTCTTCTCAGAAAAAACCATTGACGTCCTGTGAGACACCTACTTCCCGTGAGCGGTCACACATTATCACTTCATCGCACGTTCGCGCGAATTGACGCTGATCTTATCCCTGAACTTCAGGATGTTTCTCTGTAATCTATCTGTGGTTTGTTGGACCTTACGCTACCTCTGCATGAGCACAAACGCCCGCAGCAAAGTGAGAGATCGGATTTAGATTCACTCTGAACAGTGTCAATCAGGTGTGTGTGGACTCATCTGCACTGTGTATTTAATGCTAATTAGCGATGTTAGCACTGCTAGCATATAGAACTGGTGGCTAAACATCATTCATATTGAAAATAAGCAACTAGGTCAACGTGCAACTGCTCCTCTGCAGGGCAGAGGGACATCAAGTGGTGGGGTTGCAGACTGCAACCTCTCACCTCACTCTTGCTCTCCTTTTTTAGCATCTTCTCTCACACTGCAACCACAGACTGTCTATAAATAGACTGTCTGTTAACAGACTGTTCGGGTTAGGGTTAGGAGCTCATTTATCAGCTCTGGCAGCAACATTATTTATTAATTAATTTAGTAAATTAACTGTAAAGGCAAGGGAAGTTTATTTGTATAGCACCATTCATACACAAGACAATAAATAGGGCTTTAGAGGACAGCGCAGTAAACAATCACAATATAGCGATGACAATAACACTAAGCATAATGATGAATAGATCAGAAACATTTAGATAGAGGTGTGGACAGAACTGATCATGACAGAAAGTGCGTTCATTACGCTGAAGGTCATGCAGAACCCCCGGGGGTCAGTTTGGTCCCGATCGAGGTGCAACGAAGCTGACGTGAGTTCAGAGCGTAACGAGGGAAACGACATTTAGAAAAGAGCAGACGGACGAAAAGAGAGAGAGAGAGACAGAGAGAGAGAGAGAGAGAGAGAGAGAGAGAGGAGGAGAATGTGTTTGTTGTGCTGTCAGAGAGGAGACGTCGCTGCTCATGAACATCCTGGACGGTGCAGGCCTGCAGCGACCTGAGGAGCAGAGTGTGTCAGCGTTTACAAGGAGACAACACAGCCTATGACCTGATCACACACACACACACACACACACACACACACACACACACACACACACACACACACACACAGACACACCAGACATCAAGGAGTCTCTTATTCTCTCTCAAGGATTTCCCTGGAGTCCAGAATCTTCCTGTACAGAAGAAATAAAAATAAGATCCACATATGTAGCAACACGATGGGTCAGTGAGTGGCACTATGACATCATAATGGAAAGACTTCAGGTTTGCTATTGTTATAACATTGTATTACAGCTTATTACACCCCCTAGTGGTGAACAAGCGAAGCAAAGAAACAAAATGCAGATTTATTTTTTTATTTTTCTCTTTCTTTACAAATACCCTCTCCCCCCTCCTCTCTCTCTCTGTCCCTCTCTCTCCTCTCTCCCCTTACCCCCCCATCTCTCTCTCTCTCTCTCTCTCTTTACCCCCCCCCCCCTCTCCCCTCACCCTCCCACCAGCTGCAGTGATTGGCTGGAAAAACCTTGCTACTCGTTTGTTTCATGCCACCGACAAGTTGATGTGCTGTGACACATCTGTAGTGGGAAAGACACACACACACACACACACACACTGAATAACCAACCAACTCACTAACACACACAGATACACACACACACACACAGTTGGAGGCATTCAGGCATAGAGAGCGAGCGAGTAGCATCTGGACATTTTCTCTGAAGGACTTTATACCCTGGGTTATTAATGACATTACTGAATACAGACGTGTGTGTCTGTTTGTGTGTGTGTGTGTGTCTGTGTGTGTGTGTATGTGTGTGTATCTGACCTTAAGATCTTGTGTGTGCATGCTGATGAATGTGACATTTATCAGTCAGTAATCTGTGATTCCCGATGCGTCCTCTGTTTTCCTGTTTTCCTCAAACACACACACACACACACACACACACACACACACACACACACACACACACACACACTCACACTCACATACACACACACACACACACTCACACCAGCAGGAGGCCGCCTCATCGCCTGAGTCCAGGTTTTATTTTGGAGTCACTCCCTCATTAAATGGAAACACACCCTCAGAACCAAGGTCGTGTGAGCGGGTCGACCGAGGCGAGAATCATCTGGACCTCCAGCGAAAACTCACAAATTCATCTATCTATCTATCTATCTATCTATCTATCTATCTATCTATCTATCTATCTATCTATCTATCTATCTATCTATCTATCTATCTATCTATCTATCTATCTATCTACCTATCTATCTATCTATCTATCTATCTATCTATCTATCTATCTATCTATCTATCTATCTATCTATCTATCTATCTATCTATCTATCTATCTATCTATCTATCTATCTATCTATCTATCTATCTATCTATCTATCTATCTATCTACCTATACATCTATATATCTATTTATCACCCATGCATCCGTCCATCCAGTTATCTTTGATCTACGTGTCCAGAACCTGTTAACTAGTTACTCTCATCCCAGTCTAATCACAACTACTTATTTTCATTTCTCTCTCTCTCTTTTTTTTGTCCCTTGATCTCTCCTGCTCCCTCCTTCTTCAGAACCTGCTCCGGCTTCTTCTCTCAGGGTTGAACAGACATTAAATTCTGCGAAAGTCCCGAAGCTGCTGCTGCTGCTGTGGTGTTTGGGTGTGTGTGTGTGTGTGGGGGGGGGGGGAGGGTCTGGGCAGGTGGGGGTGGGGGGGGCACTAGGGGGCGACAGCAGCTCATACTGGATGATTGACAGCAGTTTGATTAGTGCAGAACCTTCGGTCTGGTCCTGGGAGACACTTTTACAACAGCTCTGTAAATCAACACACACACACACACACACACACACATATACATATACATGCAGCTTTGCTCTGTTTAAGCCTCGACACCATAAACATTTCTGTGTGTGTGTGTGTGTGTGTGTGTGTGTGTGTGTGGCTCCAGGTTAACTCCTGGCCTCGTCCTGCTGAATCGTAGAATTACATAATCGTTTGGGTGGCTAATTGCACGCGGCCGCGGCTCTATCGGGTTTGTATTGTATGGCACACAATGGCGTGCAGCTGTGTAGCTCCGGGGGCAGATAAAGGGCCAGAAATAGATGTGAGGCAGTATTCCCATATGGCGCGTGAATGCAGTCAGGAGAGGCAGGTCAAACGCTGGGTCTCATCCTTCAGAAAGAGCAGAAAATGAAATTATGACAGCGATCCAGTCATGGCGACAGTCACGATTCCAGATCATTTACTTAGAGGGCGAAATGCTGTAGAAACGCTGCTGCTCGCCATAATGGACAGGTGGTAATCCAATTAAACAGACTGGATTCACAATTAAAAAGAAGATTTAGAGCAAAATATGCTGAATTGGCTCCAGTTTTTCTGTGAAAGTGGCGAGAGCAACACACTGTTTTTTAAAGATTATCTGTAATTTTAAATGAGATATTCTTTCATTTTTCCCTCAATGGGGAAATAAGAGATAAGATGGGATTTAGTAACGCTTTATTATGGAAAGTTTCCAGTGTAGCAGCAGCTGGTTAGAGTGTTCCACAATGACAGTTTTAACTCTTGTTCGTCTTTTTATCTCTGGATTACATGCGTGTTTAATCCTGTCCTCTTCAGTGTGTTTAATCTGCACGTCTGTCATTTCACTGGAGAATCACGGACGTTGACCGACTGACCCCTGGAGGATGCTCCGATGCTTCGACCCACACGATCCTGGAAACCAGATGAAGAAACATGAAAGTGTCTCACCTCCAAATCAGCAGAGAGACAGGAAGCTCCTCACATGATACAGTGATCTTCAGAGTCATTGTGCAACACTGGTTCGGTACTTCTGTGTACTTACTGAACATAGAAGTGCTTTTTATTTGCACTTCCTGCAGCAATAACGTACACTTTTCTCTTTTACATATCTGCTCTTTCAGCTTTTCTTTCTTGTGCCACTGAGATTCTCATTTTTGCTTAAATTCTTTCAGTTCTTAAATTCTTCCTCTCGATCTCTTGCACAGTTTCCACCACGGGGTCCAGTCAGAGACATGGCTGATGTCTGGCACGTATCTGCATGAAGAGTCCTGAGTCTTAAGTTGTGTTTCAGAGTGGAGATGAATGAAATGACGTGACTATGAAGCGTTGGGCTGAGCTGTGTGAACAGTCTCTCCTAGTTCACTTTGCCAGGAACAGCGGCCTCGCCACTCTGTCTGGAGCTGACGAGATGAGAGTGGACGGGTTTAGTTGGACTGGGAGCGAGCGATGGAGAGATGGGTGGGGGGATGGAGGAGGGATGGAGGGAGGGAGGGAGGAGGGATGGAGGGAGGGAGGCGGAGCGAGGCTTTACTACAGAGTGAGAGCTGAGGAGGCTGCAGAGCGCAGCGAGCGGAGGATGCTGGATGCTGGGAGCTGAGCTGGAGCTGCTGGCTGTCACTCCGAGGAGACTCCGTCCTGACTGCACCCAAAAGAGCAGCTGCAGCACCAGGTGACAGCACCTCAGGTAAGACCGCACATCCCGCCTCTCATTCTGCCTCCTTTTAGTCTGTCTTCATCAGACTTTAGCAGGATTCTGTGCTTTTAGGGTTGAAAATGTCACTGCTTCCACCAGGAACTTTTCCTTTGGATTTCACTGAGCTTCAGGACCCACAAATATAAATAAATCAGAGGTTTATGAGCAAACCTCTGAACCTGCAAGATTAACGTTATCTATAAGAAAATTAATATCATAAATTCTACAAAGATCCTTCTCCTGTCTTTGAATAATAACGAGCTGTTACATATACCATTTAAGTGTAAAAATCACTTTGAGCAGTGTTTTGTTTGCAGAACAGGATGATAAGCAGCGTTTAATGTCACGTCCTGAGACACGATGTGTTTCCATGTTGTCGACTTCCTTCAGAGACCGAGGATGTGAGCAGCAAAGACTTAGAGCATATTACATAACAGATACTGATCAAGAGCAGTGGAGACAACGATGAAAGTGGAGTGATATTTCAAAGGTCTGACATGTCTTATGGTGTTTTTCATTATATTTGTATTTAGTCACACACACACAACTGGGATCATATATCCTCTTGAAGCAGTTATTTCATACATTCTTCACCTCTATAATGTTTGTTTTTTGCCTATTCGTGTTGCCTGAAGCTGATGTGATGTGATGAAGCCTTTTGTTATTCATCTTCTGGAAATTTACAAGACACTGAGAGAGAGAAAACATAAAAAAACGATAAATATATTGGACTATCCATTCATCTATGAAGCTTCTAGTCTCTCTATAAAGGGAACACACCCTGGTCAGGTTACAGGACACACACACACACACACACACACACACACACATATGCACACAGGTATTAGGTGTAAAACCACGAACAGTATGAAGAGAGATATTCTGTTTAGTGTTATTTTTACATTAGGTAAAGTATAAAACTCGAACATTGTTAACTAGTGAGTTCAGTTGTGCAGCATCAGGCATGTGCCTCCCATGCTAATGCTAAGATTAGCGCCTGTTAGCTTTAGCTGTAGCTTATCAACATGCTGAATTTCATTTATTTGAATATTGTTCATAAGTTAAAAACTAAGAATTTGCAGATTCCCTGACGTTTGCAGGTCAACTGCACAGTAACTTTTACTATTCGGTTTTGACCAGATAAAGCACGAAGCTAGCATGTTAGCATGCTTTGAATAGAGTTTACAGTTTCTCCAAAATGCTAAAATAACTAACTGCTACTGACTCGGGATGTAATGTTGTTAGATCATACTAGTATAGTTAGTTGTTTGCTAGCTTACTCAAGCTAGCAATTGCCTGTTGTTTGCTGTCTTCATGCTAAAATAAGCTAAGCTAAGCTAAGCTAATAAGCTAACTTGTTTGGTTGCAGCCTCACATTTAACTGACTGATGTGGAAGTGGAAAAGATGAAGGGAGGAGTGAGAATATGTCTCTATTTGATCCACATTGGGGAAATTTCAATTGGGGTGACATGGTGTCATGGTGTCAGAGACGGTTGGAATCCCAGTCTGTCCTTTCTGTGTGGAAACACTTGTATGTTCAGGTGAAAGACTCCAAATCCCTCTTAAAGGAGTGTGAAAGAGTTAATGGTGTGTGTTGCGATCATGACATAAATATCAACCTCATTCTTTCAGTAGCAATTTCTCATAACCTGAAAGTGGAAATGGGAGCGGAGGCATTTGTTTGGTCTCTCTGGTTTTCTCTGGTCGAGACTAAAGCGGTAAAGTCGAGGTTTGAAGTGAGGCAGAGGAAGAAGAGAGGATGAAGGGGAAACCTGCACCCACTCTGTGTGTGTGTGTGCGTGTGAAATCGATTTGCAAAACCATAACATTTGCTTTTTTTTCATTTTGTCTGTGATCCTGAGCCACAGTCGAGTTTATTGAACCCCCTTCCTCTTTCCCATGCCCCCCCGTAATCCTGGCTGGAGGCCCCCTCTGACCCCCCCCACCCTGCAGGTGTGTGTGTGTGTGTGTGTGTGTGAGGGGGTGGCGGTGGATTAGGCAGGCTGCTGAGCGCTCAGGTGCTGACTGATGCGGCTAACGTGCTTGAACAGAATCGTTTTAGGCCGATTCAACGCCGTCCGCCCGTCCGTCCGCCTGCTGCTGAACTCAGGAGAAATATTCCCCGACTCTGAGGGTTTTTTTTTTTTTCTACTTGTGTCAGTGTTTTTCTTCTTTTCTGTGAGACGTTTGCACTCAGGACTTAATTGTCTCGAGTGCTGCTTTCAGCAGTAAAACACCCACTCTGCTCAAGCAAAGCTTCTTCCCAATTACGCACACGTCCCCGTTTCTCATTAATCTGTCACAAAAGCTGCGACTGGTGCCTGACTCGACCGTTACCACAGATGAGACTCACTCAGGTGTTCTGATAATCTGCTGCTTTGAAGGGCAAAACAAACCTGAAGGAGCCATAATCGATGGATGCTGGAGGAACGCAGCCCAGTGGGCTCCCAGTGGTGAACAGCCCTCCCAGTGTCATCACGTCATTCTGCTGGTGTCTTGCTTTGTCTCACAGACGCTGATCTGTCTGTCAGAATATGGGGAACATGTTCTCAAACTCTTTTTATAAGGGCTGGGAATTGATAAGGATTTAGAGTATTCAATTCCATTATCGATCATCTTGGCGATTCTCACGGGGTGAGAAGGAAAAGAAAGGGTGCAGACGTACGGTGGCTGACAAGGTCAAACGGGAAAATGGAGCTTTGATGCAAAACCAAAAACACAAAAACACACAAAACACTGCAACTGAGAAATGTTTTGAACCAAAAGAGAAATGTATGGAAGCCCATTCACGCCACTTGGAAAAAATCAACAACCTCAGAATAACTCTCACTTAACTTAGAATAAAATAATGATCTCAAAGTTTTGACTTTTGAGTTAGTATGACGTATTTCCTGAAGTGGTGGAAATGAGCTTAAATAGAAATGCAATTATAAACCAAAAATCCAAAACAAAACCAGAGAAACAGAAAAGACCAGGCTGCAGTTCCTCAAACGACCACTCGGGGCATGATTGAGACAATCTCCATGGATCACAATGATAAAAAGATGAATAAAACATAGGTAGATACAAGGATAGATAGACAGATAAACAGACACCTGTATTAATCAAATTATGAGCATCAATATGAAGCCAAACCAACACAAATACACGTGATATTGACCCAGATACGTGATAAGTTGTTGTGAAATGTCAGATGAGACTCGTGATCGGGGAGCTGATCAGATGATTGATCTCTGTGGTTGCACAGATGCCGCAGCAGAGACGCCAATACCGCGTGCATGAGAAACATGGTCCGACATATTAATTTCACCTGACATCGACCTTTGGTATTGACGCAGATGTTGTTGATATGCGAAAGAAGACCCAGCATCTGCAGCCTCGTCTTCGAAGCCAACCTGGACAGTCCTTTAAAGACTTGGACGTTCAGTTTAGCAGAATCTGAGCCTGATATTGATGCTGCTGCGTTTCTGTGAATGACAGAATACCTGGTTCACCTTCAGATGCTTACACTGATGAGGACGTAATTTAAGGTAAGGTGTGAGGATCTGCAGCCAGGTGAACCCGTAGTGAAGGTGAAGGTGCTGAACCAGTGGTTTCTACTGAGTCTCTGGGAAATATGTGAGCTATAAATGCAACAACACATTTGATAAAACCTGTCATTTTACTGTATTTAGTGACCATTTCACCTCATTGGAAGCATCTAGTATATCAGGTTGTTGTCCACTGATCCAGTTCCTCCTCCATACTTCATATCTGTTGAGTCCCTGCGGTTTGATCTATCCACAGATGTAGGAGCTGATACATACTCCAGGGCTGGACTTTTCTATTGTGCTGGAGGAGTCCGTGGTTCAGAGTGATGTAAGACCAGTTTGTTGTGGTATTGACGGACACTGGTCATAAACCAGTGTGAGGTTCAGGGGGGTCGAGTCCATCGTGACCCCATCCAGCACAGAGCAGCCAATCGGAATTCATGAATTTCCCATTTTAGACACGTCCACTCATTCATATGTACGATAATGCACCATCCTCCCCCTCCTCCTCCTCCCCTCCTCCTCCTCCTCCTCCGCCTCCTCCTCCTCCTCCAGACATATATTGCCAGTGTCAGGGCTCTGGATCTTCTCCCCGAGCTGCAGCACCGTGTTTGATTAGCTGAGCGTGGAGCGGACGGTGGGACAGGTTTGTGTGTGACTGCTCTGAGCCGTCCTGTGTGTGTGTGTGTGTGTGTGTGTGTGTGTGTGTGTGTGTGGTGACCCACATTGAGGCCTGTGAGGAGCCCTGGGGGGGACGGACACGTCCCACACACACCAGCCTCTGTCTGTCTGTCCCGCTGGAACACGCTCAGGAAAACAGACGACGATGATGTAACAACGACACAACAGCCTCACGAAGCTCAGACGATCCGCTCAGTTCATCCCACGTCCCCGATGAAACTTTTCAGGGAGTTCCACCTGAGAACGACTCGATGGAGGTGTCTGAACGAATCTGGTTTCCCTTTAGATGTGTTTTTGTTTCAAAGCATCTTTACATAATTTGGACTTTTCAGTGTATTATTATTATTTATTTATTCATGACATCAAAACTCTGAAAACAGCCACGTAACTATGGCAACATGTAACATACTATGACATACGTGGCAGTATGTGATATTAGATTAGATTAGATTAGAGAAAACAATAATCCATATCCATAAATTACATACATGATAAGGACAGGACCTTTCTCCTCATTTTCTGGTGTTAATATAGCTCCTCTCATGCTGATCTGGCAACCACTCGTAGGCTTCACTCTGACTGGCTGTGTCACCTGTCACTCACATGAATGATCATGTGACTTCTGTGAATTCTACAGGACTTAATGAGACTGTGTGACCTATGTGACGCTGTGTGGCTGAACGTGTCTAAACATGACTCTATACGTCTTTACCTGACTCTACGTGACTCTAGGTTCCTTCTGTGAAGCGTAGCTCCTCAGCTTGTTCTCCTCCACTAAGTGGTAACTGGAGCTCTGCTGCAGCTATGGAGGAGGAACTAGAGACTGAAGAGGAACCTGAGGAGGAACCAGAGACTGAGGAAAACCTGAGGAGGAACCAGAGACTGAGGAGGAACCTGAGGAGGAACCAGAGACTCAGGTAGAACCTGAGGAGGAACCAGAGACTGAGGATGTAGGAAGCCTCACACTCTGGAGGTTCTGGAGGAGGTTCGAGTCACATGTATGATTCATCTGTTTCTTCAGCTGCATTTCACATCTGAACCTCCTCCGTCAGAGAAGATGTGATGCTCTTTGACGTCTTTGAAGCAACTTAAATCACCGTCACTCACTGATCCAACAACAGAACTAAAGAAGGCTGACGTACAAACTGTGTGGTGACTGGTGTGTGTGTGTGTGTGTGTGTGTGTGTGTGTGTGTGTGTGTGTGGCAGCAGCTCCAGATACGTCAGGACGTCAGTCAGTGTGAGATAGTCACCGACAGTGGGACGTCCACGTTTCTCCTCATTATTCCACCTCTGTTTCCTCACTTACTCTGTGCACTCACTCACACACACTCACACACACACACACACTCACACACACATGCTCTCACACACACACTCACACACACACACACACTCACACACACATGCTCACACACACGTGCAGGCAGGCAGAGCGACAGTTGGCCTGAGGTTTGCGTCCTTGTTTTGCTCCGTTTAGCGGCTGCGTTGTTGCCCCTGGTGAGTCCACACACACACACGGACTCCCACTCTGCTCCTCCTGCTCCTCCTGCTCCTCCTGCTCCTCCTGCTCCTCCTGCTCCTCCTGCTCCTCGTACGGTGCTGCTCGCTCTCGTATCTCACAGACGGGCCGTGAGGAGAGCTGACACATGCAAATGACCACAAGCTGCTAATTATAGCCTCATCCTGCACGGCTTCATCCTTCCATAACCCGGGATGGTCTAGGCAGGGGAACGCAGCGGGAATGTGATTATTTGGGCTCAGTCATCTCAGACACAGACGGGTCTGTGTGTGCGTGTGTGTGTGTGTGTGTGTGCGCGTGTGTGTGTGTGTGTGTGCATGGGGGGGTGCTATTACATGCAATCCGTGGTCTGTGGCCTCAGCCCCGAGGCTGAGCAGGGCGCCCCACATTCAGACAGATCCAAACAATTTCCTAGAGCAGATTTTAGCAGGACGAGTCTGGAGTCGTGACTGCACAGCTGCTCAGCTGCACTCGGACACATCGAGACGGTTTCTAATTGTTGCTTCGGCTCTCAGATTGTTCTGGAGAAACAGGGAAGAAGCAACAGGAACAGAACAGATGAGATGTTAGTCCCACAGTGATGGAGACGTGCCCATTACTACAGGAGCAAAGACAGTAGAAGAAGAAGAGATGACACTATTTCTACTCCTTAGCTTATTATTTGTTGACTTCTTGGAGTCTCTGTGGACTCTGTGACTCTGGCTGCTGGACAGAATCATTTCCCTTCAGGGATAAATAAAGTAGAGCTCTGATCTTGTTTTGCACCAATAGAAACTTTTATCAGTCCCTATGACTTTTGGAGGAAGTTCCCTCTGTTGCTTGGTTTGCTCAGTTTGCCTGAGGCATGAAAAATATCCATCACACACACGCACACACACACACACACACACACACACACACACACACACACACACACACACACACACACACGCACACACAGACTCACCCAGACTCTGAAAACAGCTTAATACGATGCATTTTTTACTTTGGGGTGAAACTCAGCAGATTTTCAGTTTTGCCTGATAAAACACAGATACGTAATAATATGTTGTGATAAGGCCAAAAAAAAGCCTGTTTTGTTCCTTTTTCCACAAAAACTTCATTCTGCAGATTTTTTGGCATTTTTTTGGACCTGGTGCTGAAACTCGTGTCTCTGAAGCTCTAGCAGGAGATCCTCGTGTAGTTCAGCCTGATGTTGAGGACCAAACGTCCTGACCAGAGTGAGACTGAGGATCAGCTGATGGCTGCCCGCTCTCTCTGACTGACAGCTCCGCTTGACTCCGGCCTTTGTCCGTCACTCTTATCCAGCCTGACGCGCTGTGAAAGCCGTTCCCTCACATCTGTTTTCCTGTTCTCCTCCTCCTCCTCCTCCTCTTCATCCCCCTCCTCCTCCTCCTCCTCCTCCTCTGCCACGTCATAGAAAAACAGTGACATCAAAGCTTCCCACCTCCTCCAGATTATTCCTATATCTGCGCCCAGCTTTAGCCTGGAGTCAACAGAATGGGGGCTCGTGTGTATGTGTGTGTGTATGTGTGTGTGTGTGTGTGTGTGCGTGTGTGTGTGTGTGTGTATTAGGGTTAACCATCCCCAGAAAGTCATCGCTCAGAGGATAAAGTAGGAGGTGCTGCATCTAAGCTGCTCCATAAGCTGCTTCCTCTCCAGAGTGACAGGAAGAGGAAGAGGAAGAGGAGGAGGAGGAGGAGGAGGAGGGAAAGTGCATGAATGGATGAGTGGATGAGGGTGAGCGGATGATGCTGCTGCTGAAGTGACAGCTGTGTGTGTGTGTGTGTGTGTGTGTGTGTGTGTGTGTGTGTGTGTGTGTACATGTTCCGGTCTGACTCCGCGGGGAGCGTTCGGGCTCTGTAGGGAACGCTCTGTGTTGTGTGAATAAGAAGGACGATGATGATGACGAAGATGAGGATGATGATGATGAAGATGATGACGATGGTGCCTGAACCTGGTTTTGTGCGATGACTAAACCTGGTCTGATCGCTGTCGGCCTGCAGCAGCGCTCGCTCCGTCCCACCTCTCCGGATTTCAGGAATAATCAGGGATGATCCTCTGGAGGAGACCAGGAACGTCTGGATGGAGGCTCCTCCTCGCTCTCTGGTCTAAACATGGAAGCTATGGGACTCTGGTTCCATCACAGCCTCGGAGGCTAGTTTACAGTCCTCACATTTAGCTGCAGGGAATATTACACTCATACTACACTTCACCAAACTGGTTTCTTGTGTTTCTCTGGGTTCTTTGGAGTTGACATAGAAGTCCATTCATGGTTTTATGTGATGTAGGTTCGATCACGATCTGTGTCTGGCAACAAGTATACTTCGCTCTGCCTTCTCATTGTGTTTTATCCCTAAACCAGTAGATCAGTGAATTGTTTTGAGTTTGCAGGCAGATGACCCTCCTCTCACACACCGGGTCGTGTCCCTCGAGTCTCTGATTTGGTTTTTGTGGATTTCAGCTCCCAGTTGGACCCTCGTTAGTCTCTAACGATCACTTCCTGTTTGTCTCCGAGGTCTCGGTGCTCCTGGTGTTGTTGCTCTGGGTTTTTGTTATGAACCGTTTGTGTTCAGACGTTCTCATTTTGCTTTTGGATTGTATGTTTTCCCTTTCACTAGTTCCGAGTTATCTAACGTTATCTACAGATTGACAGTAGAAACCATCTCCAGGCTTAACTTGTTCAGTTCTGCCCTTCCTGGACTTTCTGCTTCCACACCTTTGTTTGTTTCCGGTTTCACTCTGAATCAAACCTCATGTTCTGCTAGAGACAACTCCCTAATTTACTAGAAGGGACAAGAACGTTTTCAACTTTTCTTGCTCAAATCAACCTCAATTCTGTACAAAAATCTATTTAAGGTTTTTACAAAATGTTCTCAGTATAATAAATGAGGTTTTGTTTTTTTTAATCTGTTAACATAGCTGTGGATACGTCCAAGAATGAAACTGAAGTTTTACCACTATGGCATTGTAAAGCTGTATTCTATTCTATTCTATTCTATGATATTATATTCAGAGATTAGAAACAAAATTAGTTTTGATGGATTTGTTTGTTTGAACTCATTTTAACTTCTCGTTTTGTCAAGTTTGACCTCAGACGTTCCTGGTAGTCTCGGTGTATTTCAGACTTCAGATTTCCGTTTTGTTTTCTTGGACGTTGCAGGTTAGTCTTCCCTGGCTACGAGTGTTAACGTGACGCTGGTGATTTTTTTTCCACTTCCTTAAGGTGCAGATGAAAACGTTTGTTCTGCAGTCACTAAACTGCTGCTTTCACATTTACTCTGAAAATCTGAAAACCAATGAGTTTTATTCAACCTGAGAAGAAGACTCAGCTTTCTCTTTTCTTGCACTTCCTTCTTGAATTATTACTATGGAATGGTTGAATTATTGAAACAAGCATATGTATCTAAGGACTAAGCACATTTTTGAGTTTTATGTTCCTAAACCGCAGATATGAAATATTAAGCGTCGAAGCGGTCTGAAGCCTCAGGAGGCGTCAGGAAACACAGGAGCAGCACCATGACGCAATCTGTCACTGTTCCTCCCCGCAGCACTTACACACACTGTGTGTGTGTGTGTGTGTGCCGACATGAATAACGTGTGTGTGTGTGTGTGTGTGTGTGTGTGTGGCCCTGCAGCTCTTGGTCGGCCCACATAGTCTCATGGAGCTAAAATGCCTCAGTTTCCTTTTACTTCACGTCAATTTACGTTGCTTTCCTTGGAGCCGCTGACCTTGTGTGACAGGTCCAGCCTTTGCATGTGTGTGTGTGTGTGCATGTGTGTGTGCATGTGTGTGTGTGCACGCTCATTTTCTGCCTGTTGGTTTGTACCATTGCAGTCGATGAAGGTTTTAATTACAGAAGACCTTCTTTACAACTGCAACCCTGTCACAGTCAGAGAGAGAGAGAGAGACAGAGAGAGAGACAGAGAGAGAGACAGACCAAAGGTGTGAGACAGTCAGAGAGAGAGTGACAGAAAGGGAGAGCAGGAGACAGACTGAAACAGAGAGAGAGACAGAAAGGGAGAGATGAAAGCAAGAGACAGAGAGAGAGTCACAAAGAAAGAGCAAGACTGACGGTTAAAGAAAAGGAGAGACAGAGAGAGACAGAAAAAGAGTGTGAGACGGAGAGAGAGAGTCACAGAAAAGAACAAGAGAGACAGTCAAAGAAAAGGAGAGACACAAATAGCGAGAGACAGAGAGAGAGAGAAAGAGTGAGAGAGAGAGTGAGAGAGGAGTGAGAAACAGATCGCTGTATTTTAGTCCCAGTCTGACCTGGTTCATGATACAATGCTATGACATGATACAGTGTAACAGTGTAATACAGTATAGTTCAGTACAATACAATACAATAGAATACAATATTAAACTGTACTGTGCTGTTTTACTGGGTTCAAGTGTTTAACTTAGGGTATCGCAAGCTTCTAGTGTGGCTACGACTACACAACACACACACACACACACACACACACACACACACACACACACACACACCCGTTGTGTATCCATGGCAACAGTGAGGTCACGGTGATGATGTGTGACCTTCTTTAATGCATGTGAGCGTTACTGGGAGAGCAGAGGTGAACCTCTGAGATGTTCAACGCCCGGTCCAGCCCCTCTAGTAATGACCTGTAATCTGGAGTCTACACACACACACACACACACACACACACACACACACATGTACAGTATGTATGTGTGTGTGGGGGAGCTACACCTCCTCCCCAGGGCTCGTTCCACCCCTCTGTCATCTCCTGCTATAAAACAGGTGTAAATCAGGCCCTTGTCATGTGATGACAGGTGTCCTTGCTTTGGCCTTTTCCTGTGAAGACACATTAATACATTAACACATGAACACGATGAACGTAGATAGAAGAGTGTGTGTGTGTGTGTGTGAGAGAGAGAGTGTTGAACGTCTGTCTCTTGGTTTGCTTTTCTGAAACACTCCGATCCCAGAGAAAACCTGCCATCGTCTGTGCTTTTTCTCTCCCATCGTCCA
>CM055201.1:22198327-22203327 GCA_029224185.1 Karalla daura | reverse complement strand
TCCAGCTGTGAGCGTGTCTGCCGCTGTTAGCGTCTCCCCCTGCACCGCGATGCACTTTTCTGGACTTCTGGCCTTTTGTCTGAGCTGTGTGTGTGTGTGTGTGTGTGTGTGTGTGTGTGTGTGTGTTCTGGGCTTTAGGTGGACGATGAACACGTGTGGCGGTGGCGCCGCAGGGGCGGAGCTTACGGATGAGGAGAAGGAGATCATCAACAGTGTGTTGGCGCGGGCGGCCATGATGGAGACGATGGAGCAGGAGAGGATTGGGTGAGACACACACACACACACACACACACACACACACACACACACACACACACACCCTGGCTTTCATTCAAATTCAAGAACTGATCTGAAATTTATCTGAACTTCTGAACTTCTGATTTGTGCGTGTGCGTGTGCGTGTGCGTGCGTGCGTGCGTGTGTGCGTGCGTGTGTGTGTGTGCATGTGTGTGTGTGTGCGTGTGTGCGTGTGTGCGTGCGTGCGTGTGCGTGTGTGTGTGTGTGTGCGTGTGCGTGCGTGCGTGTGTGCGTGTGTGCGTGTGTGTGTGTGTGTGCGTGCGTGCGTGTGTGTGTGTGTGCGTGTGTGTGTGTGCATGTGTGTGTGTGTGCGTGCGTGCGTGCGTGTGTGCGTGCGTGCGTGTGTGTGTGTGTGTGTGTGTGTGTGTGTGTGCATGTGTGTGTGTGTGCGTGCGTGCGTGCGTGCGTGCGTGCGTGCGTGCGTGCGTGTGTGTGTGTGTGTGTGTGCGTGCGTGTGTGCGTGGGTGCGTGCGTGTGTGTGTGTGTGTGTGTGTGCGTGCAGGCGTCTCTCCACCCGGCTGGATGACATCAGGAGGACGGCGTGTGGTGACGGTCAGTCTCGCTGCCTGCTGTGCGGCGCGGCGTTCGGCCTGCAGGGCGTCACGGCCGTCCTCTGCGTGCAGTGCAAGAAAGTGGGTGACACTACCAGACCCGTACCATACATACACATACTACTGATAAAACACAACACTATATCAATGAGCTATAATATAAGTAAAGATGAGATAAGGACTGTTAGATATACTGTACAATACAATCACAGCAAAGACGTTTTAAGTTCAAACAGAATATGCTTTGAAAAACAGATTCACCATCCACATTAGGTACAGGCTCCAGGCTCTTAAATGAATGCAACAATGACAACTTTAACAGTTATAGTGTTTACAGTAAGTGGTTTATATCGTTATATCGACACCCATAATTTTATGCAACCTAGCTGGCAGCACAAATTGATAGGAAACAGTGTCCTGTAGCATGAAAACAAGCTCTCCCTATGCCATAACAGTTCACCTACCTGTTTGTATGTGATGCGGAGTCACTGATGGTGAGAGACCCTGGAGGTCTCAGTTTTCCGCTGCATCGTTGTGTTTTCCTACGAAGACGCAGACTCTGTCAGAACACCGGCCCTCAGCAGGCCTGGTAAACAGACGCCTCTCCCTCTCTGCAGGGACTTCAGGTTGTGTCGTTTCTTATGGCGTTTTTGCAGCCGTCAGAGCGTGTACTAACACACTCTGACACACAAAAACAGTGTGTGTGTGTGTGTGTGTGTGAGTGTGTGTGTGTGTGTCTCCGGGTCGTATGCATCACGCTGTGTTTCCCTGTCGCTCTCAGTCTGGACGCTGGGAGGGCGACGATCCGCGAACTGTGAAAACACACTGACACACTGTGCACCTGCAGGCCAGACCTGTACGCATGTCCACGCAGGGTTTCATTCCTGTGTGTGTGTGTGTGTGTGTGTGTGTGTGTGTGTGTGTGTGTTTTGCCTCTTCGCAGCACATGTGCAGCAAATGTGGCGTCTGCAGTAACAGCAGGACGAGTCCCATGTGGCTGTGCAGGATCTGCAACGAGCACCTCGAGGTGAGAGGATGAGAGGGTGAGAGGATGAGAGGGTGAGAGGATGAGAGGAGGAGGGGATGGGAGGATGAGAGGATGAGGAGGGGATCGGGGAGCTGAGTCTCAGCACCAGCTGCACCTTTTGTCATGATATGAAGCATTTTCTATCTTTTTCTAACTCCTCATACAGAAATTGCATTTCACTGCCCAGTGACCTGGAAAATTAGCCCCCATTGACACAGACTCAGTGATAATCACGAGAAAGGTGCAGAGTGACTGGAGCGCTCCTCTAACGAGGTAAACTCCACAGAGTATCTGGCTGATGTGTCACATGAGGGTGATGAGAGCTACAGTACGTCCTGCTGTTTGGGCTGGACGCCTCCTCTGTGTGGAGGCTCAGCCTCGGGCAGCTCAGCCTCTTTAAATAGATGCTCCGACCTGTCACTCAAACACACACGATGACCACTCTGTGGAGCTGCAGACGCACCGGACGCACTGTCTGCTCCGACGAATAGAGACCGGAGCGCATAATAAGATGCAAACTCAGTCCAGAGCCCAGTGTGGATTTTGTGACTCGCTTCACTCTTAACATGTGAAAACCTGTCGTCCATCTATCTAACTATGTATCTATGTACCTATCTATACATGAATCTATCTGTCTTTCTAGTAGTCTAACCCTATCCAGCCCATCTGTCTGAGTGACACATTCTGTATATGCCATATTCTGAGATAATAACAATAATAATGACAATCTTAATTAAAAGATCATGAAGAACATGAAAGCAAGAGATAAAATCGCAAATAGTTCTGTGATAAAAGTGTATTTCAAGACAGATTTTGAAATACACAGTAACTATATTAGATAGATAGATATATATCTGTCCTTCCCAACAGTTTTATATACAAGTTAGAACAAGCGTTTCGTTCTATCTATGTATCAATCTATTAATTTATTAAACTATGCCTTGTAGATAATATCAGATGAACTTACATTTGTGGAGACCATTCATCAGAACATTTAGTACGAAACTGTTTAAATACGACTTGACAGGTCTGCTGTTTCATGTGTGTGTGCGTGCGTGTGTGTGTGTGTGTGTGTGTGTGTGTGTGTGTGTGTATGTGTGTGTGTGTGTGTGTGCAGGTTCAGAAGCGTTCAGGAGCCTGGTTCTTCAAGGGCCGGGAGCAGCAGGTCCTGCCCGCCCCGCTGCCCCTGTCCGGACCTCGAGGGTCCGGTCCAGAGAACGGATCTGACCCCGGAGCCCAGGACGGGCCCCGGGATGAGGAGGAGAACCAGGAGAACCAGGAGAGGAACCAGGAGAACCAGAGAGCCGGTACCTCACCTACTGTATATACACACACACACATTCAGTACAATCTACTACAATATCTCAATAGAAGTGGATGTAATGTATGTTGGCCGTTAGTTAAAGTTAGAATAAGTAAGTAATAACTAACTAAAAATCAATATAATAATGAACATTATGTATAAAGAGGACAGTGCTTATTATATGATCAGTAATACTGCTAATCTCTACTTATGGAGAAAACAAAGTACCTTATGCATCACTAGGAGGCATCGATCTCATCTTGGCATTGGTAATCAATAATCATCATTAAGAACACACACTGTGAAAGGCAAACGAAGGAGCTGGTTAAAACATGTCTGCTGACACACCCGCCTCAGGCCTCAGACGTCTGATGTCGTTAAAGCTCTGGTGTCCCTGCAGCTTCAGCCTGGATCCTGCAGCCAGAGCAAAGTTCATCAAACCCAGATGACCTCCTGAAAACGGTCGTTCCTCCATAGAACTGAAGAACTGAGCCAGAGATGCTAGTGTCACTGTTTACTATGATGGTTGGCCTCTGGTCGGAGCAGACGTGACGTGATGTTCTGAAGGTTCTGTGGGACCGTTGTGTCTGCAGCTGCTTTGAGGCGTGTGGAGGACCAGCCGTCAGAGACCTCGTCTCCTGCAGCGCTGGAGGAGAAGAGACCGTCCCTGGTGCCAGCAGCCAGAGCGTCTCCAGCTGTGAACGCCCCCCCGGCCTCCTCCTACTCCTCCTCCTCCTCCTCCTCCTCCTCCTCCACCCTGAAGCCTGCAGCCCAGGAGGACGAGGACGAGTACGACTCGGACGATGCCAGTGAGTCTGAGCGTCACGACCCTGCTCTGCTTCACAGGTAGAGAGCAGAGCTGTGGCCTGACATGAGGAGAACCTGTCGACCAGTCGATGGTTATCAAGTGACAGGTTATGTAAGACAGAGGAGGAGGAGAGAGGAGCAGCTGTATGTAGCAATGTAGAGAACAACATGAGAAGAACAAGATGAGAAAATTCAAGATTGTATACGGAAACAGCAGCATTTAATGATGGAATATGATGGGAGGGGTCGCCTGGTTGCCATGGTAGCAACAGGACCAGGTAGAGGCAACTCAGGCATTTAAGGATATGCAAGCATAAGAAATGATAGAATAGTGCAAAGAAAAAGTCACAAAAGTGATAAAAATCCAGCAGAAACAATGAATGATGATCTGCCTACAGCACCTACTAGTGGATAAATGATGAACTCCTCTTTAATGAATTGGATGAAGTTGTGGTTTCACTTTTCTCTCTTTATTCCCACAGCTACTCTGGGATCTCTGGAGTTCAGTCTCCTGTACGAGCAGGAGAGTCACACTCTGCACTGCTGCATCGTTAAAGCAAAGGTATACACACACACACACACACACACACACACACACACACACACAGGATGACAGGCACACAAACACAGGATGACATGTGTGCACACACACACAGAAAGAAAACAACGTGAGATAGGACAGAGGAGACCAGGTGAGACAGGATGGAGTCAGACAAGATGAAAGGAGAATTATCCACAAAGTAAAAAGATAAAATGTAAAATGTGGAGTTCGCCAGCCCAGTTGTAACACATTGTGAGACACTTGTTCACGTTTTATTTCTCTTTATTTCTCTCTAAGTCTCCCTGGATAAAAAGCTAAATGTCGCACACCTTGTTCTGGTTCTGGTCTGTCTCAGGGTTTGAAGCCGATGGACTCGAACGGACTCGCTGACCCGTACGTGAAGCTGCACCTCCTACCTGGAGCCAGCAAGGTACGGCCTCAGAACTGACCATAGGAGTGTGTGAGTGTGTGTGT
>CM055201.1:22173327-22193327 GCA_029224185.1 Karalla daura | reverse complement strand
GTTTTTTCTCATTTTACTGACATGATAACGACTTATTGAGTCAACTTCACTTGATAAAGTCATTTTTCTCCTAATAACCAGTTAATTTATTTCATTATCTCAATTCAACCGTTGTTTCCTCTGATGATTGTATGCTGCTCATCCTGATTTCTGGAAGCATCTAAACAATAAAAAACAACAACAAATGAATAATATACTCACATTCCACATAGAGTGACATGCGTGCATTCACAGATAAACACATACTTGGAGACATGTAGAAATAGACTTCACAGAATCAAAAACAAATGAATGCATTTGCTGTTATCACTTGTGGCCGCTCTGAGCTTCCGTAGCCTGACCCTCTTTATGCGTTGTTATTGTTGCTATGATGATGATGATGATGATGTCATCATCCTGACGACCTGTCTCTGACCCCCCCCCCCCCCCCGCCCCCCCCATGCTGCTCCTGTCAGATGAGATCCTGTAACGTGTTATCAGCTGATCTGTGACCTCGCCACCTAAACACTCACTTCACCTGTGTTGTTCCAATAATCTGTTACACTCATGTTAAATATGACACACATGTCGACTTACACACCGGTGCATGTGTCAGCCCCTCCTCAGACCCCCCCCCCCCCCCCCCCCCCCCCCCCCCCCCCGCATCCAAAGAGCTTAATATCACTTATATGCAATATTATGTTGGAGAACCAGGATTTTCAGGTCATATTCCTCCAGAGATGTATTGATAAGGTGATCGGACCCGGGCCGGTGTTTTCCCAGCTGACTAATCAGCCGTGTGTGATCTCTGTGTCCGTGTCGATGCATGTGTGAACCGATGTCAACACGTGGCTGGAGAATAAAAGACATTTCCCTCTGAGCGTCTGTCTGCTTGTGACGGGGCAGAAAACTTTGTCTGCATCAGGTGAGGCTGAAGCCAATCAGAGCGGGCGGACACGCAGCAGAGGATCCGCTGAACTTTGACCTCTCTTGATAAAACTCGACTCCCGTCCAAGTGGGTGAAAGTTAACGCACTTCTTACACTCTGGAAAGTCCCTCCTTTAATCTGCGGCAAGACTGAATCTGTGTCTGTAGTACTGAGGTTAGACAGGGAGATAAGACAGGGACGCAAATATTTGCATTTATCAAAAAAAAGGAAAAAAAAGGAAAAAGGATGGATCGATACGGACTATCTGAGCTAACCCGGAGACCCCCGGACGGGAGGAGTGTGATGTGTAGATCAGCTGCAAACACAAACAAACACAGCAGCAGATTACATAAGGTCAAAGACGAGGTGTGGAACAGGGGAGACAGGAAATGAAGGGGGGGGGGTCTGTCCAGATATGATCACGATGTAATGAGATAAACTGGATCCAAGCAGAGAAGTTGAAACTGATGAAGATGATGTCTGGAGCAGCTGTGACATCACACACACACACACACACACACACACACTGCATTCAGGAACTCACACCAGGTCCAGGACCTCCAAAAGTAGCACTGTGTGCTACATGTTGTGTGTGTGCTGCTCTGTATAAATAAAGTCTGATTGATTGATTGACTACATGCGGGAACACACATCAGAACCAGAAACACACACGTACACACACACACACACACACACACACATGCACACACACACAAAAGAGTCAGCACACTACTTACAGGAACACACATCAGATCCACAAACACTCAAACACACACACACACACACATGCACATACACACAAAAGAGTCAGCATACTACGTACAGGAACACACATCAGTTCCACACACACACACACACACACACACACACACACACACACACATGCCACACACACACACACAAGTCAAAACACTACTTACAGGAACACACACAAGATCCTGTAACACACATCAGGTCCACAAACACACACACACATGCACACACGCCACACGTGTGTGTCATAGTCACTGTTGTGTGTGTGGATGTGTGTGTGAGAGAGTGAATACGTTTTTTTTTACTTTTAAAAGCACCTTTATTCACTCATTTTTCTTGACCATTGGACAAATGGATCTGGTGAGCGGATCAGGGAGGGCTGCACCAAATTCACCGGACAGAGAGAGATAAACAGAGAGAGGGAGGGAGAGAGAGAGAGAGGGAGAGAGAGAGAGAGAGAGACAGGGAGAGAGAGGGGGAGCTGAGCTGCCAGGTCTGATGATTCACGCTGCTCTGGATGCAGTGTTTGTTGTGGACGGCCCCGCTGCTGCCTCCTCCCTCCTCATTTAAACAGGCTGCAGCTCCGTCTGTGTGTCAGTGTGTCCTCAGACTGACTCAGGTCCTCCTCCTCCTCCTCCTCCTCCTGCTCCTCTCTGGACCATGGCGTGCAGAGCGGTGCTCCTCTGCGTTGCTCTGCTCTCCTCCTCTCTGCTCGTGGCTGCAGACCCCAGGATCTCCTGCATCTGGACCAGCAGACGCAGGAGCTGGGAAGACTGGAACGTCACATTCCTCCATCACAGGCCGGCTCCCAGGCTCTACTTCACCTCCTGGGTATCGGGAGTGGCTCTGACCTCCTGCTCCTACAGCGAGGACCCGGAGGAGGTCCAGTACTACCAGCAGCTGTGCCGGTCTGCAGGCTCGCACTTCTCTGACGATACGCAGGGACGGATGGCCTCCAGGCAGCTGCTGAACATCCCAGAGGAGCGCTGCGTCTCCCTCTCTTCAGGAGCAGGAGCAGCGAGGACCCGGAGGTCAGAGGTCGGCGCTCCTCAGAGGGTGAGGCGCAGCTTCATCGTCCCGGGGACCCTGTGGTGTGGCGCCGGCAACAAGGCGCCCTCGTACGCAAACCTGGGTGAGTCCAAAACCACAACCTGACTCCACATCGCAAAAAATAGAGATTAAAAACACTAAATCTGAACAAAAACGTTCTCAAAACAAGTGAAATTATCTGTCTGTGGGGTGAAACTTCACTTCTTCATAGATAACTATTAACAAAATAGAATAGAATAGAATACAAAATGCTTTTTCACAACAGGGAAATTTAACTTGATGCAGTAACGAAGTGGACAGTGCAGCTGAGGTATATAAGCAAACATTAAGAGTAATACAAATATAAATATACAAATAAATATAAATATAATAAAACTAGGCAGAGGCATAAAAGATATACACTGCATGTGCAAAAAGATTAAACAGAAAAAAAGACAAAACTCATAATAACAGATGATAACAACTCCTATTAGTGTGTGTGTGTGAGTGTGTGTGTGTGTGTGTGTATGTGTGTGTGTGTGTGTGTGTGTGTGTGAGAGTTTGTATGTGTGTCCTGTGATGACCTGGACATGTGTCCAGGGAGTATTCCCTGCTTTTTTGCACCATGTGAACTAAAGAACTCCACGTTCTGGATCAATGGACGTCTGATCATGACCAGATATCTTCAGGATGAAGCTTCGACTCTTCCCTCCTTTTCCTCTCCTTCTCTCAGTCTGGACACAGTGGGAACACTCCAGACTGAGAGTCTGCAGAGCAAACTCTGACAGGACATCAGACCATAGTGACCGTAGTAAAACCTGTGGATTATCTATGTTTATATATCTTCTTTACAACAAGCCACCCAAAGCCTCCAACATCACCGCTGACAGTATCTGTCTATCTATCTAGCTGTCTATCTCTCTGGCTGTCTATCTATCTGGCTGTCTATCTATTTAGCTGTCTATCTATCTAGCTGTCTATCTATCTGGCTGTCTATCTATTTAGCTGTCTATCTATCTAGCTGTCTATGTGCCTGTGATAAGATAATGATGTTTACTGGAGGAGCTTTAGCGAGAGAAGTCAGAAACCATAAATGTGAACTCCAAAACTAAAAAATAATATAACTATAGCATAATATGATATAATATAATAATAATATAGTAATATAATTCATGAAAATAAAATCTGGTAATAACTACTCTGTACAACTGCAGAAGCAGTGGGCCTATCTATCTATCTATCTATCTATCTATCTATCTATCTATCTATCTATCTATCTATCTATCTATCTATCTATCTATCTATCTATCTATCTATCTATCTATCTATCTATCTATCTATCTATCTATCTGTCTGTCTGTCTGTCTGTCTGTCTGTCTGTCTGTCTGTCTGTCTGTCTGTCTGTCTATCTATCTATCTATCTATCTATCTATCTATCTATCTATCTATCTATCTATCTATCTATCTATCTATCTATCTATCTATCTATCTATCTATCTGTCTGTCTGTCTATCAGATAACTATCTAGTTATCTAGTTACCTATAGATGTAATATCATGAAATCATGCTAAACTTTGATAACTTTGATGACTTTAGACACTGTGAACAGACCCTGGACCTCCGGGAGGTTAGAAGTTGTCCATCAGTGAAGTTGACAGACCTGCGAGAGACAGATTGTAAAATCAATTCCTCAACTATAACTACCAACTGTAACTGTAACTACCTCAACTATAACTACCAACTGTAACTGTAACTACCTCAACTATAACTACCAACTGTAACTGTAACTACCTCAACTATAACTACCAACTGTAACTGTAACTATCTCAACTATAACTACCAACTATAACTGTAACTATCACAACTATAACTACTACTACTCCCAGTACTCCCAGACTGACCTGACCTGACATTTACCATCATAGAGCAGTGTAAACATTTGGTCTGAACACACCTCCTCTCCTCCTTCCCTCTCCTCTCCCCTCCGCCCCCCTCTCCTCCTCCTCTCCTCCCCTCTCCTCCTCTCCTCACCTCCCCTCCTCTCCTTTCCTCCCCACCCCTCCTCCTCCTCCTCCTCCCCTCCTCTCCTCCCCTCTCCTCCTCTCCTCTCCTCCCCTCCTCTCCTCCCCTCTCCCTCCTCTCCTCTCCTCCCCTCCTCTCCTTTCCTCCCCACCCCTCCTCCTCCTCTCCTCCTCCTCCCTTCTCCCTCCTCTCCTCCTCCTCCAGGAGTGTTTTCACGGACAGACAGCTGCTGCCGGGAGCACGACCAGTGCAGCACACCATCCTGTCCTTCCAATCCCAGTTTGGCGTCTTCAACAGCAACATCTTCACCATGTCGCACTGTGACTGTGACAACAGGTGTTCACCTCCTTCTTCTTTACACTCAAATCAATAAACCTTTATGAATAACGAGGGCAAACATGGACCAGGCAAATATTTATGTTTGCTTGTCTTATTGATTTGATATCGTCTTAGTGTCTATTTTAATTTCTAATCTATTTCCTTGCCTTTGTAAGGAACCATGACTTGCCTTAGAGAGCTCAATGATGGCGTGTGCATGTCAGCTAAGACATAGATCTGCTTCCTCCAGCTCCTCACTGGAAGCAGAAGCTAATCCTGATCTCTGGGGTGACTGTGGTGCACAGGTTTCACAGGTGTCTGATGGAGGCCAACGACAGCATATCCGACGTGGTGGGCTACACCTTCTTCAACGTGCTGAAGATGCACTGCTTCACCTTCTCCCAGAGACTCCAGTGCATGCAGAGGAACTGGTTTGGGATGTAAGTCCAGATCAAGTTGGTTTGAGACAAAACGGAGGGATTTCAGTGTTAAGGGAACTGCAAGGAGATAGACTAGAAGAGGTAAACATCATGAAAATTTAATAACTTTCTGGTCAAACACGCCTCAAAAGCTGGTGAGACGTTCATCTGAGGACACCTTCATGTGGGATCATTTGAGTGATTTAACTAGAAGGAAATGTAGAATTAAACATTGAAGGAAGTGAAGGAAGTAGAGGAGGTTAATATCATTAGGTTTTATACATTGTTCAGTCCACTCTGTTCAGACTGACTGAGTGTGCTTCAGTGTTTTGGGGCTAAAAATCAACAATCTGATGAGAAGTCTGGTTGAGGCTGAGCTGTTGGTGCTATGAGCAACCACAATGGAAGTTCAGCTGAACATTACAGAGTTATGTTTAAAGGCTAAATATGAAGCTACACTGCAAGATAGAAACACTAAGGAAAAGGGTCTTCAAAAGCAGCACTAAAAGTAAAACTTAAAACAGGATAAGTTATCTAACACTTTAACTTTGTCTTTAATCTTGGTTAGTGTATGTGTCCAAGTGCTAATTAGTGAACTTCAAACAAGTTGCTTTTCTCCAGATTCAGCATGAATGCTAAAAGACGCTAAGTGGCTCCAGATCAGAAACCTACAGACATCAGAGCGAGCTTGTTTCTCTAAATTACATCAAAAACACATCAAATCGTGTGTCTCTGACCTCCAGGTGCAAAGAGACAAAGATGGCGGAGTACGCCGAGGTGCACCCGCCCACGCTCTACGAGACGTCAGATCCAGAGGAGGTCAGCCTGGACGCCTTCGGCTCCATCTCCCACACCCACACACCCAGCAGGGCGGTGGTCCAGCGCTTCGGCCCCCTGACCATCACTAGTCTGCCTCAGCCCCGCCCCCCCAGCGACATGCACGCTGTGCTGCGACAGCTCAAAGCCGCGTATCCACACAACCAAACACCTGCAGCAGCAGCTCAGTCTGCTGCAAACACAGTGATGGGGCGGCTCTGAAAATCTCCAGTTAGTCATATAAGGATAATAAGAACAATGGCAACCAGTAAAAGAAATCATAAACATGTAGAGAGAAGACAAATCCCTTACCATGGGATGGTAATCTGCAAAGAACTAAAATAAAAGTTCCATGTTGAAGCTGCCTTCTGGTATTAATGAGCTCTGTAAAGCATTCAGGACGACAGCACTGCTGTCTGTGAGCTTCTCAAGGTCCAGCTCTACCTCCTACGCAGAACTCCTCCAAACTGTTGATCCCCGACAAACAAGCTAGCAGGCGATCCAGGGTTAGATGCCACCTCCTCCAGAAGCTCCGCCTCCGTCCAGGGGTTCCACAAGGTTTTCTGAAAGTTTCTGATGAGATTTCGGTGGCTCCTGGTTCTTCCTCAGCCTCTGGTTCCTCCTCAGGTTCTTCCTCAGTCTCTGGTTCCTCCTCAGGTTCTTCCTCAGTCTCTAGTTTCCTCCTCAGGTTCTTCCTCAGTCTCTGGTTCCTCCTCAGATTCCTCCTCAGTCTCTGGTTCCTCCTCAGGTTCTTCCTCACTCTCTGGTTCCTCCTCAGGTTCCTCCTCAGTTTCTGGTTCCTCCTCAGGTTCTTCCTCAGCCTCTGGTTCCTCCCTCAGGTTCTTCCTCAGTTTCTGGTTCCTCCTCAGGTTCCTCCTCAGTCTCTGGTTCCTCCTCTGGTTCCTCCTCAGTCTCTGGTTCCTCCTCAGGTTCTTCCTCAGTCTCTGGTTCCTCCTCAGGTTCCTCCTCAGTCTCTGGTTCCTCCTCAGTCTCTGGTTCCTCCTCGGGTTCTTCCTCAGTTTCTGGTTCCTCCTCAGTCTCTGGTTCCTCCTCTGGTTCCTCCTCAGTCTCTGGTTCCTTCTCAGGTTCTTCCTTCACATCTCTGGTTCTTCCTCTGAGTCTGGCTCCCAAAGCTCTAGTTACCACTCAGTGAAGGAGGTCACTCAGGAGCTGAGGATCTTCTTGGAGGAACCTAAAATCACTTGACAGGAGGGACAACCCAATCAATGCAAAAACTGACATTTGGTTCAAAAATGAGCCTAGATCTGTGCAGAAAACAGACCATAATAGTCCCCACAGCAATAAACAGGGATCATAAAACAGACACTTCTAATGAAACCAACCATTGCACGTCCCCTTTAAAACACTGTGATCATGATTTTATCATTTGTAGAAAACATTGCTCTGCAGACCAGCAGCATAAGGACACACAGCGCAGAGACTCTTCATCATGGATTCAGATGATTCTTCAGCATGTCTGTCATGATTCTGGAAAGTGATCTCTCTAACTCTAAATGTTCTGTATGCAACAGGTTTTTACAAGTTATTGGAGCAGCAGCAGAGACACCAGAGAACAGCACACTGGACACTGGACCCACAACTCCAACCAGCTCACCTGAGGCCTCCACAGCCTCCACAGCCTCCACAGCCTCCACAGCCTCCACTGACTCCTCAGCTTCCACAGCCTCCTCAGCCTCCACAACCTCCACTGACTCCTCAGCCTCCACTGACTCCTCAGCCTCCACAGCCTCCTCATCCTCCACAGCCTCCTCTGCCTCCACAGTCTCCTCAGCCTCCAGAGTCTCCACCTACTCCTCATCCTCCTCAGCCTCCACAGCCTCCTCAGCCTCCACAGTCTCCTCAGCCTCCAGAGTCTCCACCTCCTCCTCAGCCTCCACAGCCTCCTCAGGCCAAAGCAGAGGAGCAGCCAGCACCAACACCTGCAGCTCCACAGAGCCCCAGACAAACACTTTGTCTCTCCCACCAGGCGAACTGTGTCTGAGCCGGACGCTGACATCAGAGGTGTGTGTTCCTCACACTGCTAAGGATTTAGTTTCTAACAGGATTTTAGACTAGACTTAGGAAGTAAAAGTAGAAGTGTAGACGGATGTTTCAGGGCTGAGAGCAGAGTCAGATCATTTATCTTGTTTTAAAAAGTGTTTATTTTATTTTAAGTGTTCAACTTTACATTATAATCTAAACTCAAGCACTTCACATCTTATTTACACATCCAGAAAGTGAAATCGTCCTGATGGATGGTGGATAACTTGCTTGTGTTGAGTTATTTTTTCCTCAGTCTTTATCTTGTTTCTAGACTTTCTGCAGTGCATTATGACTGAATGTTGCTCTCCATACATCCAGAGATGCAGCTTTCCTGCTCGGTCTTCAAACACCTGGACAGGTGTGACCTGAGGATCCCCCCCCCGGCAGGACAGATACGGCCCTGCACAACTCAGAGGACACCACGCTCTACCACTGCAACTGCACCGCCAGGTACCTGGAAACAAACCACAGCCCGACCTGGCAACCTCCCACATCACGAACCCGGCGACCCCTTGGCCCCCGGAGCGTGTAAACATTGACAGAGCGACCTGCAGAGTGTCCAGAGATACGCTGTGATAGGGGTGCACTCACCTTCCTGTCTGTGTGCAGCCAGTGAAGAAGAAGAGGCAACCCGTGGTGCGATGTTCATAAACGCACAAGTAGGCCACAAGCATCCACAGTCACACCGTTACATAAGCAGGACCTGCTCTCTGGACGGGCACACACACACACACACACACACTTTGCTTTGCAGGTCCAGCTGTTTGTTTTTTTTTTGTCCGGTTCATTGGTTTGTTTCTTTTGGCATGACTTGTCTCCACTCCCACCCCCCCCCCCCCCCCCCCCCCCCTCTCTCTCTCCTCCTCTCCCTCTCTCTCTCTCCTCTCTCCCTCTCTCTCTCTCTCTCTCTTCTCTCTCCTCTCTCTCTCTCTCTCTCTCTCTCTCTCCCTCTCTCTCTCTGTCTGTGTCACCCACAGATTGTTCCAGACTCTGGCTGAGAGGAGACAACCGAACAAAGTGCAGGATCTTCTGCTGGAAACCGTGTCTCCGTCCTGCTTCACGGCACCAGACTGCACAGCAGGCCACGCGTAAGTGTGCAAACAGACCAGGAAACACACACACACACACACAACACCACACACACACACACACACACACACACACACAATGTTCCAGTTGTGACCACATAGCCTGATACACCGTACTCAAGCAAGCAGAAAAATCTTCTGAATTACCTTAAAATGTAATGTGAAGTGGTTCCAGGCCACTGTGTTAAGTACTGTACCTCCTACGATGCTCAGTCTGTTATTATTGGCTCAATAGCATCAAATAAGTTTTAAATGGGTGAGCTAATTATGTGCAACTTAGCTTCATTATGTATCTTTAGCCCAATTAGGCTAAAAGGGTAACTGGGTAATTAGAGTGTCCTCAGGTCCTATTTGGGGAATTTTTCACTCTAATTCCACCACCTTTGTCAAAAATCTTAAATTACACATATTTTATTAAAAAATAAAGGTTATACTCTAGGGAAAAAAAGAGGTCAACACCACCCATATTTCTTAACAAAAAGTGTTGGTACGTAAAGTAAATACTATCTGAAGCTGTCAAGTTAGGTGCATATTATGAAACACGTCTGCTTGTTACATATCTTATCGGATTAAACTCCCCTCTTCATCTTTGGCCTCCTCTTCGCAGATGCTCGGCTGTCCTGGTGAAAGCACAGTTTCCTCAGCTGGACCAGAGGAGCCGAGCAGACGTGGAGGAGCAGCGCCACCTACAGGCCATCACACTGAAGGTCAGGAAGTCAAACAGCAGGAGGGCGAGGAGGAAAGACAAAGCTCCCAGGCTTCACAGACTGTGCCTCAAGATGTTCCGACCCAGACTCAGCAGGAGCAGAAAAGGTCCAAACATGCCCGAGGCGACATGAAGAGATCTCAATAATAATGTGAATTATGTAAAATAATGTGAACAATGGAGGCCAGAAGTGTTCAACTCTGGACAGATTCCCACCACATAAACAGTAACAGTACATTTTACATTTGTATGTTTTCTATTCCACCACCTCACAGCTTCTTTTTCTTTATCCTTTTTCATCCTTTTGTACAAACTGATTGGAACATATTTGTAAAAGAAGAAGTAGGAGAACGTGATATTACAGATTACAATTACACAGTTAAGTCACAACTTGTACTTTTAAAAACCAGGAAAAGATGATGATATTACAGACCTTCTGCACCATACTGACAACTCAGGAAGTTGTGAAATAGAATGGTCTTTGAGTCTATGACTCAAACTTAACTCATATTTACCCTCATTTAAAGAAGATTTCAAGGCAGGCAAAGCTCTACAGTCTCTGCAGCTTTCAGTCACACTGAGTGTTGTATAAAGTATAAACTGTGGCCAGTCAGATTATATTTTCAGGTAATTAAAAGACCACGTTGATAAATACAAAAGGCTGTTGTCATAATACATGTAAATATTGAAACATTGGTTTTAAATACTGTAAAAAGTGAAGAAAAACAATGTAAAGTTAGCTTGTAAATGTTGTGATCCTTTAGCTTGGTTTCATTGCTTTGTGCCTGAACTAGGATGACACCTCCTCCTGAGTCCAAACATTATGTTGAGATAACTGTGTTTTACTGGAACTCCTTCTTCTAATGCAGAGAAGTATAATTACTGTGTCTTCTTAGTCAACTACACACTGTGAAAATGCAAAAAATACAACAAAAAATAAATCTGTAGGCATTTAGTGTGTTAAGAGTTCAGTGAACCACAGAGATATAATATGTTCTGTGAACCTGAGGTTGTTTTTTGTTTTTTCCAGTCTAAAAACTTGAAAAAAGCTTCCTGGAATAACATGAGATAAGCTAATAGCTAAAGTTGCTGGACTTAGAAACACGCTAAATATCGTTTTCATCAAAGACACTAAATAAAAACATCCCTCGGTTGAATTATTTATTTGACGTGTTGGTGGAACCTTTTAAACCCTTTAAGCTGAATTGTTTTATTATTTATTGTTTTGTTGGTGTTTATTTGGTTTGGTAACCTAATAAAAGTTAAAAACAAAAAGATAAGAATGAGTGTTATGATTTACAAAGGAGCATCATCAAAAGCTGTAGCCATGTAGCATAGCTTAGCTAGCATAAATAATGCCACAAACCACAGTGTTGTTTTACAGTATAAACAACATAAGATGAGAGTGGAAGGTTCCAGATACAGCAAACAACATTATATCCTGTTTTATATGAACCTGTGCTTGGTTTTTGTTACTTTTGGACAAGACTACGTTACCAATTCGCCTTTTTTCAGTCTCTGAGCTAAGCTAAGCTAACTTAGCTTAGCTGTATCCTCGTAAAATCTTTCCATCGAATAAACCAAATAAAAACATCCCAGAGGTTGTGTGAGCAAATCATTTACCTACCTCAGTCTGTTATGTGTTTGTTCAGTTTGTTAGCCTACAGAACTCTGGTTTCTGCACACAATATAGTGACTTATTCAACTTATGTGATCAAATCTTGTTTGTGTAGGGCTAGCGACATCTTGTACGAGCATGACCTGGTCAATCTTGGGCACATGAGATAAGTTCTGCCAGAACAAGAGATAATCTTGTGTGAACAAGACAGTAAGTTGTGCAGTCAACTGCACACAAGATAGAGGCTTCTAGCAAGAGACGTTGTTCACACAAGATATCTTGTTCACACTTACGTGCGTCACAAAGTGGCTTGTTCACTCAAGATAACAACTTGGTCACACAAATCACTATCTTGCATGCAGAAGATATCATCTTGGTGACTTATACAAGATAATAACACGTTTACACACAATAAAGACTCATTCGCACAAGACAATAACTAGTTTGCGCAACTTATCTTGTGCATACAAAATAATATCTTGCTCTCACAACATACTATCGTGTAACTTGTTCGCACAGGATAACAACAGGATAACAACTTGTTCACACGACACATTGTCTTGTGTGTAGGGGATGGTAACTAGGGCGCCAGAGACAGGGACTTGTTCACATAAGATACTGAATTGTCCACACACAGTTCTTATCTTGTGCACACGAGACAATATCTTGTTTGCACAAGGTATTTTCTGCCTATCGCGACTTGTTTGCACAACTTTCTAACTAGTTGAAAAACAAATAACCCATCACCTGGTGGAACTTTAGGGAACTTTAGGGACCACAAACGTGCCAACAAGTAGCCATCACTGTGACTGCACACCACGGTGTGCATCCTCCTCTGTGTAATGAGTAGACCAGTGTGTTTGGTTGTGGTTGTGTGTGTGTGTGTGCGGGTCTCAGGTAACTGATCTGGCTGTGATGTCATGAGCAGTAACTGAACCCTGGCTGGAGCCGCAGCCTCGGATCTCCGGGTCCCGCCTCTCGGCTCCAACATTCCGCTGTGAGAGCAGATCTGCAGCGGGAACATGGCGCAGCTCCGCTGGATTAACTCTGCCCTGCTGCAGGAAACTCTGTGAGCCTGGGACCAGGCTGGACGCACCCGATCTGCCAGGACCTAAACTGTTTTTACACACACTCTTTCACTTTTTTCTTCCTTCTTAACGGGAGTTGTGTCTCCGGGAGAGGAGCGTTTCTCCTGCCGAGCGTTGGGTGTCTGTGGCCGGGGATGAAGGCTGAGAGCTGCCGCCGATAGGACGGAGCCCGTCAGAGGAGCAGGATGGAAAAGACCAGGAGCAGGAAAGAAAAGGTAACCAAAGAAAAAAAGGGAAAAAAGGGAGAGAAACACTGTCATGGAAAACTCTGCTGGGAAATGTTTGATTCACTGGGCTCACAAAATGGCACAGGAGGAGGAGGAGGAGGAGTGAAGAGGAGTGAGGAAGGAAACAGAGAGAAAGAAAAGTTTGACAGTTTACAGACCAACTCAGAAGCTGCTCCAGGAGATCTGCAAGTCGTTTTTACCACAGTTTAAATGCATCAGAAACTCACTTTAACCTCCTTAAAGTTCAGCCAGCATAAACGATGCTAGATTAGGATCTTTAATGCAGTCATATGCCAACTAATCTGGTTAATTCTGCCTCATTCTGCTCAACCTTTATCTATAAATTACCTTTAAAAACAACATCAATGGAAGAACATAAACAAAAGTTGTGTCCAAGTTTTTTTCCCCCACTGAGAGCCAAAGTCAATTCGTGACCATATTTTTTAACAATGTTTGACACAAAATGCATTTTTGCATCAGAATTATTAGTAGGTTCCAGGTTTGGTTGTTACAGCAGGATCCTTCCTGTGCATGTTGACCTGTAGTGGACTCAGTACCTCCAGTAACAGTCCTGATAGTGCTGGAGGACCCTAAATAATGAACCATGCAACTGGGAACCCCATTAATGCTACTGTATGATAACGAATGCAGTCAAATGCTCATTAATCTAGTTTATCTTTAAAGAGGCAGGATTTGTTTCATATACTACTATGTTTACATATAAAGCACAATTAAAAACCACAAGAGAGCATATAAGTGGGTAATAGCAATACTGCACTGCTCCTCTCAGTGTGTGTACAGAGCGGGAGACCGCCACAACTTTAATTAAAAGTCAAGGAGAAAAAGAGAAAGAAGAAGTGGGTTTTCTAAGAGGATTTAGAAGTCTCCAGGGTCAAGAGCACATCTGACCCCAAAAGGCTCGGTCGCCTCTGGTCTCCAGTCTGGTCTGTAGGAAACTCAGCCCGGCGGTCAGCAAGCTTCACATCATCACTGAGTTGCTGTTGATCTGAGTCTGAGAAGTCTCTAAAACTATGGATTTGAGTCAAGAGGAAGAAGTGTGTAAAGCTGCCTCTGACGTGTACCTGAGTGACTGTCCACCACTTTGCAGCATCCTGTAGGTTTTGGTTCAAAGCCACTGGTTGGGAGCTCAGACCAGGAGTAAAGAACAACCAGGCAAAAAGTGTCCTTATTTCTCTGCGTTTGCGGCGTCTCTGAAGACAGAGATTAATGAGCCGATCCGAAACCACAAAACGATCTGTGCACTGTTGTTCGTGACAGACTCTGGTTTCATTGTGTGGATAGGAAAGAGATTGGACTCACAGAGAACAATTTACAGGAGGATAAAAATAGAAGTTCCACTGACAGGGCTGAACAAAGAGGCCAATAACACAATAGTAAGAAACCGCCATGTTCACGCAACATGCATAGTGGATGTACAGTACATGTGCATGTGAAACGAAGCCCTGGACGCATCAGTGTCTCGGAGGAAGATCCATGTTTTCTTTAGGTTTTTAACAAAGTCAAAAAAGCATCAAATCACATTAGATTCACACAAATCAAACATTCCTGTTTGTCTCCTGGCTGCTTCACCTTCACTGTGACTGACATTAGCTGCATAAAGGGACCCAGGTGCTCAGTGTGTGTGTGTGGCATGTGTGTGTGTGTGTGTGTGTGTGTGTGCACACGTCTCCAGGAATGTCTTTTCTGTGTGTGTGTTTGTGTGAAATCTTGGAAGGACTTTGACAGGACATTCATGTTGTGTTCCTGTCGTTTTTTTTTCTTCTTTGTGTGTGTGTGTGTGTGTGTGTGTGTGTGTGTGTGTGTGTGTGTGTGTGTGTGTGTGAGACCCCCTTCCTGTTCTCTTACACGTTTTCCTCTACGTTCCTCACATGTACGCAAGTACTGGAGCCACTTCAATGCAAAGTATTTCACTCCGCTACATTCCGAGGAGCGATATTTAACTTTGTTTGATCAATTAAGTTACTTTTGAGCAGATTCCAGTTCGGCCGGTCCGAGCCCGCCCGGCATTATTTCTAATAATGAAAGTCATTCCCTTCTTTATCATCTGCGACGTTAAGGATCTCAAAACGTGATATGAATCACTCAGAAATGTACTTCTCTTCTGTGCATGTGCTTTTTAACAGTCTATTTTGATGCTTTGTGCCTCTCAAGAAAATGAGGTAGAGATAGAAAGGACAATACTGAGAGTCCGAGCCTCAGTCTGGACCTCAGGTTAAATATCTTCAGTCTGAAAAGTTTTAGACCAGAAAATGAGCAAAGCCACGCAGCTGGAACCAGCAGTCGATGGGAAGTGTCTCGGATCGATGTCCCGTTGTGTGTGTGTTTGTTTATGGATGTGTTTCAGCTTTCCACCGAGTTTGTGAGACTTTGTGTGAGACCAGAGGCATCAAAGTGAATTCGCAGCTCAAAGCTGTGCCTGTGTGCGGGGGCTGCTTGCGTTACGTTAATTTGGTGAATCATGTGTCATTCTGTGACTCTGTGTCGAGTGTTATGATTTGATTTTCCAGTCGTGAGCTTTTCAGTTTCTGCTCCTCTCTGTCAATCACAACATGTCTGTCAGCTTCGGATCGTGTGTTTACGCTGCATGTGTTGTGCTGTGTTTTCAGCTTTCGAAGCTTTGAAGATCTTTGTTTTGTTCCCTTTGGCGACACCTGTGGTCAGAGTGTGCAACTGCAGCCAAACAACCAAAACAAGAAGCCTCTAAAAACTTTTTCTGTTTGAGCATTTCTCTGAGGTTTTAACCTTCAATAGCATGTCTCAAAAGTTTCTCTCAACAGTCTTAGTTTAGTAGTCTTTAGTTTATGCTTGTTTTGGTGCTGATTTTTATGTTTTGTTACTTGCGGCTAGCAACGCTAGAAATGAGAAGGCCCAAAGGCTTAGGGTTAGGAGCACACTAATGAAAACAACAAATTTGAAGAACTAAAATGTCATAAAACATCATGTTTCCCTTTGAAAATGATCTTTATTGCCCTGTGCAGATATTTATAGACTCAGATCGATCTTTCGCTTAAACCTTGACTCAGTTAGCAGTTAGCGAGAGACATTCAAGATGATGACTTACACCGAACAAAATCATCCTCAGAATGCGGCAAAGATGGCTAAGACGTGTGCACGCTTTAACGAACCTTAAAGCAAGCTCAGTAGGGGGTCAATGTGTTGCTCACACTTTCACTCGAGTCCTTTCTCCACCTCCGACTGGGAACACGCTGAAGGCAGAACTCGAGCAGGGACATCGAAGATTACGTTTACGAATACACAATGCGAAGAGTACGAAAGACGTGATGAGGTTCTGCGTGCTTGTCGTCTGCTCGGAGGTGTTGTTGAGCTGCTTCTGTTGTGTTGCTTTGTGTGTGTGTGTGTGTGTGTGTGTGTGTTTCCCAACGCCTGGCGAGACAACAATGCCGCTGTAATCTGCGAGGGCCGAGGCTCGCTCGCTCGCTCGCTCGCTCTCGCTCGCCCGTTTCATCTTTCGCTCTACTAGCCGTGTTCTGCTCGGCTGTAATAAGCTTAGAGGTTTACCCGGGACTGAGCCGCTCCGTGTGTGGCCGTCTTTTGTTTGTGTCAGCAAACATCGGTCCAGCAACGCTCAGAAACGGGCCGGAGCCGGAGCGCCGCCTTCAGGGTCGAACCGCTCGGCGTTTTTACGAGTTTGTTTCTGGATGCACCTGACTGACGGGCCAGCACGGAGAGGGAGAAACACACAATGCCGAGCAGGCCAGGGCGAGGATGCAAAAAACAAGTTTCCAAAATGGAAAAACAATAACTTCAGACGCTTTGACTCTAGAGGCCCGATGACAGAGGAAAACGGGATGACTATTTTTCCCGTTAATCGATCCGTTTTTTTCCCCTCAGTCTATAAAAAAAAAGCCAGGAAATGATGAAACTGATCTTTGAAAGAGTCTTTGTGGCGCTGGACCGCCTGCGGTTCCGGACTCTTCTGGACTTCATCAGTTACTCAGCAGCGTGTAAATCCAGGCCCAGCGAAGGTCTGCAGCCTGATTGTGCTCCGTTTCCAAATGAATCACATGGACACTGTCAGCGGGAAACTTCATTAAAGCTGCCGTAAACTAAGCAGAGAGCAGGGGCAGCGGCCTCAGAGCTCAGCACGACTCGAGAAATTCGTCTTAATTTGCGGCGGATGAGACGCGCTGGAGACGCTCGGTGCCAAACGTTGCTCCAGAAAAGCTCTTAATTGAAGATGAAGAAGAAGGAGAAGGAGGAGCAGAAGCTGAAGTCCTGCAAATTAGACGTCTGCTGCAGGAGTTCACTGGACCTTTAGGGACCACAATCAGACCACGACCACGATTTCTTCTCTTCTAACCAGCTTCAACTCTCAATCTGTCCATAAATAAACCAGAAACGTATCACTGATTGGTGTGAGAACTGGTTGAACAGTGAAACATGGGCTGAGGAGGGGAGCAATAGTTTAAAGCTGCAGCAACTTGGCTAATGGCTTGGCTAATAACTGACTAATTGACAGCTATCATTCATAGCGATTTGACAGTCTGAAACATGTCAGCCTCTTAAATCTGAATATTTTCTGGTTTCTTTCATCTCTGTGACAGAAAATTGAATATCATTGAGTTGAGGACATCTTAACGTGGTCTTTTTCATTGTTTTTGCATCACTTTATGACCTTTATTAGTTGAGAAAGTAATGAACAGGTTAATCAACTACAGAAATAATCATTTGATGCAGCCCTGCAATAGTTTGGATGCAGAATGAACCATTCATTATCTAAAGACTAGATATGACAGGATGGTTTGGGCTTAGGGTTAGGATGTGAGCGGTCTTGATGTTTCTCCTCTTCTTCCAAACAATGTTCTGACCAACATATCTTCTATGATTAGGGTGAGAGTTAGAGGTGAGGGTTAGAGTTCGAGGTGAGGGTTAGAGTTCGAGGTTAGGGTTAGAGTTAGAGGTGAGGGTGAGAGTTCGAGGTGAGGGTTAGAGTTCGAGGTTAGGGTTAGAGTTAGAGGTGAGGGTGAGAGTTAGAGGTGAGGGTTAGAGTTAGAGGTGAGGGTGAGAGTTAGAGGTGAGGGTTAGAGTTAGAGGTGAGGGTTAGCGTAAGGACTTAGGTTTAAGGGTTTGGGTTTAGGGTTAGGGTTAGGGGTTATGGTGCGAGCAGTTTCTGCTCATCTTCTTCCGAATGATCTGTTGTTCGCTGCCAAACGTGTCCTCTACATTGGAGTCAGGGTTCGGGCTCAGGTCTTAGGTTTAGGGGTTAGAGGTCAGGGTGTGAGCGGTCTTGAGGTTTCTGCATGTTTTCTACATTAGGGCTAGGGTTTAGGTTTAGGGTTTAGGTTTAGGTTTAGGGTTAGGTGTCAGGGTGTGAGCGGTCTTGATGTTTCTGCATGTCTTCTACGTTTCCTCTCGCTGTCCTCA
Organism: Karalla daura; assembly: GCA_029224185.1. Lineage (NCBI taxonomy): Eukaryota > Metazoa > Chordata > Actinopteri > Chaetodontiformes > Leiognathidae > Karalla > Karalla daura. Next base: position 22,174,887 of record CM055201.1, on the reverse strand, counting down.
AGTTTTCTTTTCACAGTTTATTTCGAGCTTTTTTCCAAACGAATTTGTGCCTCTCGCTCAAAGCCGTTGGGTGATGCATTTGGAAGTTTTGAGGAATCCCTCCAGTCTGCACATTTTAAGTGTGTATCTGAGCAGTCCTCTGTGTGTGTGTGAGTGAGTGTGAGAGAGAGGGAGAGGGAGAGGGAGAGAGATAATGAAGGCCTTGGTGTAAGGCTCTGGTGAAAGGACAAATTTGGAAACACCAGATCAGGGAGGGAGGGAGGCAACGTTTCAGCTGAAGCTACAGAGGAGAAACCTCAGCGAGCAAAGCCAAAGAGAAGAGCAGAGAAGTGTCTGACTGTCTCTCTCTCTCTCTCTCTCTCTCTCTCTCTCTCTCTCTCTCTCTCCCTCTCTATCTCTCCGAGGAAGCGCAGAAGTTACCACTGAGCAGAAAAGAAAAGCGCAGCAGCAGTGTGGTCCCACGTGTCTCCAACTTGAGAATCATCTCATGCAAATGAAGCTGCAGCCGCCGAATGCTGCTTTGTAGCAGCAGCTGAAAACACTCTCAGGGTTTACTCAACTCGTTGTTGAGAAGTGAAACTTATCGTCTCTGCAGGTTCTGCTCTGGGCTCTCCAGTTGGCATCCGCGCCACTTCATAGGAACCACAGTTCCACTTCATAGGAACCACAGTTCCACCTGGAAGTAAACACAACAGTGGCATAATGACGTCATTTTCTTCCACATCTTCTCGTCTCATCTTCTTCGTCTTTGCAGCTAAACAAAGAGGAACAACCTATATATAACAACCGTTCTTTTGGTTTCTATTGAGAAACCAGTTGTGAACCAGTTTGTGTTGGGTTTTAACATATTTTGATGTAATCAGAATTCAGAAACCAGTCTTCACAGATCCTCATTGAAACAATCGAGTTTGAATGGTATGTGTGTGTGAGTGTGTGTGTGTGTGTGTGTGTGTGTGTGTGTGTGAGAGTGGGTGTGTGTCCCAGAGTTTAACTGGTGTCTGTGTGTCCTGGTTTTCCAGCTTTTTATCGATAAAATGTATCACAAAGTGATAAAACATTTAGATTTTGTTAGATTTGATGAGCAGTTCCATACTTTATCGCACACTGTTGTTGAGTCTTTCTTTAAGATGAACACAGACGTGATGCATAACATGAGTTATATGGAGTCAAGAGAGTACACTCGATTTTGATCGTATTCATGCTGATTACTGTTTGTCAATAAACTGCGGGATTTGTTGTTTTGTCTTTTATAACTAAAGGAAAATCCCTCAGTAAATCTTTCAGACTCAGACTGAGGAGTTGTATTTTTGAAGCACACGTCAGCTACATGCTGAGTTGTATGATATAAATGGTCATTTCAGTAATTAGACGGAGCCGTGCACACCTGTGGTCCTCTGGATGAACTAAATAAACCAAACTTTGTCTTGTCTCCTTGTCCCTCCTCCCGCTCCTCCTCCCGCTCCTCCTCCTCCTCCTCCTGCTCCTCCTCAGTTCTCCCTGTTCGGTTCTCGCTCCAGCAGCAGAACCACCAACCCTCCCCCTCCTCCTCCTTCCTCCTCC
>CM055201.1:22140827-22168327 GCA_029224185.1 Karalla daura | reverse complement strand
TCTCTAGGACTTGGACTTGAATCATGGATGTTAACAAACAGGAAGACTGAGCAAAGCTACAGTGAAACATCTTAAACTCTGATGTTTTTATTTGAGAAATAATCAAATTAATGTCATAGAATACAATCATTATAGAAGCTTGTAAGTAAATAATGGATCTTGACATTTGTGGTAAAACACTTTTTACAGAACAAAAACAACTGATTTGAGAAAGACATAATTAGTTGTATGTCTGCATTAGTTTCACTTCTATAATTAGTTATATAATTAGTAGATAAGATTAGACTTATTGAATAGTTTGGCCTGTAGAGATAAGGTGCGGTTTGTAATTCATTGTTCCTAATCATCTGATCTAAAGCGCCAAGCTTTCTTTTAATCCAGTTAAGAACCAAATAATGAGCAAATTCTCTGGTTTCTTTCATTCCTGATGAAAGAAAATCGAACAAACTGACCAAAACGTCCTTAAAAGACCTGATCTTTACTTCTGGAGAACAGGCTTTAACAGTTTTCACAGTTTCATGTCAGTTTAAACAACTTTTAAACAAACATCGATTAATCCAGAAAATGATCGGCTACAAAAACAATCGTTTGTTGCAGCCTTGAAACACAGTGTAACTGCAGTGAAAGTAACTGCAGTTACAACTCTCCTCCTCCTCCACCTCCTCCTCCTTCTCCTCCTCCTCTTTCTTCCTCTTTGCACCATGTTCCAGTTTTGTCGTCCTGCTCCTGTAATCAGCGGCTGCAGGTGAAAGGCCTGAGAACGTTCTGGAATCGGCCGAGACGATCGGGCCCGGCCCCTCTCGTCCTCCCTGCTCTCTGAAGTGGGAGCCAAGCAGATGGCAGCCATAGCTGCAGCCCCGGCTCTGCCCTGTCATTAGCCCGAGCAGCCCGCGCCCGCACGCCTCGCACAATATTACCCATGTACGAGCGAGAGAGAGAGGGAGAGAGAGGGAGAGAGAGGGAGAGAGAGAGAGAGAGGGAGGGAGAGAGGAGCTGAGGCCTGGACGCTAAAACGGGCGCTCAGGAAGTTTCCCCCACATGACAGAGCTCAGCCCAGAGGTTTAATCTGACCTCACGCTCTCAGTCCCTCCCTGGTCCCGGGACGCGACCCCAGACTGGAGGAAAGTGTGTCAAAGAGAGAGAGGGAGGGAGGGAGGGAGGGAGGGAGGGAGGGAGAGAGAGTGGGAGGGAGTTGTTTGTTTGACTCTTACAAATGAGTAAATTAGTAAATTGATGGATTAATCCGATCTGATCCGTCCACAGGAAGCCGAGCAGCGCGACAACACACAAACAAAGCAGAGAGAGGTTTTCTCCTTCGCTGTGTTTTCATGTCGGTCAGATTGTGATCTGAGTCAGTTTGAAGTCTGAGGGGAAAAGTTCCTGTGTTTTCTTTTCTCCTTTCGCCTCAGTCGCTTCTCCTGCAGAGGAAATCATTTAGAAAATTTTAATCGATTCAGTCCGGTTCAGCCGTTCCCTACGTGCCAGGTCGTAATGAATGTTATCTCAGGGACTCAGAGAGAAAGAAACAGATGCCACACTGGAGGAGCAGAACCTCAGACCTGGAGAAGGAGCACAGACAGATTTCTTTCAAAGATTTCTCTGAGCTTTGTCTGAGTTACACAGTTGAGCCACCTCACAGCGAGGTCTTGAGTATCTATATAAATGCATGTTATTCTTATTCTAAATGTATATAACTACTCACATAAATAAGTCATTATATGTCAATATAAAATATTGGAAATACAGCTATTTAACTTTAAGTCATTTTACAAACCACTAGTAGAGTAGATGATGAGGAGCTGCAGAGCTGCCTGCAGTACCAGCAGCGGCCAGTGGGCGGCAGCACTGAGCAGCAGCTGCAACACAACCTGAGCTTTGTTGCAGCCTCACACTCTCCTCATGACCTGCGTCATATGACGTGTGTGCAGCTCCCAGGCAGCTCCAGCCCTGCCCCGCAGCACACACACTCCTGGACTGGGTAACTGGGAGAATCCCCTCTGACCACCAGTTTAACCAGTCTGGATGAAGCTATATTTTTCAGTGTGCGTTCTGGGTGATGAGTTGGGACGTCACTTATCATTAAATGAAGGACTGTTAATTATTAGCATTACAGCCTCAAGTTGATCTGAACATTTAGAAAATATTTTTCTGATTATTTTATGGTTTCTTTAGTCTTCTGTGAAGAAATAAGGTACTCAAGGAATTTATTTATTTTATTAAAAATATCTGAAATATATAATATATATTATTAAAATGTATAAAAAATATAAAAACGATAAGAATCCTAAAAACAATTAAAATATGAAAAGCATTACATTTATTGGAATTTTTGGAATTATTTATGATTAAAGTTCTTCGTCATTAAAATTGTCAAATGTATTTTTTATACATTTATGTGATAACATATCACATTCCCTGCTGTTTATCACATAAATGTTACCAAATACAGAACTCTTCTCACATCAGCTTCATACATCTTCTTTCGATTTTCTGTATGAGCAGCCCACCCACTGTTCACAGGTGGGTCACATGCAGACTAGAGTTCCCTGTTGATGTAATGTCCACTTGGCAGTAAAGCTGAGAAGCCTGTTTGGCTTCATAGAGTTTCTGAATGTCCAACTCCGTTTGTCTAATAAAACCGGACTCAAGCACGTTCAGGCATCACCTGTGTGAGCTCTTTGAACTGAGTCTGTGCCAGAGGTAAAAACACCTGGTGGAGCCGTGCTCGGACCTATTGTACTGAACATAATAATAATAATAATAATAAACAGCAAAAGATGCGACAGAGTCTCCAGTCAGGATTCGGTCCTGCCTGAATCAAGGCTCCAGGCAGGTGAGGCAGTCAGCAGGTAAAGAGTGACAGACCCATCAGTAGCTGGGGATCTTTGCAGTGCATCAGATGTTTTCTCCACGTCCTCTTGTGGTGGAGGAACAGTGGAGGCTATGGTCATTACTTCAGCTGATCTCCACGGTCCAGCTGCATGTGTCAGGGCCAGCTGTGGCTGTTCAATAAACCTTTTCACCTTGTTGTTGTTCATTAGTTGTTCTTTCTAAACTCTGACGAGGATATCTGCACATTCCTCGTGTCGTCTATCTGCAGCTTTTGTAGCTGTGGGCTGCAGCCAGTGAGGAGGAGTAGATCTGAGTAGGTCTGAGCTTCTGGATGGAGCACACAGACTATGAGAAGGAGCAGACACTGTGGAGGGGAGCTCCAGTGTGAAAGCATCAGTGATGTTTGAGGATTTTGTGGGGCTCGAAGGGTAGAAGTAGTAGAGGGTGGTGCCCCTACACCTCCAGGTTCATCTTCTTAACTGTATTAAAATAATTACAAATATAAAAGTTATTAAAGATATAAAACATATTAAAATATTCAGAATATAAAATGATGAAAATATAAGCATTAAATTGAACCAATAACATTATTACAGTTCTAAAATGCTACAAAAATATGAATAGTGTTAAAATCATTGAAATAATCATTATTAGATTTATTCATGTATTACAGCTATACAGTTATCCATTGTTTGCATGATCAAAACAGTTTCAAGTACTTAAAATATGATGATGACATGATGATGACATTATTTTCATGTTTCACAGACCAAACATGTGACCCACTAGTTGATAAAGTAACCAGCAGGTTACCAGGTTGATCAACCAGGTTGATCTCAAACCTCCAGACTAATGGTTTACAGCTTCAGTTCACAGCAGCAGCTGCTCTCAGATTCCTGGTAGTTCCAGTAATCGCTCCATCTCCTCCTCCTCCTCCTCCTCAGCCAGAGCCTTATCAGCAGCATTAGAAGTAGGAAGAGGAGGAGGAGGAGGAGGAGGAGAAGAAGGAGGAGGAGGAGGAGGAGAAGGAGAAGGAGGAGGAGGCTCTTCTTCCTCTCCCAGACGATGATCACGTGTTTTCAGGAAAGTGCAGATCAGCAGCCGCGAACATCCAGCTCTGATTGTCTGGTGTTAGCACGAAGGATCTACGCCTGCCTCACACACACACACACACACACACGCACACACACGCACACACACACACACACACACACACGCTGGTACGAGCTCTGCTGCCTCAGCAGACGTCCTGAGTCTTCCTCGGACGCTCTTCGTCCTCGCAGCTGTGAGAACAGCAGAGGGAGGAGGGAGATAAGAGCGGAGCGAGATAATGGCAAATTACTGGGGACGGGGAGTGTGTGAGTGTGTGTGTGCGTGTGTGTGTGTGTGTGTGTGTGTGAATTAGTGGATGAGAGGATGAGAGGATGAGAGCTGAGGTCTCAATCAGAGTGACGACCCTCAGGCCACAGAGCTGCAGCTCTGCTGATCGATCAGTCGATCATCAGCTTGGTTTGAAATATGACACATATATGAAGGTATAAAGTTTTATTTTCAGTTTTAAGAAGCTGGGATCAGAGAATTTTGAGTTAATATCCCTCAAAAAGTCTTTCAAATGCTTAAATGGACTGATCGATTATTGAAACAGCTGTCTGTTATGTTTTCACTGTTCAGTGCGAATGTGGATCTGAAACTGAAGCGAAACCAACAAAATTCAGATGAAACTTTCAAAAGCAAAATGATGAAACGAAAACAAACTTGAACATTTCAAGTGGCTGGACTTTAAAAGCTAGAGGAATAATCTAAAGCATCTTCAAGACAGGCACAGCCAGACTCCAAACAAGACAGAATAAAACAAACAGACTCAGCCCAGAGATAAACATCTGTAAGGAGTTTCACTTTTTCCTGAAAGGAGCTTGAAACGAGTGGAACGTCTGACATGAAACGGGCTGAATCGTCTGTGAAGGTTGTGAGGAACAACGAGGAGATCCTGGAGGAGGACGAACCTGTGACAAACCGAAGCTGGAAACTAAGATGAGACTCCATGGATGGAAGCTGTTTCCTCTGAACATCTGGACGTGCTTCACTTCCTGTTGGCAGCGTCTCTGGTCAGGCTGTGTTGTTGTTTTCTCTCAGACTGATGAGAGTCTGGATCACGCTCCGCTCGGGACTGAACAAACACGATCGATGGATCAATGAGGAAAGTGATCGGCTGCTCGGCGTGTCTGTGAGACAGGCATGAGAGGGAATAATGGAGGGGGGCGCTTTTCTCTCTTTTCTCTTCTTTCTTTGATTCTGATCCCTCGTTTTTAAAGCAGCTCTGTAAAGTTCGTACAGTGAGGAGGGACGAGTCGGTCGATATTATGTCGTGCAAAATGCAAAAAAAAGACAAAGAAATGGTGCTTCTTGACTGGAATATCATGCTTGCAGACTGGAAAAAAACTAAACTGGATCTTGAAAGAGGAAATAAAGACAAATAAAACTGATTGAATTGTCTTTATTTGACTGCAATAGATGGATGGATGGATGGATGGGTGGGTGGGTGGGTGGATGGATGGATGGATGGATGGATTGATGGATGGATGCATAGATAGATGGATGGATGGGTGGATGGATGGATGGGTGGGTGCGTGGGTGGGTGGGTGGATGGATGGATGGATGGATGGATGGGTGGATGGATGGATGGGTGGGTGCGTGGGTGGGTGGGTGGATGGATGGATGGATGGATGGATGGGTGGATGGATGCATAGATAGATGGATGGATGGGTGGGTGGATGGATGGATGGATGGATGGATGGATGGATGGATGCATAGATAGATAGATGGATGGATGGATGGATGGATGGATGCATAGATAGATAGATGGATGGATGGATGGATGGATGGATGGATGGATGGATGGATGGATGGACAGACAGAAGGACCTGGACCAGCAGCAGCAGGTGTGTGTTTGTGACTGGATGCTAAAAGTGTCGGGACATAAAAGACGTAGAAGAGCTGACGATCCAGGCGAGGCTGAGCCGGGCCCAGCTCCATCTGTGAGGCAGGGAAACGTCGTCAGTGGGAATAATTAGCCCTTTATCTCCTCCTCCCCACTTCATATCTGGGTATGACACAAACAAACAAACAAACAAACAAACAAACAAAGCGAGGTCCAGTCGGCCCCTCAGCAGCTCAGCGTGTTAAAAACCATCAAACCAAACACAATCACCGGCTCGTCTGTTTGGCTCCGGCACCAGGAGGAGGCCGAGCCAGCTCCACCAGACATATGTGCCTCCAACTGTCTGTCTGAGAGCCACACACACACACACACACACACACACACACACACACACACACACGCACACACCGGGGAGACCCGGAGCAGCTCGCATGTTTGTTTCTGGTGGGACGTCGGTCTTTATGCTCTCCTCCATGTCTGGCTCAGGATGTGGACGTGGACACGGGTAAATCACATACATGTTCACGTGTGGCAGACGAGGCAGCCAATCAGATTGAAGCCTGCATGTTTGTGTGTGTGTGTGTGTGTGTGTGTGCCAGGTTAACATGCATGGAGCCAGATCTGTGCAGAAACAGAGCGTAATGTCCTGACAATAGGATTGTTAAACACATGAATTGATGTACAACACTACATCATTGAAAACATGAAAACACTTTTTTTACTAATAACTCAGATTCAGCTGAAGTTTCACTCATCCTAGCATGTGATCTGGTGGTCAGTGTGAAAATGATTCCATGATTAATAAGATATTAGAGCATGAAGAAATGAATGGGTAGGGGCACGTCTATTTGATTGACAGGTGACCCTCACAGAGTTCCATTCATGGACTCATACGTAGACTGTGTTAGTTAAGATAGTTAGCTCATTAGCTGGTCAGCATGGCCGGGTTATTCTCTGATAGCCAGTATGGATCTTATGGATCAGTGGGTGTGTGAGGATGGTTGAGGTCAAAGGTTAGCCCCGCCCCTCACTCCTCTCCAGCCCCGCCCTCTCATCCAAATATGGCGTCCTGTGCACTCCTGGCTTAAACAACTTCACAAATCAATGGCTGACGTCACCAAAGGGTTGGGGCTGGTCACACAAACTCACATTAAGTCACATGATCATTCATAAGAGTGACAGGCCAGACAGCCAATCATTTGAAGTGATGTTAAGTTATGTAAAGTCACTTAAAGACACAGTAAAGTCACAGTAATGTAAAATCATGCTAGTTATTTCTTGTCACAATAAATCACATATGGTCAGTCATTATGGTTAGTCATGTAAAGTGACGTCAGGTCAGGTGATCATTCATGTGAGTGGAGGGCAAGTAAAGCCAGGATGCGGTTGCCAGATAAGCATTAAAAAGCAGCAGATCTGTGCCAAAATGCACAGTAATATTGCCACATCTGAAATAGTTGTGTTCCAAAGCTTCTATGTATCAAACCTGTTGAGGTTCAGTTTAAGGTCCAGCAAAGAATGGAAATACACATACTGTAATCATTCATGTGAGTGGCAGCCAATCAGAGTGGGCTGCCAGGTCAGGATGAAAGGAGCCAGATCTGTGCGGAAACAGAATGTTTATATTCCCACGGGTAAAAAAAGGATTGTAAATAGACTCTGAGGCATTTCTGATGGAACTAGAGTCCATAGCTTCCATGTCCATATTACTTCCATATCTGTCCACTCGTTCTTGTTGTTGTTTGCAGTTTATCAGGGGCGTGGGTGGTGTAATCTGTAATCTGACATGCGTCTGGGATGAAATATTCATGGCTGAGATGGTGTGAAGACGGACTGAGATCACGCCACAAAGAGACTCCACACGCCCAGACGTTCTCCTCTGTGTGTGATGGTTTTTAATTCTCTCACACTGGGGCTGTGTTTAATGACCTAGTTGTGTTTAGGATTCTTCATCATGTATGTTTCTGTGTGTGCAACACACACACACACACACACACACACAGTGCCGACACACTGTGGATTAATCTGCCAATTATTTTCTTGATTAATTCCCGTTCCTTGTTAAATTGGCCTGAAACAGGAATCTTAATGCACGCTCGGAGTGAAATGAAAGGGGGAGCGAGCAGGATTTTGAAGTTGGAACAAACTGAGGGAGAGGGTTTTTCCTCTTTCTTTCCTCCTTCCTCCACCATCTCCAGATCTTATTAGCAGGAAGAGACAAAGACGCTCTCAGCAGGACGCTCCACTCTGAGCCGAGCTCAATTAACATGCTGAAAACCACCACAATGGCTGGATGTTACATGGTTCTCTATCAGCGTGCTCAGACTTTAAGCAGAAATTAACATGATTGTATTTATAGAGATGAACATCTTGATTTCTGTCCAGATAATGTAGCTCTAGTGAATTAGCCTATATTGATATTTGCAATCATTTATCATATTTTACATGGATAATTTGCTCATTTGCTCTCTTGGTTTTGCAGTTAATGGTTTGTTCTTGACTGGAATGGACAGAACAAGGTTTCCTGGTGTTGATTGTAGCTTTACATGGTTTGTAACGATGAAATCTGAGGAACTGGAACGTTCCAGACGACATCCAACGAGAGTCTCAGCTGACGTACGACAGCGGCTCCACACACACGCAGACGATGTGAACATAACGATCAATAATCTGTCGATCGGCCGCTGGTCAGTTCAGATCTGTCCATGAGTCGTCCCAGGGTCTCTGCTGGAGTCTGTCTCCATCTCACACAGATTGTTGTTCTTATTATTGTTATTATTATTGTTTGTATAATGTTACACAGATGTAATAATAAAGGCTGACAGATTCATAGTAAGTGCACCAGACAACGGAGCAGCTGCTGCTCAGAGGGTTTCATGCGCTCTCTGATCTCCTGGTGAGATGACAAACGTGACCTTCATCACACTGTCCAGAAACACGCTCAGACACTGCTCTGTGTGCGTGCGTGCGTGCGTGCGTGTGTGTGTGTGTGTGTGTATGTGTGTATGTGTGTGTGTGTATAAAGAGCGCGGTGTGCAGTTTAATACAACCTTGCCATGAGGCATGAACACATCACATTAGGTGTTAGTTAGTGGAGGAACTGTAGCATGGAAACATAAACAGAGCAGGCTCACACACACACACACACACACACACACACACACACGCTGACCTCACTGATCATGTCCTGTCATTTGTTTCCTCTCGGACACACCAGCCTGGACACTGTGAGTTTGTTGTTTAAAGACAATTTTCACACCCTTACCATGAACTATTCATAATGGTGTGTGTGTGTGTGTGTGTGTGTGTGTGTGTGTGTGTGTGTGTGTGTGTGGGGATCGATATAATCTGTGCAGATTGATAACACTGATATCGCACTGTTGTTGACTCCAGGATGACCTGTGTGTAATGAGCCTCCAGCATTTAAAGGACAATTATCTCCTGACATTCACATCATTATCACACACACACACACACACACACACACACACACACACACGCACACACACACACACACACAGGATACTAAATATAGAGCCATTCATTTATTAAGTGGTAACAAACAGTAAATTTGTTGTGTTGTAAATGTCTCGACACATACATGAACATAAATACATATTTATGATCGTACTATGCAGCTCATGGTATGCTTTGCTGCTAAACACACACACACACACACACACACACACACATGGTAGGACCTTGAATCAATAACCTGGGGGCTTTATGAACCGATCACTGTTTGTGTCTGGCTCTGCTCTCTCAGATCAATGTCAAAAGCTTTCGGATACGTTACCCAATCAATGCTGAGCATGTGCACACAGATAAAACACACACACACAGACACACACACACACACACACACACACACAGCTGGACAGATCTGATAAGTACACACACACATCCACCTCCTTTCCTCTGACTTGCCTCCACTATGTTCTCCATTGGCAGCATCGTGACCTTTGACCTCCGAACTGTTGACCTGCTCTAGTGTGATTCACAGTCAAGACTGGGAGAGGGTGTGTGTGTGTGTGTGTGTGTCAAGGTTTGCTGCTAACACTGATTTATGTTGTGTGTGATGTCCAGAGGGGGGCGGGGTGGATGGAGTCTTCCCATCCTGGAAAATCTGGGAAACCTGGAAAATTCCAGACCAATCAGACCTGTCATGGAAAATAACAGAAAAATTAGAATGTCCTGGAAAATTATTCCACCTCTCTGTGCTTCTCTCTGTATCTGAGTAAAAACAGGTGGTGAAGAAGGTTTGAGGATGTATCACCTGTCAGATTATTTCATTTATAATCCACAGACTCCACAGGTTTCAAATCAGACAATCTGCATAAATGTACAAAATCAAAGGGATGTTCTACTATCATACTGCAAATGTCCTGGAAAAGTCCTGTTCTCCCTCCTCCTCCCAACTCCTCCTCCTCTTCGTCCTCCTCCCCCTCCCCATCCTCCTCCCCCTCGTCCTCTTTGTTTTCTGTCTCCTCCATTTGTTTTAGATGAGCTGATGATTGAAGATGTGTCATTTCATCATTTCTGACAGGATAGAGAAGAAGAAGAGGTAGAGGAGAGAGAAATACCTGCTGTGTGTGTGTGTGTGTGTGTGTGTGTGTGTGTGTGTGTGTGTGTGTGTGTGTGTGTGTGTGTGTGTGTGTGTGTGGTTGCTGAAGATAAATGGTCTCATTTGTGGCGGCGCCCAGAGGCCACGTCGGCCGACGTGTCCGAGCCGCTGCAGACTTGATCTCACACTCAACACTGAGAAATGTGAAAATGTGTGTGTGTGTTTGTGTCTACAGTGTATGTGTGTGTGTGTGTTTGTCAGTGTGTGTGTGTGTGTGTGTGTGTGTGTCAGTGTGTGTGTGTCACCCAGGCACCTGGTGGCAGGTTTGTTGTCTGACTGTTTTCTTCTTCTAGTTCAGTTTTTCTGCTGATTTTGTGTGTGATGGTGTGTGTACAGTACATATTAACCCCCCCCCTCCACACACACACACACACACACACACGCACACACACACACACACACACACACACACACACAGTGCTGAACTGACAGTTTCATTTTGTCAGTGTGGGGGAAAAAAAACATCTCAGGTTTAATTTCATTGTGCGACAGATTTCGTCATGTTCTCTCTCTTCTCTCTCATTCTGTATTATTTCCTCATTTGCTGCAGAAATAGCATATTGATTTTTGTTGAATGTGTGTGTGTGTGTGTGTGTGTGTGTGTGTGTGTGTGTGAGAGCGATCCTGACTCTGCTGATGCTGCAGTTTATTCATCGATGATGGGAGAACTTAATTAAAGGTCAGGTGGGACCTCTGATGAAGTTCCCTCTCGTCTCCTGTTTGCTGCCCTGAGGAGCAGGAGAAGGAGCAGGAGGAGGAGCAGGAGGAGTAGGAGCACCAGGACCAAACTTCCCACATCCACTTCTCCTGACTGGTTTATTACTATTATGTTATCGTCCTCTGTTTATCTTCTCCTCGTGCTTGTTCTCATACGTCTGCACATCCACAGATGAGTCCAGCGATGCACACATGCATACTTCAGTCAGATAACAGAGTGTTTACAACCACGTTACAACCATGTTACCTGAGTAATACAGCAATATTACCTTATGAAGTAATATGGTTGGAAACTGCAGTAGTCTAATTTTCCATGGAAACTAGAACAAAGAGGTAAATAGACTAATTCAGGGGATCATTGCACTGAAAGCAGAACAGTTGTAGACAGAGACAGAATCATCACTAGCAGATATAAAGGTGGAATTATAGTGACTGATTGTTGAAGATCACGATAAGAACTTGAGCTTAATCCTGAAATAAGTAAATAAATAAATAAATCTGTAGCGCTGAACTTGACACAATTATCCTGTATCTGTCGCCACTACATTCATCACTGCCAAGGTGTGTGTGTGTAGCAGCCATGTTGGCTGGGGAAAGTGCTCCATCACACTCACTCTCCTCACCTAGTGTGTGTATGTACACACACACACACACACATACACACATGCCAGACACACATTCTGTGTGTGAGTGAGTGAGTGAGTGAGTGATGATGCCAGTCAGAGCCATGAATGCAACTGATATTTGATAAAGATGCTGGCCAGCTCCGGCTACACACACACACACAAACACACACACACACACACACACACACACACACACACACACAAACACACACACACACAGGAAGATCGGAGTTGAAACATCAAGGTCGACTTAATTATCTCGTCACAGAAATAACGTCAGGTGATGTTCCAGCTCAGCTCCACCACTCCACACCACTCCTGTGTGAGTTTGTGTGTGTGTGTGTATAAAGTGTGTGTGTGTGTGTGTGTGTACAGTGTGTGTGTGCCCAGCTGAAGTTTTATTAATGAGCTCAGCTTCTCCCTCTGATGCCGTTTGCGAACCTGCGGCATCGTCTGCCTCGCTCCCTCCCTTTTGTTTGCTCCTTGTAACAGGTTGTAAATATGCAGTTTACAGTTTCCATGAAAAAACAATGAGGCCGGCAGCAGCCACGAGCATAAACAAACCCCTGGCTGGCACACGCACACACACACACACACACACATTAACACACACATACACACACACATACTGGTGAATAAAAGCAGCTGCTGCATTATTGATGGTTTGTGATTTACAGTAGCATCAGCTGTGATGGAACACAAAGCAGGTGTGTGTCTCCAGCGAACACACACACACACACACACACACACACACAGACACAGACACAGAGCACACACTCACAGGAGGTTCGTGTCGAGCTGCTCACACTCATCTCCGAGAGTCTGATCGGAGGTTTGAGAAGACGATTCATCTCCTCGTCTGTTCTCGTCTCCTCCAGACGTGATCAGTCGCACCAGACAAACAACCAGCTCATCTTCAGAGGGTTGATGGACACGTTCATAATAGTGTGTAATAGTCAAAGACGAGACGCTGTGGTCGTGTTACTAACAGATCTCTGCACGCTGAATAATCCACGGTTGTAAGTTTGTGAGGAGCGATCCATTTATCAAAACGTTTTCTTTGTTTTGAAGCTTTTTTTATTAATTCCGCACATGTAGAACAAACATGAAGACCCACAGCACACGCATCGATATCACGTTACTCACATAGGAACATGTAAAGCCATGAGGATGTTCTGCCAATGGAGCTGTATGACTCTTTAGTAGATGAAAGTAAAAGGAAGTAAGACGCTCTCGATCCACATGAAAAAAGTCTCCTCCTAAATACAGTTACGCTTGTTTCAGCTTTCTTCTCACAAATTAAAGTTTTGCTACAGAATGTGAGAAACCTGTGTGCGGTTGCCAGATCAGCATGATAGGAGCCACATCTGAGCAGTCTGATACCACTGTTTAATAGCTTCTATTAAGAAAACAAGGGAGAGCCCTCCATTCTTCCACACTAGGTCCCCTTTAAGTTCTGCATGCGTCTCTTTTTCGTCACCATTTCTCATTCATTTGAGAAGATATGTTGTTTAGAAGCAACGGAAAGTCATGTGATCATCCTGGGTTGCCAGATAAACATTAAATGCCACCAGAAACGACCATAGCAGTCTTTGGTCAGATTCATGGTTTAGCCGGGAACGTAAATTCACTGGAGTGGAAACCTAGACAGCCAAACAGAGTAAAGCCTACAGGCGGTTGCCAGTTAAGCATGAAAAGATGCCAGATCTGTGCAAAAACTGCATCATTTGTCATGTTTTGTCATGTAAAGTGACGTAAAAGTGACATGTTCCCACAGCTAAAAATAAAGCCTTCCTAGCTTCTACTCTAATCCTCTATCTATAGTCTTTTTTTCCCCTTCAGGCGAACACTGAGCCCTGACCAGCAGCCTGAGGTGAAGCAGCCTGCTGAGTGTGTGTGTGTGTGTGTGTGTGTGTGTGTGTGTGTGTGTGTGTGTGTGTGTGTGTGTGAAGCCTCTCAGGATTCTGGAGCCGTCTGTTTGTCTTTGATGTCGGGACGTCTTCCCCCGAGGGCCTCGCTGCAACATGTTAGCGACACACGCGAGATACTCGGCTCACTCGCATATTTACACACTCACACACATCTGTGTGTGTGTGTGTGTGTGTGTGTGTGTGTGTATTTATAGTGGGGTGTGTGGGCTCGCTGTCTTCGGGGGGAGACTTCCTGGTTTCTCTTCTGTTAAACTGGAGCAGACGACAAACATCAGGTTCTCTGACAGGGACAGCGGAGGAAAGAACACCGTGAAATGAAATGAAATCTGATTTTCTTTTTTTTTTTTTCCAGCTCTCTCATAACAACTCTTCATAACCACACACACACACACACACACACACGTACACACACACGCACACACACGTGCAGGTACCTGTCAGGCTTCATATCCATCACCAGATCTCAGGGCGACGTGCTCGGCTGCTGCTGCAGACAATAATGTTTCCTCCTCTCTCAACAGAGTGTGTGTGTGTGTGTGTGTGTGTGTGTGTGTGTGTGTGTGTGTGTGTCTGTGTCTGTGTGTGTGTGTGTCTGTGTCTGTGTGAGTGTGTGCTTGTGAGAGAGGGACAGACAGAGGGGAGTTTCCTCAGTCATAACGTGTAGGATTCTTCTCATTTGGTTTGTTTCTTCAGGTAAATGCTGTTGATTTGACTCAAGTCTTTGTGTGTGTGTGTGTGTGTGTGTGTGTGTGTGTGTGTGTGTGTGTGTGTGTGTGTGTGTGTGTGCAGGTTCATATTCATGTTTAACATGATTTGTACTGTCTATCATCTCTTATTTTCTTCTCACATATGACGTGCAGCCAGGCAGGCAGGCAGGGCCTTGTAGGTGACCGAGCCGTTGTGTTGGACGTCAGAGGAGCTGAACCTGACTGCACCAACACTCACTGGCTCCGCACTCACTGCTCTGTTCCACATTATTGCACATCTTGTCCGTTTCCTGCCACATATACCGTCTTTTCCAGACAATAAGTCGCGTTTTTATTTCATTGTCTGGCTGGTCATACGACCTGAACTTCCAAACAACTTACTTATAACGACTTGTATATCAAAAAGATACGCTGTGTCATCTGTGACCACAAGAGGGCACCGACCTCACTCATGACAACTGCTTTGATTGGTCATGTGACTGACACGCCCCCCCCGCCCCTGCCGCCATCTTGGATGGCTAACAGCTAGTAAACAAAGCTTCAGCAGACGACTGGAGGCTTTTTGATTAAAGCTGGTCAGATAAAAAAGGAGAGGATACTTATTTAGACTTATATTTTTGTGGACATGAGAAATACGTTCAGACTCCCCCTGTGCCATCAGGCTGTTTGTTTTTGCATTCTTATGAAGCAAATGTTTGAAAAATAAACACAGCTTATATACAGATGGGACGTATATGTTTTCTTCACTGTGTATCTTTCGTCGGATGCGACATATGGTCTGTAGAATATGGTATTTCAGTTTCCAGTAATAGTATGCACACACACACACACACACACACACACACACACACACACACACACACACACACACACACATACCACTGTCGAGGCCCTTTAGAGCCTCCAGTCCACCTAAACATGCTTGTTTCTCACTTTTCCACTCTGTGTTCTGGATATTTGTAGTAAAGGGGGCTCAGTGTTTTCCTGAGAATATTAAACAAGAATAACTCCATTCCTGTACAGCTCAGAAGGTGTTAAAAAATGAAGCTGAATGGATTACATGAAGGAATGAAGACAGAGGAAAGGAGACATGGTGACTGAGCTTCTCTGGAGGATCTCTGTTGACAGAGAGTGATAAAGTGAGATCTAGACAACTATCCTTCACCATCACATGGAAGTGATCCGGAGTCACATCATGTAGAGTTTGTTCCTCAGATCTAATCTCGTCTAATCAGGACAAGTTGGAAATCATATCTGAAGGCACCGATTTTGTCATCTGTGGTGGAAGACACTCGAAAAATGTTTCACGCCCAAGATGAATTATTATGTAATTGTACAGGCTGAGAGTGAACTGTGAGAGGTGGGCCAGAGTGTATGTGTGTGTGTGTGTGTGTGTGTGTGTGTGTGTGTGTGTGTGTGTGTGTAAGAGACAGCGAAAGTAGTAACAAGAGACATACAAAGGCAGAGATACCTAAACACACACACACACGCACACACACACACAGGAAAGTGAGAGGGGGTGAGAGGGAGTGAAACATACAGGAAGAGAGAGACACACACACAGGAGGGAGAGAAACACACACACTCAGGGAGAGAGAGTGTGACACACACACACACACACATACAGGCACAGAGAGAGAGAGAGAGGAAGAGAGATGCACACACACAAACATACTTAGAGAGAAACACACAGATCCACACCCACATCCACACACGCGCGCACACACACACACACACGAGTGATAGAGAGAGAGGAAACAAGAGACAGAGGCACACACACTCACAGAAAGACACACTAAAGAGAGAGGTAGGGACACGCTCAGAGGGAGAGAGAGAGAGAGTGAGGGAGGAGGGGAGGGGAGGGGAGGGGAGGGGGAGGTACCAGGGAGGGAGCGGTGTGTGGAGCTGCAGCTCGGATCAGATCGGTGGAGCCGGTGCAGCCGACAGATGCTGCTCTCTGAGCTCCGCTCCGTCTCCTCCCGGGATTAGAACCTGTCCCCTCCTGATCCGCTCCTCCTCTCCTGCTCCTCCTCATCACCCCTCCTCACTCCCCCACCTGCTCCGGGGCTGAGGCTGGATCCACTGGGGGGCTGAGATGCTCCAGCCGCCGCCCCCCCCTCACCCTGGAGACACTCTGAGACTCTGAGCGGCTCCGGCACCATGATGAAATGGCAGCCCCGGAAAAAGGTTAGTCTGGGGGAGGAAGTTCTGTCTCTGCGTGTGTGTGTGTGTGTGTGTGTGTGTGTGTGTGTGTGTGTGTGGACCTAACCTCGCGGATCAACAGGGCTGAGCAAACTCACCCACACTTTGTTGCTGGTAATCCTCTAACAAGGCTGAGGAGGTGAGTTTTGCTGTTCTCCACCACAGATTAGTAAACTCACACATAACACATAATCTGTAACGTATTCTGGCAGATTAAGCCGCATGTTCTACATACTGCACTTTAGAGCACGACTGAGCTGTTACTGAGGCATGGAAATGGTAGTTTTTTGTTCTGGTTTTCAGGGCTTGAGAAGATCTTGGATTGAAGGACAGTGATTGTGATTGTTTGATATATTAAAAAGTGCTGATTGCAGTCTCTGATGGCATAGTTGGGTTTCAGATTATCTCAGATGTATTCTGGCAGATTGCTCATTGTATACAAGGTTTCCTGAATGCTTTGGATGCTGAGCTGTTTCATTCAGTCAAAACGAGACTTTCATCATCTCTGATCATCGACGCAGGTTGTGTGGGCGGCCGAGACCCTTGAAAATGTTGGAATTTGTGTTTTGTTTTTCAAGAGCTTGAAATTCAAGGACAGAGTGCTTGAAAGTACTTGAGGAGTGATTGTTCTGTCTGGTCCAGAGCAGAAAAGTCTTTTCACAGTGAGGCGGAGCGGAAAACTGGTGTAGAGCTGAATCAATTAGAGTTGAGTGGTCGCAGTTATTGACAAACCACTAGGAAGTAACGAGTAATGTTAAACTAATGAGTGATACTGAGATGTTTAATGTTTACATGTACCATAAAGAGACTAGAATACAAACTAAAGGTTAAAGTAGGGAAATATAACCTATATCTATATGGAGTATATGTGCTGGGGAATGGATATTTTGTTTTGCCCTGATGAACAGTTTCATTTGAACCCGGGCAGACAACGACCTGTCAACAGTTTTGATCACTGGTAAGAGATGATCAGATCCTCAGAGCGTGGATCCGTTGGTTTCTGCTCCTCTCCAGCTGTTCTGGGGCGTTCACGTGGCTGTGAGGCCTGGCCCTGGTCGGGTCAGGTGTCGCCGTCTCTCTGCTCCATCCGCTCTGTGAAGGCAGCTGCCTGGTGCTCAAAGAGGAGTGGGCGGAGCGGGCTGGGACGAGACGCCCGGCCGAATTAGCTCCTGGCTCCGAGATCACAGGCGGAGCTGATGGAGATGATTGAGATGATGAAGAGATCCCAGCGGAGTTCACTGAGAGCCAGGCGTCAGCTGCTAATGGCTGCGCAGGGAGCAGAGAGGAGCCCAGGATCCGTCCGCCGTCTCTTAACCTCCCCTCAGCTCCACACCCAGCGCTCGCTCCAGCTTCACTCACTCAGAACTGTCCCAGGGGATCACAGGTGTGCAGGAAGAGGAGGGAGGGGGGGTAGATCCATAAATACAGATACAAATACTCTACAGATCCAGGCTGATTTTTAATGACATGTAGTTTAACAAGAGTGAAGAACAAGACCTGATTCCTCCGTTCAACATGAACCAGGACCAAGAGGAAGATGAAGATGAAGCAGCTTGGTAGGATCATGGAAAGGAGCAGCAGTGGGTCGTTATTTATTTATGTATGTATTTATGTATTTATTTATGTATTTATTTATTTACTTGCCTACTCTAAAAACCACTAGCATCTCATCCACTGCCTTGGTAGCCACGCCTGACAGTTTCTTGTCACGCCTCGCAGACTGGTCCAGATCAATGATGGTGATTGATCAGGGTCACTGTTAGGAGTGTTAAAGTAAAATAGAATATACCTTTATTTGCACCACAATGAGGGTATTTAAAGTGACAGGGCAGTAAAGTAGACAAGAGTACAAGAGTCATAAAAATCAACAATTTACAAAACATTCATGCGTAGTGACTTGAAGACACCTCTGACCCTGGGCTGGGACTCAGACGTGGGAACGTGCTGCAGGTGGAGGCTGGAGGTGAGACCTGAGGCCTGGTGTCTGTGAGGCTGTGGACTGGGCCGGCCGGCCGCTCCGGGCAGCCCGGCTCTTCTGTGAGAGCGACGGCAGATTTGAGGGCTCTGCCTTCAAACGGGTCGACTCTCAGATGGAGATCTTTGCCTGTGTGGCGGCTCCACGCTGACCTGATCCTCGCTCTGGTTTCTCATGAGAAACCGCCTGAGGATCCTCACAGGGTGACGAAAGCCTCTGAAACAGACTCTGTGGACTCCCTCTCCCTGTGTGTGTGTGTGTGTGTGTGTGTGTGTGTTCTGTACTGTACTGCTCTGACGAGCCGGAACGCTTCTTGTCAACACTTGTTGCCAGGATGAATAATATGTACAGAGGCTGGTGTTCGAGCTGCTCGACTGTCTCTTCCTCTCTTCTTTTTTTGCTTTTTGCAGCATTTTTGTGCTTTTATTTTGGAGCCTCCTACATCTCTTTAACGTCTCCGTGCTTTTATTTTGACATCTGAAACGAGGGCAGCGGCTGCGAGACGAGCCGCTCTGAGTCAAACTGTTATTTACTGACGTACGGTGTTATAAAATCGATAGGGGCTGCCTGCTCGGAGACATGCAGCACAAATGACAGCTCACACACACACACACACACACACATGCACGCACCCCCTCACACACACACACACTCACAGTGTGTGGGGTAGAGAAGAAGCCTTTTGAGTTTGCCTGTGTGAGCTTTTGCTTCTGGGTCATCTCATCTACAGAGTGAAATGAAATGAAATTAAAATCAGGGCAGGAAGAAGGAAAGACTGAGGGGAGGGAGGGACGGAGGAGGGAGGAGGGAGGGGGAGAAGAAAAAGAGAAGACGGAGAAGAGAGAAATGAGATGTGAAACAGTGGTGAAGGGCGCTCGGGGGCCTGTCACCCCGGCCGGGCTCTGATCAGGTCTCTGCTGCTTGAAGCAGCCGGGGGAGCAGCCTGACCCTGGACGGAGATCTGCCACAGTCATGTAGATGTGGGAGGAGGAGGAGGAGGAGGAGGAGGAGGAGGAGGAGGAGGAGGAGGAGGAGGAGGGATGAGGGCCGAGGGGAAACAATCGGATGGCCTCGATGAGAGTTTCATCCACGGCGCCGTGTTTCATCTCTAATGAGCAGGTGTCCAGTGTGATTCCAGGGCTGTCCTCGTTAGCAGCTGATTTATGGCTTATTGCTTAGTTTATCCCTCCTTGACCCATATCGCTGCTCCGCTCCGCTCTGGGAGGAGCTGGTCTCCTCCATAGACCCACGGAGCTGCTGGGAGGAGAAGGCTGGTGCTCTCTGGTGTCTGAGGAGCTTCCCACTGCTCCTGGTCAGTCCTGGAGTCCTAGCAGCTGGACTCCTTGTAGATTCCTGGAAATGGTTCTTCTCTCGTTTCATCCCAACGTTTTCCAGTGGTCTGAAACAGCAGCATCCGTCAACAGAGCTTAACATAGAATCTATGGGACACCATCGTCTATCTTCAGCTGTCCTGGCGCCTGCTGATTGGCTGTCTCACCTGTCAATCACAGAAACGATCAGGTGATGACAGCATCTTCTAATCCTCAGCTTCCCGGTTGTGGCAGAGACCTGGGGGCAGGTGAGCAGGCTTGGCTTTGCACAGAGTTTAATTTGGAGTTAACTGAGCCGATCTTTCTTTTTTTTTGGTGTGTGAGTGTGTGTTTGCCCTCGGAGGAGAGTGTTAGAACTCCCCCGACACAGCAGCAGAGACGCTCAGCGGGTGGAGGAACCAGAACGAGTCCCTCTTTCTCTGTTTCTCTGAGTGGACCTGGGATGCTCCTGAAGCTGTCCGATCATCACTGGACATCAGGACAGAGAGCCGGCCAGCCTGCTCAGATCAGAGGCTGAGGTTGGTGAAGCTGCTGGAAGCATCTCCAACCTCAGTTTCTGGTCTGATCTGATCTGATCTGGTCTGGTCTGGTCTGGTCTGGTCTGGTCTGGTCTGGTCTGGTCTGGTCTGATCTGGTCTGATCTGATCTGGTCTGGTCTGGTCTGGTCTGGTCTGATCTGATCTGGTCTGGTCTGATCTGGTCTGGTCTGGTCTGGTCTGGTCTGGTCTGGTCTGGTCTGATCTGATCTGATCTGATCTGATCTGTCCAGTGATGATGTCCAGTGATGATGGGAACCCTGTTTTCCAGCCGTCCAGGAGGAAGACTCGCCCCAGCTGTTCCAGGTTCATTAGGAGCCGAGTCACATCGACAGTCATTGATTCCCTGTGTGACTTCCACAGCGAGACTGACAGGTGGTCAGAGAAGAAGAGAGCAGAGGACTGAAAGCTTTTTCTGCTTCCACAGTGTTTCTATTATTCTGCGTTCTGTGGATTCATACGCATGTTTAGGTACATTTGTCCTTATTGTTGTGGATGTTTTCCTAATTTCAGCCCGGATCAATCACAGTCTGTCAATGAGATCAGTATTGGTTGCCATAATGAAGATGATCAGATCTGTGCAGCTGATAAACATGCAGATTTGCCCATAGAGGGATAAAAGTCCCCATAAAAGTCTATTAGACTTAAAAAATACCACCTAATGGGACTTTAGGGGCTCTGTTTCATATCATATCGTATTCCATCATGTTATGTTATTTACTATGTAAACAACAGTAAACGTAACATGAGAACACTGATCTGAGTGTATGTTGCCTCAGAGTGGAGTGAAACTGTCGACCTGGGAACCTTTTTCACAGCTGAATCCATCGTGACTCATTCTGTCACATATTTTTTATGTTTTTCTTTCCCCCACGTGTAATTAAAGCTTCAGCACTGGAAGTGGTTTGTAAAGTGAGTTTGTCCTTGTGATGGCTGACATGAGGATGGTGAGGAGCTGTTGGTATTCAGAGCAGCTCCTTCGCTCTCGTTCCATCCTCTTCCTCTCTGATATTTGATAAACACGCTGACTGGAACAGCTCTGTCACCAGTCTCTATCCAGCCCCGGGAGCGAAACCTGAAAACTTCTTGTTCTGCGATGAATGGGCTTGCAGAGTGTCCTTGTGTTGTGCTGCGCCTCCTTCCCCTGTGAGGAGTGTCTCTGCGCCTCCTCTGAAAGGAGCTCCGTCAGCTCCTCTCACTGCCTCCAGTTTCCTCAGGGCTCGTCTGCTCCTCCTGTCCCTCCTCCACAGGTGCTGAATGCATTTCAATGGATGGTGATGGGCTGAATATTCACCTCCTTCAACATGAGACGTTTCTGAATATTCCATTTTTAATGCCTGTTTCCATGCAGCGGAGCAGACGTGGATTATAGCCACATATGGCTGCTCCTGGTCTCCTCCTGGGCTCCTCCTCCTGGTCTCCTCCTCCTCATCTCCTCCATGATCTATGCACATGGGACAGTAGAGGGAGGTGGCCTCTGGTGTGATTCTAGTTATTCTAGTTGCTTTTTACAGTCTTCCAGATGTTTACAGCTGGTTCAGACCAGCGTACGTGTCCTCCTGCTTCCCTGGTTCAGACACCTGCCTCATTCCCATGTGTGCAGCATCCAGAGCTTCATCCTGTTCATCTCCATCAACAGTATCACAGCCAGAGGTTCAAAAGCTCCTCTTCTTCCTCTTCTTCTTCTTTATTTCCACCTTGTTTAGGACGTAAACAGTCGTCAGCTGCTAACTATGTCTTCATCTCCCCTTTGTAGAAGGTGTTTCCATGTCTGATCATGTGACTGAGGCTGGAACAGTCCACATATCCCAGTCTGACTGATGATCAGTCCAGATGTGACCTGGTCAAACATCTGTATAGTCAGACTGAACTCTGAGTCCGGATCATGTCCATTTATGTATCTGTATCTGTCTGTAGCAACTGGGTTAAAACTCTGAGGCCTTCAGCAGAGACTCTGAGCCAGAGCAGAGTGTTTAACATTGATGAAGTGGCACACACACACACACACACACACACACACACACACACACACACATGTATGTCATCAAGTCTCAGGATAGACGAGCCTCTTTTACCTGAGCTGCAGCGCTGACAAGCCAGGACTCCCCGCAGAGCAGCAGGTGGGAAATGCTGGTATGCATGCGCTTCTGAGTGTGTGTGTGCGTGCGTGTGTGTGTGTGCGTGCGTGTGTGTGTGTGCGCGCGTGTGTTGTTGGCAAACATATGGGATTGAACCAGTTGGAGTAGGGAGAGAA
The DNA here is from genome assembly GCA_029224185.1 of Karalla daura. NCBI lineage: Eukaryota > Metazoa > Chordata > Actinopteri > Chaetodontiformes > Leiognathidae > Karalla > Karalla daura. Next base: position 22,145,654 of record CM055201.1, on the reverse strand, counting down.
GACAGAGAACACGCACACGTAAATGTTTTATTTAAATGAGCTTTGTGGCGCTGGAATGAAAGATAAGCTACTGTCATTATGTTGTGGATGCACACACGCACACACACTCGCACACACACACACACACACACACATGCACACACACACACACACACACACAGACTCATAGTCTGCTGCCATTGCTTTATTCGTGTTTGTGGGCGATTATTTTATTTTTTGAGGCTGCCAGTTTGGGTCGGCGTGGGGGTTCGTTGGCGACGGTTGCCAGGCAACGAGCTCAGCATCCAGGAAGTTCCTGGTCCAGAGTCCAGCACCTGAGACCCGGGAAAACATCCCGGTTTTTACCGATATTTATGCTGTTCTGACCTGAGCAACGTTTACTCACCTCTGCTCACCTCTGTCAGACAAGGAGACAAGCTTCTTCTGTTTATTCCCTCTCCAAACAGTAACTACAGAGACGTTCACATACACCAAAGTCACATTTTATTTTATCGTGGTGAGAACCAAATAATTTGCAGAGAACACCTTTTACTATCAGTATCAGGCAGTATTTATTTTAACGTCTTACAAACTTCCACGTTGCTGCATCTACGTGCCGGTACGTCTCATAAAAGACCAAAACAGGCTCAGAAAATTTCAGTTTATTTTGATCTCCTTCCAGTTTGAAGTGTTTGTGTTCAGTCTGCAGATGAAACTGTCACAGATCCCTCTGAGCCGAGACGAGCCGAGACGAGCTGAGACGAGCTGAGACGAGCTGAGACGAGCTGACTTGTTGAGCTGTGATGGAGCCTCGTTACGTTACGTGTCACTTCAACATAAAGTTGCACCTGCAGTCGGTGTTAATGTGCAGTCACGCCTCTGTGTGAGCGACTCTCATTCTCTGACAGTGTTTATAGGCTGCCAAACACACACACACACACACACACACATTCATGTGTGTGTATACAGTATGGTGTCTCTGGATCCTGGAGCTGGGAGAATCCTCAGAGTGTGAAGCAACAGAGTTAAAAGTGGAAAACGGTCTCTCTCTCTCTCTCTCTCTCTCTCTCTCTCTCTCTCTCACACACACACACACACACACACACACACACACACACACACACACATTGGCTGTAATCACATTCCGGAGCGTTTCTTCTGCTAAATTGAATTGTAATTGGCAGACAATGGGCGTGACATGTGGATTGTGCTACAGCCGGCTGCGGAGGAGGCTCCTCTAAATGGAGCCTAAAGTGGGCCACGCTCGCTGTCTGTTAATGACGAAGACGAGGAGAGGGAGAGAGAGAGAGAGAGAGAGAGAGAGAGAGTGGAGAGAGAGAGGGGGAGAGTCTGGAAATTAATTGCCCCTTGGGAGCGATGCCATTAATAATTATTGTGTGTGACGGCAGCAGCAGATGAAGGCACCTGAGTGATTCCTGCTCAAGATGAAGAAGGATGTTTAAAGTGACCAGGGCCCAGCTCCTCTTCCTCATCTTCACCCTGAATTTACCTGAGGATACCATGTGGTCCTGCTCCATCCTATAATAACCCTGGTACCATGTGGTCCTGCTCCATCCCATAATAACCCTGGTACCATGTGGCCCTGCTCCATCCCATAATAACCCTGGTACCATGTGGTCCTGCTCCATCCCATAATAACCCTGGTACCATGTGGTCCTGCTCCACCCATAATAACCCTGGTACCATGTGGTCCTGGTCCATCCCATAATAACCCTGGTACCATGTGGTCCTGGTCCTCCACTCTGAGGAAGATGGACGTCCAGAACATAGTTTTCTTAGATCTTTGAATCAGATGTAGAAACAGTTGAGTCTCCTCCTCTGTCCATCTGGTCTGAAGGTATCAGGGAGGATGGAAACACCTTGTATTTCTGTCTACATGCCTGTCTATCTGTGTGTCAGACTGGAGACTCTAAATTGTGAAAAATGTGAGAATAAATGGTGTGTGTGACCCGTCCAGGTTGCATTTCCTGGGCACACACACACATGCAGAGGCTTTAATTAGCTTGGTAGGGAATTATTAGAAGCGTGTCCTTCCTTCCTCACCTGTGTGGAGTCTTCCTCTGAGTAATCACTGGTCCCCCCCTGTCCTCCACCTCTCTCCCTCCCTCCGTGGATGCTTGGGCTCTAATTAAGACGGTGCGTCCAAGAGGAAGAGGAGGAGGAGGAGGAGGAGGGAGGTGTCGACCCTGCCTTGGGTTCGGCCGTCAGAGGTGTGAAAAGCAGAGGAGGAGAAGGATGTGGGGAGGGAGTGAACCTTGAGGAAAGACAGGAGAGAGAATGCAAACAAAGGAAGAGGCAGACATTAGAGGTTTATTAAAAGATGGGAGGGGGAGGAAGATATCCAAACTAGAGCTGAGCTTTAATAAAAGCCTGATTCAGACACGCTCAAGTCCTCCAAAAGTACCAAACAGACGGGATGAAGAGCGGACGTCAGGGACCGAAGGAGCAGGGACACTGGGAGCCCGGTCCATCACTTTCTCTGTTAGCTGTTTGATGTGGACAATCGTTGATGCCTCTTTCACAAAAGCCGAGGTCGAGTCTTTAAATGACTTTTTTGTGTCCTCACCTCAATAGTGATTGATTTTCTGTCATATAAAGAAACTAAAGAAACCAGAAAACACTCATATTTAAGAAGCTGAAACCTGAGAATTTTGACTTTGGTTCTTAAAATCCTTCTCAAAAAATGCTTACAGTGATCTATTGCAATGCTCTATCTGAGCTATCTATCTGAACTATTTCAATCAGTGATTGAAATAGGTCATTTGTGATCGGTAGATATTGGATCAATAGATTAGTAGCTGCATGTCTTCAGCAGATGTTGAGAGCTGCAGGATGACAGGATGATCCAACCGTGAAGCAGATTCACTCAGCAAAGTCACTGTCTCCAGCCAGCACAGGTCAACCTATAGGTCTGCTTCATACACACACACGCACACACACACACACACACGCACACGCACCTCTATTCTCTTCACATTGACCTCTTACTCATTTTCCCAGCAGGTACAGTCGCTGCCTCAAGGTCAGAGGTTATGGAGGCAATCAAACGATCCCCACACACACACACACATACACACACACACACACACACACACACACATACACACACACACAGAGCAGTAGCCGGATGAGTGACAGCCTAATTACCCAGTGTGAGAGAAGCGAAGCCCTCCGCTGTTCTGCAGTTAACAGGATCAGAAGGCCACTTGTCTCCACACACACACACACACACACACACACACACACACACTTTATGCATATTTTTCTTGTAAGTGCTCCACTGTATGTGTGTGTGTGTGTGTGTGTAGATTGTTCTAGAGATGTCTGCCGAGTGTTTTCAGCCCTGATGAGAGGGCGGGGGGGCAGAGTCGGGGGTCTGCACCCTCAGATAAACTCCAGAAAGACAAGAAGAAGAATGAGGGAATTGCTTTCAGTCACCAGGGAATAAACCTTGTTTGTCGAGGTTAACTGGGATGACATGTGTGTGTGTGTGTGCGTGTGCGTGCGTGTGTGTGTGTGTGTGTGTGTGTGTGACAGAGAAAATACTTTCTTTAATTCACAGAGTCTGTGCCGGGAGGTTAAACTGTAACTGACGTCTCCACTCACACACACCTCATCCTCCTCTCTTAGCCAAACAGTGCAGGCTGTGTGTGTGTGTGTGTGTGTGCGCGTGTGTGTGTGTGCTGCTAGCTGAGGTCTAGGTGTTGTAGCAGCTGTGCTTGAAGAGCGTCTGGGCTCTTTAGGAGCAGATAAAAAGAGGAAGACGTGTCAGCGGGCGCTTTACGTTGACCTCCAGACATCACGTTTCAAAGCGGAGTGGAGAGACGGTTCCTCCTGCTGAGCTCTGATCTGCTGATTTACACACACACACACACACACACACACACACACACACACACACACACACACACACACACACACACACACTCACAGCCAACTTTGATCCTGACTGAAATAGAAAGTGAAGCACCACTTGTTTCTTGAAGGCAGCTGTCCACTCTGTCTCCAAGTAGAACACCTGTTCAACGTCACATCTCTTTTATTTATGTTCCTTTCTTCTTTTAGCCTCCTGGCCTGCTTCTCTGGTGTTAACATGGAAGCTATGGGGCATCGGTTTCATCGGAAATGCCTCAGAGTCTATTCTACAATCGATCCTGTTTTTGTAGCTGTGGAATATTCCTCCTCTGGCTGACTTTATGTTCCTTGTTTATCAAGTTCAATGAACTTTTTCCTGAAGTTGGGGGTACCTGGGGAAACCCTGCAGACAGGTGGAGCATGCAGACTCCAGTTACAGAACTAGCCGAGACGAGTGTGTGAACCACTGATCCACCGTGTGGCCTCTCTGAACTATGTGAACCACTTTAAACTGTCAGAAACTCCTCTGAGCTTCAGAATCAGGCAGGACGTCCACATTTTACCACAAAAAATGTGCACGTTATACCGTCTGTTAGTCTACAGTAATATAAAGGCAAAATAAACGCACATAATGTCAGTGTTAATGAATTTGCTTTCAAAACATAAAACTTCTGTTGCATGTTGTCTGTCTGTCTACACAGTAAGGCCGTTTGCGTTGCCTGAAATGGTAATAATACGTAAACAAGCTCCAGATTTGTGAAGATTTTAAATCCATGCACTCTTAAGGTCCATGGTCAAAATCACAGTGCCAACTACTGGCCTGGAGTGTGTACTGCACACACTCCAGCGTTTCCTGCAGGATTGTACACAGGAAGATTAGATTCAAAATGTTGTCATAACAAAAGGTTGTGGTGTAAACAGAGTCTCAGTATTAGAGGCTCAAATGAACAAAAATAGAAGGAGGGACAACAG
>CM055201.1:22108327-22138327 GCA_029224185.1 Karalla daura | reverse complement strand
CATATGGAAATCAGTCATCTGAATATTCACAATAATTATAGTGTTTACATGAGTCACTTATAGAATATTCCATTTATATCCTGCAGAACAGAGTGGGATTAAAGCTAATGTCACACCCACGTCACATTACGTTCTCCACACACGTGGTTCCTCGTCATCTCCACTTTTTCATTCTTCTTTTTAGCAACACAACAGCTGCTTTTCACAATCTTCCAGATGTTTACAGCTGGTTCACACCAGCATACGAGTCCTCCTTCCCTGGTCCCTGGACCTCTGCTTCATTCCCATGTTTGCAGCTTCCAAAACTTCATCCTGTTCATCTCCGTCAACACCTACGGCCTCACAGCTCCAGGTTCAGCCTCAGCCCAAAACCTCCTCTCCTTCTACTTCTTCTTCCTAGTCTTCATCTTATTGTGGACATGAACCAAGACAGCGTGGTCAAACAGTCTTGGCATGTGTCTGCATGCTGCAGCATCTCACCTGTGTAGAAGGTGTTTTAGGGTCTGCTCACCTGTCTGAGGCTGAGACGCTCCACACGTCTCAGTCTGACTGAGGACACGACCTGATTACGACCTGAGAAGCTCATTAAACATCTTTGTTTACTTTCAGTCGGACTGAGCTCTCTGAGTCTGGTTAGAATCAGGATGTTGTGTCCATGTATGTGTCAGTAGCTACACACACACACACACACACACACACACACACACACACATCTATCAACAGGATTAGTCTCGTCCTCTTCATCGATCGCTCCTCTTTAACAAACCCAGACCTGTCGGCTCAGGTTGACGAGGCCGTTGAAAGTCCAAGTTAACGCTCAAACTCCATCTGTATCTGCAGGTGGAGATGGATGATCTGTGTGTGTGTGTGTGTGTGTGTGTGTGTGTGTGTGTGTCTGCTGGACTGTCTGGACTCCCCCTCCTCTCTGTCTGAACTGAGCAGGAGGTGGAGACTCTTCCTGCTGTCACTCTCTGTCTGGCACTGGCAGGTTTACACACATGGTGGGGGGGGTTCTGGCACACCCACACACACACACACACCCACAAACACACACACACACACACACCTGAGTACACCTACACACACACAGGGTGCAGAGTGTGTTCAGTCAGCCCCTGAGGTTCTCAGCTCAGGATTAAAGTCGAGGTTATTGTGTTTAGTTGACTAACCCAAACCTGTCTAGACGTTAAACATCACAAACTGTTTGTTATTGTTTTTACAAATTTCATATTCAGAGCTGCAAATTAGCGGAACAGAAATGTCAAACTTCTACTGAGGCGTCATAAACTATTCATTATCTCACTGCTCCTAGAGCTGCGAAAACGGGACAAAGAGCCCAGGATTGGACTGATTTATTAATCATAATTTATCTTCGTTATTGAATATTTATGCGTCTTGGTTTTAACCCTCCGAGCGTCCGTGCTCGTTGTCGTGCTGCTTGTGGGTGTGAGACGTCGCGTCCTGTCGCCAGCAGCCCGACCAGTGTGAGGGCGACAGATTCTCGGGGCGGTGCTGAGCTGAGGTGGGCAGACAGGTGGGGGCGCCCATATGTTGCCCCCCCCAACCCCGCTCCCCACCCCCACCCAGCCCAGGGCCCAGGGCCCAGGACCTGGGCCTGGATCCAGTCCAGTCTGGGCGGGGTCAGAGGTCAAGGCTGCTGCCCTGAGCCTCCCTGATCTAACTGTCTGCTCACGTGTTTTGACGGAGTGTGTGTTGGAGCTTTTTTTGGAGCCCTAGTGGACGTCGGTGGTACTGCAAGTAAAGTCAGCTTTAAAATAATCCTAATAAAATACATTTAAGAATGTAAAAATGTAACAATGAATAATTATAGAGCAGCAGAGTAGATCAAACCTCTTCTGAGAGGTTTATGAATAAACAGCACATTTACATGTGAAGATCCCAATAGAGATCATACATTGTGCAGACTTGGAAGAGAAAACTGTTTTTGTCTCTTTTATTGTGGGGCAGGGGCACTCATCTCCACTCAGCCTTTATTCATAAAAGACATTTGAAACAACAGATGTCGACTGTATGAAGTGAGACTGTTTTGCTTAGAAAATAATCTCACTGCAACAAACAGTACAGGTGCAAAGCAGCACAGTAAGGCTCGTCTTCAGTGAGGACCAAGACACGAGTCACACTCAAGCATCACTGTTCTGCTTTCCTTGGTCCTCAATGACAGAGAAGTGCAATAACTGCCCATTAAGAGTCATCTGAAGACCTCATCTTGGCTTCTATGGAACAGTCGTCAACAATTTTCACAGTTTTCCATCATTTTATAACACAATCGACAGATTCAATCAACTACAAAGAAGTTAGTTTGTTGCAGCCCTGTCACACATAGTAATAGTACTAGTCCAGTCCAGTCAAAAAGGCAGCAGGTAGATACGTAAGAGAAAGCTCTACTTGCAGCTGAGGCTAGTTCTCAGCAGCTCATGGCTCAGCTGTGATCACCTCTCTCTCTCTCTCTCTCTCTCTCTCTCTCTCTCTCTCTCTCTCTCTCTCTCTCTCTCTCTCTCTCTCTCTCGCTCTGTGTTAATGAGCAGAGAAGACGACTCAGGCTCGACTCGGCTCTGACCTCGGCTTCATCCGTTTCAATGAGGAGACAGACGTGTAATCTAATTCCTGTACGCTTTGTCTTCATTCAGTCAGTGTCAGGACAGATAGGGTCTGAACGGGGAGGAGGAGGAGGGGGAGGAGGAGGAGGAGGGGGAGGAGGAGGGGGAGGAGGGGGGGTGATGAATGAGAGACAGGAGGGAGAGAGAGGGATGCAGGGGAAGGGGAAAGTAGACAGGACAATTAAGTTACAGTCTGGTCGATGTGTGTGTGTGTATGTGTGTGTGTGTGCTGTCAGGTGTGTGTGTGACTTGTAAATCCTCCTCATGAATCTGATGTCATGATTCATTGTCTCTAATCTCACTGTGAAATACACAAAGGCTCCTAATGAAGTCACTGCTGTTTGTCTGTCTGTGTGTGTGTGTGTGTGTGTGTGTGTGTGTGTGTGTGTGTGAGAGAGTGTGTGTGTGTGTGTGTCTCACACCGTGTTATTTAAGTTTCATTGACTTGACTGACGTGAAGCAGACGCTTCTCAAGAAGGAAATCTACCAATAAAAAACAAATACATTTTACAAAAGTAGTTCCAACTAAAGCTTAATTTCTCTGTTTGCCTGCCTGTCTGTCTCCCTGTCTGTCTCTATGTCTGTCTCTCTCTCTGTCTCTCTGCCTTCCCATCTCTTTGTCTCCATGTCTCTATGCCTGCCTCTCTGTCTGTGTCTCTCCCTGTCTCTCTGTGTCTCTGTCCATCTCTTTCCTTGTCTCTCTGTCTGTGTCTCTCCCTGTCTCCCTGTCTACCTGTCTGTCTGCCTGTCTGTCTCTCAGGCCTACTTCCGGCAGGGTGTCGCCCTGCAGTACCTGGGCCGTCATGCAGACGCGCTGGCCGCCTTCGCCTCGGGCCTCGCTCAGGATCCGAAGAGCCTCCAGCTGCTGGTGGGGATGGTGGAGGCGGCCATGAAGTCCCCGCTCAGAGGTGAGACCCCCCCTCCCCCCCCCTCCCCCCCTCCACCCTCCCCACCCCCGAGGTGGTCCACATGCTCCAGCCTCCATGGAGACTCAGACTCTGAGTTTCAGAGAACTGAAACAACCCTTTTATATAGTTTTATACTTTAACTGATATTTTCATCTATATATGTGCATATCTGTGAATGGATGTGGGATCTTATTTAGTTATTTTTTATTGTGTAAAGCAGTCTGGGAGGTTTATTAGTAAAGTTTGATTGATCGATCATTTCATCTCAAGCCTCATTTTGAGCTTTTGTTTGAATTAAAGCATCAAAACAAAAGCATCTACTGTACTTTTACCAAATGCCCGAGCTCCATGTTACTCTTTGCCCTCATAATAACAACAACAACAATAATAATAATAATAATAATAATAATAATAATGATCACATTAATTTTGCTTGCATCACTCATCTGTTCTGATGAATGTGTCGGCACATGTTACTGGACTAGATCATGTCACATCTCAGCAGCTGTGACCTAAAAGACTGGGAGTGAGTTCAGTCGGAGTGAGGAGAACGTGTCCGTGTACAGTACCCCCCCCCCCCAGGGTGAGGAGCTGCTCCTCTCCTCCTCTGCTCCTCCTCTGTTGTTTTATTCAGCTGGTGTCCTCCTCCTCCTGCGGGAGTGAAGCCGGCCTCTGATGATCCGGAGCAGTGGATTCAGATGTGACAAAGAGAGAGATGAGAGGCCGAAGCAGAGAAATACGATGAAGAGCAAATAAATAAAACAAGCCGAGTCGGCTGAGACATATGGAGAAACATGAAGAAGCTGCCAACAGGGCCCGTGTGTGTGTGTGTGTGTGTGTGTGTTAACAAGCTTCTGCTTTGATTTGAGGAGTTTTGTGGAATCTCCGTCCATAAACTCAGACAGATCCAGACCCAGGCTCATGTTGGAATATTACTATCTAAGCAGTGTTGTTTTATGAGTCTCAGGGTCATTAGGAGAAGCTTTAAACCTAAACCTCGCTGACATAATCTCAAAGTCTTCCGGTTTTTCTGGAAATCCTCACGTACGTAGTCACAGTATCAGGAAGTGTTACGATGCAGGCTGAAAACTTACTGGTTTTGCTAAGCTAATGCTAATCGCACTCCAGCTCTGTCTGTACAGTAACTGTGCTTCCATTACAGTTTTTACAAGATGAAAGTGATATTTTCTAAAATTTATGAGCTGTAATATTATGTAAAGTCTGGTCCTGTGAGACTTCTCTCTGAGGAGAGTCCAGAACATAGTTTTCTTAGATCTTTGAATCAGATGAAGAAACGGTTGAGTCTCCTCCTCTGTTCATCTGGTCATGTGACCACTACGTCAGGTCACATGACCCGGGAATGAAAACTGTCTTCTATTGTGATATTCATGTTAGGAGAAACCAAAGACAACGTAACCAGAGGGAACTGAACTATTTCATTCTTAATAACTCTTTTCAACTTATTTCAACAACCAACAGGTTTCAAACTTTTCACGTTCTGAACTAAAAAAACAAAAAAAACCCCACCAGAACCCTGCTCTGATCCGCATCGTTGTGGGAAATGGAGATTGAGCCGCATATTCCGACCCAGACTGGGATGTTGAGGGGATTCCTGGATGGAGCAGATGAACAAACTCCAGACGAGACGAGGAGAAACGTTAATTGATCCTCCGGAGGTCGAGCAACGTTTTCAGGAAGCCGAGGGTTTGTGTTTCTGTCGTGTTTATGAACACAAACATCTTCTGGTGGAGATGAAATATTAACGAGGCGGCTCGCTCTGCGTGTGTGTGAGTGTGTGTGTGTGTGTGTATGTGTGTGTGTGTGTGTGTGTATGTGTGTGTGTCACTGATCACCTCTCACAGCGGCTCCATGTTGGGGCTGCAGGAGGAGATGAAGGCAGTGCACACAAACACACACACGCACACACACACACACACACACACACACACACACACACACACACTCTCAGGGATGCTGTTAGGCTCGGCTTGGCACAGGATTATGTTTTTGCCCCTCAGCTGCGTCAGAAGCAGAGCGGAGCTGCTCGGGAATATTCTCCTTCCACTTGGCAAACCGCAGCAAACGTACAGCGTACGTGGCATGTTTTTTATTTTGTTTTATTTATTTATTTTCGCATCTGCTGCTGTTTGACTGAGTGTTTCCCTCTGGGGCTGCACACTGACCAACAACAACAACAACAACAACAACAGGCCGCAGACAACAGGCTCGACCAGGAACACCATGTCAGGCTGCGTAAAAGTCTGAGGGTTCGTCTCAGTCTCACTTCATATACGACACACGTATAAAGTACCGAGGCATCCTCACTGTTACAGACAGGGGTATCCACGGTCCGACCATGTGATTTTCAAAGGATCGGAGTTAGGTGGAAAAGATCCGGATCACAAAACCTGCCAGAATCATCTAATTCTCAAATATTTCCCCCCAAAAAACGTCTGCCTGAAGGATTTCTTGAAATCAAGCTGCAGCTCAGTGATAAACAGTGGAAACGCTAGAGTCCAGTCGCAGTCGTACTGGCAGAAATGCTTTTTATTTTGTCAAGTTTTGTTTTGGAAACGCAGCTCGAGTCTCCTCCCTGAAGCTCTGGAGGAGTTTTCCACCCCTGCAGCAGCCGACCTCGCCTCTTGTTGTGTGCCAACACGTTTATTTGTCTTCAGACAGGAAATAAAACCAGAGTTGGGGAGGTGAGTGTCTGAGCTGTGCTCCCCATCAGGGTCAGAGTCAGGAGCATGCAGAGCTCCTCATCCTGACTGGAGAGTGTCTGGCTGGCTGGTTCCCGCCCGCCGCTCCGTGGGGGGTGGAGGCCTGGGTCCGGGGGCTGCAGCCAGCAACACCTGATCTCCTATAAAGCTCCAGAGCCAGAGGCTAGCTATCAGGTGTTAGCAACAGAGGAGGGAGGAGGAGGGGGAGGAGGAGAGGAGGAGGCTCCTCCGGGTCTCCTGCTGATGTCTCTGTCAGAGGATGACAGGCTGCCGGGCCTCGCTCCATGGAGGCGTGGGATGGAGCAGATCTAGTAAAGCTGAGGCCTGCGGCTCCAGGTGCAGGCTGACTGTCAGAGAGAGAAACCTGCTGCACTTCATCCTGGAAACAGGAGGAAACAGCTGGAACGTTCTGCAGGACTCCTGCGAAAAGGTGGAATAACACAACGAGGGTCAAACTGCGTCTGGTTCCCATCATGAAGGAGACGATGATGAACCACTCTGTGTGGCTGGCTGTGCCTCGACTGTCAGATAAATATTGGTGAATCAATATAAAGATGTGAAAAATATAAACAAAGGAATATCCAGTGTATTATATATTATGTTATCTTGTATTATATATTATTACATAACTTGTCCCAGTATCAGACTGGTCCTCAGGTCTCCTTCGTACCCGACATATCCTCAAATTAAAAAGCAAACATGCAATCTAAAAAAATGTCAATGATACATAAATAGGAGGGGCCATCTATCTATCTATCTATCTATCTATCTATCTATCTATCTATCTATCTATCTATCTATCTATCTATCTATCTATCTATCTATCTATCTATCTATCTATCTATCTATCTATCTATCTATCTATCTATCTATCTATCTAGCTATCTATCTATCTATCTAGCTATCTAGCTATCTAGCTATCTATCTAGAATATGATGATAATAAGTAGTAAGGATGCAAACAGTTATATTGATAGTCTAATTACATACATGCATCAGTTGTTTTTTCTACCTATAACATGCTATTAACAGTTGTTCCTACTGCTATGGTCAGCAGTAGATAGACTAGTTATGAGTACTCCAGACTGTCCTGGTCACGTGTGTCCTGGTGCCGTCCTGTCCTCCAGACTCCCTGGAGCCCACCTACCAGCAGCTGCAGAGGATGAAGCTGGACAAGAGTCCCTTCGTGGTGGTGTCTGTGATCGGCCAGGAGCTGCTGACCCACGGCTTCCACGGGGCCTCGGTGGTGGTCCTGGAGGCCGGCCTGAAGATCGGGACCTGCTCGCTCAAGCTGCGCGGCTCCGTCTTCTCCGCGCTCAGCGCCGCCTACTGGTCGCTGGGCAACGGCGAGAAGAGCATGGCGTACATGCAGCAGGACCTGGACGTCACCAAGACGCTGGGTACGCCAGGGACGGCAGCTCGACTGTCACACACGTGATGGAAAAATCTGGAGAAACCAGTGTGGTCCATTGATCTATGTCAGAGTCATTTCCATCGTTTCCATACTTATACTCCTGTATTTAATGCATAGATTGGTCGTGGATAGTCATGGAAACTGGGCTACCAAGTCGTGAAAAATCCTGGAAATGTTGGTTAAAAAGGTGTATGAACCCTGAATGCTCCACACTGAGCATCCTATGCGGGTTAAAATAAATAAGATTTGCACTCCTAGATTTCACTCCTAGAGTTCAGTTGTGGCAGATGAACTGATGTTCTGTCCTCCTGGCTGATGTTTAATACGTGACAAAGTGTTTGTCGTCCACAGGTGACCAATCAGGTGAGTGCCGCGCCCACGGGAACCTTGGCTCCGCCCTCTTCTCTAAAGGCAGCTACAGGGAGGCGCTGGCCAATCACAGGAACCAGCTGGTGCTCGCCATGAAGCTCAAGGACAGAGAGGTGTGTGTGTGTGTGTGTCACCTGTTTGTTTTCTCCATTGTTCCATTTGTTGCTCCATGTTTCACAAATTCCATGATGAAGTCAGTCCCTCTCTTATCTTGTTTTATCTTAACTTATCTTATCTTGTCTTGTCTTATCTTAAAGACACATTTAGATGCTGGGACTTTCAGAATGTGTCCCTGAGGCCTACCTGGTTGTTTGTAAAACACAGATTGACGTTTTTCTTTCGACTTTTTATCACACAATGACTCCTGACACTGTTATGTAACTCTCACACAGTCGTCACGGCAACAACATCTTCATCGTCACCTTCATCATCATCATCATCATCACAGTCCGTGACACATGCTCTGTTTCCTCTGTGGATCAGTCTCAGTCCCTGTCCCTCTCTGGTCCTGTATCTTCAAAGTGTTTTTTCTCCTCGCCGTGGGCAACACACACACACACACGCACACACACACACGCACACACACACACACCCTCTCGCCGTCTCTCCGCTGAAGCACTTTGGACAGTCTTGAGAAGCGGAGTTAATTAGATTTCTGCTGCCGATTTAGACTTTGGCCCCTTTACGTCTCCGAGCACAAAGTAAAGCTGTCAGCTTGTTTGTGTGTGTTTACCTTTGTTTAACTGCTCCCATATGCTCGGAGTGTGAGTGTGTGTGTTCGGGGCGGGATGTGTGGAGTGTGAAGACACAACACGTGTCATGACGGATCAAATTAAGCCTCGCTGGATTCAGTCTTTTACTTTCAGTTAAAGCTCCTGATGTTGCGCCTGCGGAGCCTTCGCTGGAATATTCCATCTTCTCTTTGAACAACAAACGTAAACAACCTGACGTGTGTGTGTGTGTGTGTGTGTGTGTGGGAGAGAGTGAATCAATAACTTGGCTACTCTCGGACCCAGTTTGTTGTCATATCTGACTCGTGAGTAAACAGTGTGATGTGTTCCAGTCAGGTCGATTTGTTTTATCTCTTCATTTATTGTCATTTCAGTCAGACAACTCACATTCAATTCTTTATTGGCAGAACATATTCTGAGATTGGCGTCCAGGCTCCGACTTCATCACTCCCAGCAAGTATGAATACATAAGATATTGGGGAGGAATGAGTGAATATGCATGAACCACCCGAAACTGAAGAAATGGAGCCTGACGCTGTGCATGGAGATCTTCTATGTGGCCATGGCACCAGCCATGGGTTGGTTCCTTGAGGGCGGACTACAGGTTTTTGCACATATGGGTCATTTTTTGGGAGCCAGCATAGACCTGCAAGAAATCTTTGAACCAAGCCGGTGACGAGGTAGTTCACGAAACATGTGTTAGGATGTTTAGACAGAGCCTTGGAGCCGGGACATTCACAGGAGTTGAAGGATGCTTCATGTTTATTTCCCCAATTTTGCAGGATGGAATCTCCTGGGACACACATAGCTGCACACCAGCTACAAACACGCATAAATTTACATTTGGGAAATGTACAAACACCTCCATTGAAATCGATGCAAACCACAGTAACGAAGTGGAACACTGAATTTGACTGTGGCTGGGATTTTGGGGTGGACAGTTCTTGCAGAGCGGTTCACGGGCAAAGGGGAGCCGTGTGGGAGAAGGAACCACAGACAGAACAAGCCTGAGTTTTATTCCCGGTGAAATGTCTGCTGATATGGGCCAGGTCAACCACAGACCAATCCAGTCTTTGAGTGAATTTCTGGATGTACATGGCAGCCTTGGCAGAGAAGGACTTGTGGTACTCATAGAACAGAGAGCCACTGTAGGAGAGAGCGAGCTCAGAGATGGTTGATAAATATGTGTCAAGCCCCTCCCTGCGATGGGCGTATACCTGCACAAAGTGTCTCGAAAGACTCCAAAGGCAACATTGAATTCTGCCATGGTAAGAGTTGTGGACAATCTTGGATCGCTATCCTTGAGAATGACAGCAAAATCCCCACAAGGGATGAATCTTTTCCCGGCAGATTCAGAACCACATAACAGCATCCTCACCAGATTAACGTCATGGCCTGTTGAAAGAAAGCACAAGCCCAAAAACATGTGTGACATAGCAGAACTGATCCCCACACATTGATACCTTCTATGACAAATGCCATTCCATTATTATTGATTTAAATATCCATATATTACTATTTACATTTATTATTGTTATTATTATTATTATTAAAGCGTTCTAATAGATATCATTAAAGTATTATTATTATATTTTATTTATTTATTCATTCTTTTGTTTTTACATTAAACAAGTGTGTGTGTGTAGATGCCAAAAATGGGCTTAATACCCGATATGATATGGTTCCTGAGGGAACCAGGAACCTAGAACGCATGGTCGGAGCTGGGACTGCAGTTCCCAGGGTTCTTTGGGGTGTGACGTCACCAGGATGCGGGACGGCTTGAGCCGGGTAAAGTTAACTGTGGGCGGCCCCGGGTTGTTATCGCGGCAGGTAGATGGAGTAGAGTTGACTTCCAGAGTATGAACCCGGGCATACATGACACTGAGCGCTGACTGAATGTCGCTGAGTGAGGGCAAAATGGACGTTTCGGAAGAAGGCGCAGGCGTCGCTTGCTTGGCCCGTTTGGACCGAGGATCCACCGCAGCACTAGGAGAGAGAGGGCGGGGAGCGGAGCGCTTCCTTGCCGGGCAATTCCTCCGGGATGCGGCGTACGGACCAGCCGGCAAGGTTATGCGCGCAACGGATCTCATGAAGTCCTGAAGTGCTTCTGAAGAGTCTCTCTCCGAGGCTAAGACAGGACCAGGAGGTAGGGTAGTCCTGTATGAGCGGTATCCACTAACTGAGCCGCTGAATGACCCGGCAGCGATATGGGAGCAAGCAGAGGGGGAGATGGGAAACCGTGCACTTTAAATAGCCCGCCCGTTGAGGGGGCGTGTCCTAGTAGATGATTGGCTTATGAGTCGTGACGCACGTACAGCGTGCGGCGCCAGTTGACTGCCTGAACTAGCTCGAGTCAAGATGTGAAAAGCAAATAAAGAGAGGATAAAATAGATATTGGTACTGGTAATGTTGCTATTGGTACTGGTCTGTGCTATAAATATTGCGATATTTTCTGTCGTTTTTTTTTTTAAAGCAACATGTATTTGCATACTTCCTGTTCGTTTTCCAGCAGACAGGAAATGACTAGCTCACTCACACGCTGCCTTCACGGGCTGAGGGAGGTGGAAAACGAGGGAAAGCAAGTGAAAAGGAGGGAAAGTGAACGTGCTTAGTGATTCTCAAAGAATCCTCAGAAGAATCTTCAGAAGATCCGACACATTTGGAAGAAAAAAAGAGGAAAAAATATAAAGTAACATAAAGAGATAAAGTGAGGCAGAAGGTAAAGTTAGCTTGTTTAGCGGAAAGCTGCTCAACTTTCCAACTTCCAACTACCTTTAATTGATTCATATTTATTTATTATTACAAGTAAATTATCATTATTGTGTTATTATTATTATTATATGTAATTGACTAAATAATAACTATTTCTACTCTGAATGTTGTCCATTATTCTAATGTTTGGGAGGTGAAATCCCTCCTGCTGCAGATGATTGATTATCAATCAGTCAGTTTATCGACAATCAGTGTCTGCTTCTCCTCGTCTCCTTGTTCATCAGCCCTGGAGCCTCCTCTCCCCCCTCTCCCTCCCCTGCCCCCTCTCCCTCCCCTGCCTCCTTCCTCCACTGAAGTTGATCCTCTTCTCCCTCCCCTGCCTCCTCTCCCTCCCCTGCCTCCTCTCCCTCCTCTCCCTCCTCTCCCTCCCCTACCTCCTCTCCCTCCTCTCCCTCCCCAACCTCCTCTCCCTCCTCTGCCTCCTCTACCTCCTCTTCCTCCTCTCCCTCCTCTTCCTCCTCTGCCCCCTCTCCCTCCTCTCGTCCCTCTGGAACGAGTTCTCCTCCTGCTGTTAGAGACAGAGTAATGACAGGTGAGGGGAGGCGATGATTTGATCAGGTCTGGCCAGGGAGTGATAGGAGGCGTCGGCCTCCCTCTTCGTCTCCTCGTCTCTGCACAAACACCGACGACACCCCTGACGCCGCCTGATTGGATTCTGCTGCGTGTTTTCTCGTTGAGTCCTGGAGGGAAATCAAACACTTGTCTGGTCGGGCGACTGCACACGCACACACACACACACGCACACGCACACACATTTATTAAAGGAGATGTGGAATGGTTGAACAGAGTAGTTATCCATGTTCTGACATGGAATCTGGCTTTAACAGAAATGCTATTTTTCTCTATTACAATCCTGTTTGTGTCTGTTTCTATACAGATCTAGCGCAGTTTCATGCTGATCTGGCAACCACACAGGCTTCACTCTGATTGGCTGTCTCGCAGAGCACTCACGCATGACTTATACATCCATGACTAAACGTGACTTTACCTGACTTATCGCAGCTTTATGTGACTTTATTGTGATTGGCTGTCTTGCATGCCACTCACATGAATAAGGAATGGAAATGTTCAATCAGAAGTTGCAGAATTATTAAGTAAATCTTTATAGACAGGATTTCTTTAGTAATCCTGCAACTTCTTATCCCCAACATTTCCATTCTTCACACATTTCAGAATCATGACTCCACCTGAATGAGGACGTGATGCTGTCGTACGTCTTCAGCCAGGTACAGACTCCCGTTATTCAGCCGAGACAGGGGGGAAATGTTTTTTCACTCCTTTGAGTCAGTCTGGTGGGTTTTATGTGAGCGTCGTGGGAGCAGGTTCGATCCTGCGTGTGCCGTCTCCCCTCGTGTCACCCAGGAGCAGGGATGAAAAGAGCAGCAAGCCGTCCTGTTAATTAGAAGCAGTAAATTCCGCTAAAGGTCAGTTTTCCAGCGACAGGTTGGAGGTTCATTAAGAGGGAGAGCGTGCGGTCGTTCTCCCTCTGCCCTGATGTTCCTGCTCTGTTGTTCTTCAACCACGGCTGTCAGAGAAGAGCGGAGCAGGAGGAACATCAGCTGAGGAACACGCCGTGAGAACACCTCTCAGTTCCTCTGAAAACACGAGGCGCTGAGAACAGTGAGGGTCGAACATTTAGTTTCTCTCAAAGCTGAGGACTCAGACTGTGTGTGTGCGTGTGTGTGTGATTTAAATGATTGGTGATAAACCATCTTTAATAATGAATAACTCTCCTCTCTGTCTCTGTCTCTCTGGTTTTAACTTGTAAACCTCTCATGAAGTTTTCTGACGTTTTTGACATCCTTGACGAACTGGACGTTAATTATAGTCCACGTGTTTGGGTGGTGGAGGTGATGGTGGACATGGTGGTGGAGATGATAGTGATGATGGTTTAGATGAGGATGAAGGTGATGATGGAAATGATGGTTTACATGATGATGGTGACAGTGGTGCTAGACGTGATAGTCACACCATGGATGGATAATAGAAGATGAATAAATGTATTGATAGATAAAAATAAATACATTGGATGGATGGGTGGAAAAATGGATGGATGGATAGTTGATGGAAGGATGATAGAGGAATGGATGATGTATGGATAATAGACAGGTCAATAGACTGATGATGGATAGATAGATGGAGGATTGATGATCCTGATTGATCGATTGCGGAATGAACAAATAGATAATGGATGATAGATAGATAGATTAATTATGGATGATAAAATGATGGCTGCTGAAAGGTCAGTTGATTGATGGATTGATAAATAGATAGGTGGGTGGATAGGTAGATGTTGGATGGATGATAGTTGGATAGATCCATCTATCTATTTATAGATTTCTGGATAAATGATGGATGATAAATCAATGGAAGATGATAATAGAAGCCAGATGATAAATGGTTGGATATGATGGATACTTGAGCTGTGCCATGAGAAGCTCTTGGACGTTCTTGCTGGTAGAGCCACAATGAGGCTGCAGAGAGGTGTGTGTGTGTGTGGTGGGTCGGTACAGACTGAGGCGCTCCTCTCTGCGGTAATCTTCCTCATGTGGAGGAGTCTTCCTCACTCAGACCCGACCAATATTTCCCACGAGGCGTCTGACGAAGCTCCGGTTCGATATCAATAACCTGGAGATTCATCAGCGGATGAAGCAAACGACTTAACGGCGCCGGAGCCGTTCTCATTTCTCTCCCAGCCCAATTAGACAAACCCTGTGTGTGTGTGTGTGTGTGTGTGTGTGTGTGTGTGTGAGTGAGAGAGAGAGAGAGAGAGTTCATGGCCATAATTTTCAAACTCTTGCACTTTTGAAGACAATAACAACGACATGAAGCCACGACTCTCACCGTGTCACCACTGAAGCAGAATCATGGCAGGTCTATAAAACACAGGAACAAAAGACGCAAGCTGTGTCTGTCTGCACACACACACACACACACACACACACACACACACACACACTCACACACACACACACACACACACACACTCGTTTGAACATTAAGTGCCTCGTCAGATCACCGTCACTTGAGCTTTCTGCCTCGTTTTTGAGACTTGTGAAGTGTATTTTGATGCCGTACTTCAACAAAAGAAGAAATTTAAACTATTTAACTTCGAATTTAAGCAGCTCTTCACTTTAATCTCTTGTAATCCCCCCTCACCCTGTTTGCCTTCCTGTGTTGTTTGCATAGTGTCCTTGGGTCCATGAAAGGCTCTATAGAAATTAAAGTTATCGCCATTATTGTTTATCATTTTTGTTATTATTTTATGATGTTTATTATTTCTATAATTATATCACTGAAAGTATGAATATGAGTGTGAAAGTAGGGATGTGATGTCAGTTTACGGTGTTTTGCTTATAGAAATACAACCTTCAGAACATGATGATTCCAGTCTCTACTGGGATGGTTTTGCACCTAGCACCGACCCATGCGTGTGTGTGTGTGTGTGTGTGTGTGTGTGTGTGTGTGTGTGTGTGTGTGTGCCCTCCAGGCGGCGTCGGACGCCCTGAGCAGCCTGGGCCATGTCTACACTGCCATCGGCGACTACCCCAACGCTCTGGCCAGCCACAAGCAGTGCGTGCTGCTGGCCCGGCAGAGCGGCTGCCGGCTGGCCGAGGCCCGGCAGCTGGGCAACATGGGGGCCGTCTACACCGCCCTGGGAGACTTCAACAACGCCGTGCAGTGTCACCAGCAACACCTGGACATCGCCAAGGTAACCAGGCAACATCTGGGGACGGAGGGATGGAGGAAACTCCGAGACCTGGGCAGAGATGGATGGTAGAGGGGTGTAGAAGGGATGGATAGGTGGTGAATATATACATGGGTGGGTGTGATGGATGGATGATGAATGTGATGGTTGGGTGGATGGATGCAAGGTTGATGGATGATTGATAGATGGACAATGGTTGGAGCGATGGATGGATGGATAATTGGAGGATGATGGATGATAGATGATAGGTAGATAAATTGGTGGATGGATGGATGAATGATCGATGGATAAATTGGATGAATGATAGATGGATAAATGCATGGATGAAGGGACGATAGATGATGGATGGATAACTGAGATAGTAGATAGAATGGTAACTGGTGGATGAAAGATATATACATGGTTGACGGATGATGGTTGGATGAGATGGATAATATAGATAGATAAATAGATAGATAGATGGATGGATAGATAGACAGACAGATAGGTAGGTAGATAAAAGGACGGATAGATAGATAGATAGATAGATAGATAGATAGATAGATAGATAGATAGATAGATAGATAGATAGATAGATAGATAGATAGATAGATAGATAGATAGATAGATAGATAGATAGATAGATAGATAGATAGATAGGGGGATGCAGAGATAGATATAAAGACAGATGGCTACATACTTTGTCTCAGGCGTAAACAAGAGTCAGTGGGACCGTTCAGATTTCAGTGACTCTGTCGTTCACTGACTGAACAGTTAAAACAGAATCACACCCAGAGATCCACGCGTTCATCTGAGCTCCTCATAAACACACACAAACACAACCAGTCACGATCATGTGTTCACGTTTCATTCTGGAAGAGGTGCAGCAGAGCTGTGCTGGAGCCAGCAGCATCAGCCAGCATCATCTCAGCATCTCACACACACACACACACACACACACACACACACACACACACTAATTGACCATCTGCTGATGGACGCGTTCGCTCCAGAATGAAGAATAAAGACTTTCGCTTTATTTTGACAGTTTACGTCTCTTTAGCTCAGAACGCTGCAGCGCCACTTGCTTTCCATCTGTTTGATGTGTGTGCGCTCCAACTTTCTACAGAGAAAACCGTTTCTGTCACATGTGCTTTTATAGAGAGCTATCCTCTGAAGTGCGACTTCACTGATTTCATCTCCAGATAAATTGTCCCTGTTTGCACGGTTTGAAGACGTCTTTGCCTCAGTAACACTTTAGATCAGGCAACAGAAAGTCATCTTGAACCAGATGCTTGATAATAGGTGTGTTTGTCACATGTATGTATGTTTCCCCTTTACTAGTCATTACAATCTACTTATTTAGACCTTTGTACACCATCATTTATCAGAGCAAATATGGAATAAGGTCTGACTTCAAACTGAAGAAAATATCGACTCTGAAACAGTCATTTAGGATAAAAAAAAGGTTTTTGTCATCAACAGGGAGATATTAGGAAGTAACGACACTATTAAAATCATCCAGTTTCTCTGAATGTTAATGGCTGCTCAACTGGTGAGAGATGACTGGTTTGTGGTTTACTGCAGCTCGTTGCAGCTACATTAACGTTATGTTGCCTTTAATGTAGCATCTGTCCAGGTGTCTCCATAAGCGGCTAGGGCAGATTTTAGTGCTGATCACCATGGAAACACCTGAACATCGAGTCCTGGGGTGGAGGAACTCTGAGACCTGGGTAGATGCATGAATAGAAAATAGATGCATGGATAGATAAATGGGATGGATGTATGGTTGGATGATGGATCAAGACGATGGATGATAGATGTTGGATGAATGGATAGAGAGATTGATAAATGATCGATGAAAAAACAGGTCAATGATAAATGTATGGTTGGATGATGATTGATGATGGATGAATGATAGGTAGATGATAAATGTACGTATAGTTGGATGGATAATGAATGGATAGATGGAGAAATGGACCGGTGGATGGATGTAGGATATATATGATAGATAATGGATGGATGATAGATGGGTGGATAGATAATTGATGATAGATAGATGGGTGAAAGGATGATGCATGGACAGATGGATGGATGGATAATTAGACAGATTGATGGATGGATGGATGGATCAGTGATGTCTGGATGACACACATCTACTCTGGAGGTAACTTAATGCCACGGTCAGTAGTAATACAACGATGAAGTTTGTGAGAGCTGCCCTGAGCCTGGCTGACCGGTCCGGCCGCTGTGTCCTACAGACTCTGGAGAACCAGCGGGAGGAGGCGCGGGCCTACAGCAACCTGGGCAGCGCCTACCACTCCCAGAGGGACTTCGACAAGGCCGTGTCCTTCCACCGCCGGGTGCTGGAGCTGGCCCAGGAGCAGGGCGACCGCGCCATCGAGATGAGGGCGTACGCCGGCCTGGGCCACGCCACGCGCTGCATGCAGGTCTGTGAGCCCTGGTAACAACCCGGTAATAACCACAACAACCAGACAACAACCTGATAACAACCTGATAACAACCTGACAACAACCTGACAACAACCTGACAACAACCAGACAACAACCTGATAATAACCTGACAACAACCTGACAACAACCTGACAACAACCAGACAACAACCTGATAATAACCAGACAACAACCTGATAACAACCTGACAACAACCAGACAACAACCTGACAACAACCTGACAACAACCAGACAACAACCTGACAACAACCAGACAACAACCAGACAACAACCAGACAACAACCTGATAACAACCTGATAACAACCTGACAACAACCTGACAACAACCTGACAACAACCAGACAACAACCTGATAATAACCTGACAACAACCTGACAACAACCTGACAACAACCAGACAACCAGACAACAACCTGACAGCAACCTGACAACAACCAGACAACAACCAGACAACAACCTGACAACAACCTGACAATAACCTAATAGTAACCTAACAATAACCTGATAGCAACCTGACAATAACCTAATAGTAACCTAACAATAACCTGATAACAACCAGACAACAACCTGACAACAACCTGACAATAACCTGATAGCAACCTGACAACAATCTGACAACAACCTGACAACAACCAGACAACAACTGGGCAGCAACCTGACAACAACCTGACAACAACTGGGCAGCAACCTGACAACAACCTGACAACAACCTGATAACAACCTGATAACAACCAGACAACAACCTGACAACAACCTGACAATAACCTGATAGCAACCTGACAACAACCTGACAACAACCTGACAACAACCTGATAACAACCAGACAACAACCTGACAACAACCTGACAACAACCTGACAACAACCTGATAACAACCAGACAGCAACCAGACAACAACCTGACAACAACCTGACAACAACCTGATAACAACCTGATAACAACCAGACAACAACCTGACAACAACCAGACAGCAACCTGATAATAACCTGACAACAACCTGATAGTAACCTGACAACAACCTGATAATAACCTGCTATTAACCTGATTTCAGCCCGATCATAATGTGATCATAGCTTGATAATAACCAGGTAGTAACCAGGTAATGACCAGGTAATGACCAGGTAATGACCAGAGTTTACTCTTGCTCTCCCTCGTCCCGTCAGGACCTGGAGAGGGCGCGTCAGTACCACCAACATCAGCTGGAGATCGCTCAGGAGCTGCAGGACAGAGCAGCGCAGGGACGGGCCTCCTCCAACCTGGGTCAGTCCCTCCCTTTTCTTTCTCTCTTTCTTGCATCCATCCATCCATCCATCCATCCATCTCCTCCTATAATCCAGACTGAGTGACACGCCTCCATGGCCAGTCACAGCTGGGGGGGCGGGGCTTCAGCTCCAGGTGTGGTTCACCTGCTGAGCAGCAGCTGAGCACTAGTGAGAGCTGCAGTCAGTGATTGTTGGAGGCTGCACTGTGAGAAACAAGAGGGAGGAGGGGGCTCGTTCCTCCTTCTCCTCCTCCTCCTCTTCTTCTCCTTCCTCCTCCTCCTCCTCACTGCGGGGGAGGATCAGCATCAGAGTAACAAAGTGGAGGGTCTGTGCACGAGCCGCTGCAAATGAGTGGTTCATATTCAGTTCAGACGGCGATCTGAGCGTCGCTGCCTCCAGAAGTTTCTGCAGAAACAACAACTGGAACAACCGCAAACAGTTCTGTGACAGACACGCCACCCGGGACGTCTCGAGCTGCCTGTCAGAGCTTCTCACAGACGAGATGGAGGCTGGGGAGGTCAGGGGAGGGTCAGAGGTCGGTCTTTTGATTTTCCTCCTGCAGAAAGTGCCCAGAGAAGCAGAGCACTCCCCGCTTGGTTCAGACGGCTGCACAAAGTCTCCTCCTGTGTGGCTGTGGCTCATCCGGCTTCATTTTAATTGCAAATACTGAAAGTTAAGCATCAAAGCAGAAGTGTGTGAATAGGGAATAAAGGTAAAATAGGAGTTAAGGACACAGGGAAAACTGTTTATTTACAATACATCAAAAATTCTAACTTGTTACGCTGTACTTCTTTGTTCTGATCCGTCCAGAAACTTAAACAACTTTAACGTACTCTAGAAGATGCTAGAGACTGGATCGATCAGGAGGAAGAGCACATGGGAGACAGAGAGAGGAGACAAAGAGACAATCACATAAGCATAATGAGACACACAATAACGCCTCACTCAGATCACGGCTGGATGCAGAGTCAGCTACAGCTGAGGATTGTAATAGACAACTCTGCCTTCTTCTGTGATTAGTCACAATATCATAACCTGCCAATCTGTGAAAGAGCAAGAACAACAGCACGAACACGCCTTTCCATTACAGCTGTTTGCTAAATGAAAGCGATATTTCTAGAATTTTGAGTAGGTCCAGCTGCTACTTGTAGGTGTTTCCGCTGAATGGCGTCTATGCGCATGAGCTGTGATTCTATGTACAGTCTGGTCATGTGACCCCTAGGTCAGGTCACGTGACCTGGAGATGAGAACAAAGTGTTTCCATCACACTTTGAGATCAGCTTCTAGACGGACACGTCTGGCTCAGGAGAGGTTTTTGCAGTATCTGAGAGGTTTTTCTACATTTAGCTTTCCCTTTTTTTATGGCAATATTTTGTTTTTTTGTGCTTCTATGTGGAATGGAAACACACCTGCTACCCAGTAGGTGTGTCTCTAGACACACATTCTCTAAAACACTCTCCAGAGCGAGGGATGAGAAAGCAGCTGTGTCAGGTCCCAGTAGGTAAGAGTAGATGGCAGCAGGAGGAGGCCGGACTCGCCTCCACGAGCTTCCTCGTCCTCGTAGCGGCTTCGATCACCTGGTTGGTGAGGTAATATCACATGACCGCGGTCCTGCCTCTCCGGCCAATCAGCTCTCATCTTTTATTAACAGGGGTTTGTTTTCTGCGGCCACAGTGAAATCAGACACTCGACGAACTTGAGCCCGGAGCTGAGTGGACAGCTCGCTGCTCGCTCTGTGTGTGTGTGTGTGTGTGTGTGTGTGTGTGTGTGTGTGTGTGTGTGTGTGTGTGTGTGTGTGTGTGTGTGAAAGTGTCAGTCAGAGATGAAGATGTCTGTGAAGCGTCAGGTGGTGTTTTCTGCAGTTTCTCCCCTCAGTGTGTGTCTCTGCTTCAGACTCTGTTGTTTGAAATAATCCAGTGTCAGACACACACGCACACACAGACACACGCACACACACACGCACACACACACACACACGCACGCTGGAGAGGTGCTTTGATGTGTGACTAATGGGCGATTGCTGGAGTTGCTGACACCCTGACAGAGGAGCTACAGGCTGCGGTTCACATCACTGATTCCCATCATCATTTATGGATGATTCTCCTCTGAACGCTGACTTGACGACCCTTCATTCTCCTCCTTTTGTCTCCTCCTCTCGGCTCGCAGCCTCTGTGATGTGATGTCCTCCTCCTCCTTTCATCCTGTTTCCTCCTCTCCTCGCTTTCCCTTTCTTCTCTCTCCTCCTCAGGTCCCTGTGTGTTCTGCCTGTGTTCTGTCCTTCCCCCCTCCCTCCTCCTCCTCCCTCCTCCTCCCTCCTCTTCTTCCTCCTTTCCTCCTCTTATCCAAAGCGACGTACATACAGCAGGAGAAAACACATTCTAGTTGCATCACAAACAGAGACCTAAGAGTAGCAGCTCTGCATCCCTCCTCCTCTCATGCTACTTTCTCCTCTCTGTATGAAGCAGGAACTGTATCAAACCTCAGTTAAACTCGTATCAAACTAGCGATTACTAAAGTTACGTCGTAGCAATATGTCTGATGATGACATTGTTTGCAGATAATTAGCCAACAATGTGTTGATATTGCTCATTTTTAGTTTGTTTTGCCCTGAGCAGCTGTTGTTGTTGTTGTCGTTGTTGTTGTCGAGGCATCGCTTTAAAAGCTAACACCGCTAACACTGGTTTTGGCCTGTTTTACATTAGGTTTCTGAGGAAGAAAAACATGACTGCAATGTGCTGTAGATGTTCAGCTGAGGTTAGGAGAGCAGATTAAAAGGTCCGGGATGTTTCTGAAACAACAACATATGTGAAGAATATGAGGATGCTCACGCTGCTGTGGCTAACGCTAACGCTAACGCTAGCAAGACGCAGTCTGGCTCAGTCTCCTGCCGCTCAGTCAGGCATTGGCTGCTCTGAGAGTTCTTCCTGTGAAATGTTTCTCTCTGCCTGGTGCTGTCTGCTGTTTGGGCTGCTATCTGCTCTAGCTTTCATCATGGTTACAACACTGCTGACATCATATTGAGGAGTCAGGGGCAGAGCTGGGATGTTGAACCCCTCTGGACTCGCTGCGTTTTCGTTCCTTCCACGTCGACTCCTTCACTCTTCGCTGATCTGTCTCAGGATGGTTTCAAGCCCGACCACCAGCTTCCAGTAACGCCCGTGTTCATGGTTTCTCCTCCCTCCTCGACATGATGCCACTTTGTTGGCTTTTCTTGCTTTTACATCCTCATCTTTGCTGGACGTCCACTTGAAAACGCTCTGCAACAAACTGTGTGAAGTCACAACGTTTGTTCCATGAACTGAACGCAGACGCTCTTCCTGTTCTGGGCCAGAAGCGACAGAACCCGGTTTAATGGTTGTTTTTAATTGTTGTTTTTAATGGTTGTTTTTAATAGTTGTTTTCCGCTGCTCTGGCTCTAAGTGCTGCGAGCTGCAACGAGCCAGAAAGCAGAAATGTGTTTTAGTAACGGTCCGTCCGAGTCCGTCCCAGGAGGCTCAGCGAGCCTCAGACGGTGAGACCCAGCGAGCCTCAGACGGTGAGACCCAGCGAGCCTCAGACGGTGAGCCCGGGTCATCCAAAACCGACACACACGACACACGTGCTGGATGCTAACAACAACTAGCAACAACAACCAGAGTTTATGGTTGTAAAAGCGGGTTTTCCTGGTCTGTACGTGTCCGTATTCTACGCCTCATTACGTCTCGGTCCAGATTCACACGTTTTTAGCTGCATTTCACCATCTGAACTCTACACATGGATGAGGCTCCAGGACCCGTCTTCAGCTGGGAGTAGACGTGTGTGTGTGTGTGTGTGTGTGTGTGTGTGTGTGTGTGTGTGTGTGTGTGTGCGGAAGGAGTGAGGGTGAGGACGAGGCCGCGGATCCTTCGCTCTGCTGCCTCAGCCCAACACTTGCTCCACATCTCACCTCATTTTCCACAGCTCTAATCCTCCCTCACACACACACACACACACACACACACACAGACACATGTCAGGGAATCCCAGCGGCTGGCGGGAAGTGGAGGGTGAGACTGTATCAGAGCATCTGAGTGGAAGAGGAGCAGCTCCTCCTGCCAACTCCGCAGGCTCCTCTGTAATCCTCTTAGCTGAGGGCTCCCCTTCCTTATCAGCCTCCTCCTCCTCCTCCTCCTCCTGCTCCTCCTCCTCCTCCTTCTCCTCCTCAGCTAACCTTACACCCTGGCCCAGACTCCAGAGCTTACGTCGAGGCTGAAAACGCGGCATTGTTGCTTTTCTTGTCAAGCTTCACATGCTCCACATCCCACATCACAGGAATAGATCTTCATGAAGCCAGAACATAATGTGTGTTCAGCTTATACACACACACACACACACACACACACACTCACACACACACACCTTGTATTGTAGTTCACAGAAACCGCCAGGGCACCCAATGTGTGTTAATACACACTTGAAAATAGTCCCTGATACTGTAAGAATCCCTCTCTCCCATCTAAGTTAACCACACTATTAATCTGAACATGTACGTCTGTAGAATAGTATTTTATTTTAATGTTCTTGTATATTTTGGTACTTTTACACAATGACCAAAGGCCCATAAGGATCTCACTGTTATTACACGTAATTGTATGTGACAAATGGGGTGTAACGTGAGACCGATGGTCAAAATAAATTATATATTTGTGATTTTACTGGACGAAAAGTAACGTGCAAAACAATCCCAGAGCTGGAACGTCTGCGTGAGCTCGGGACAACAGCTCCCAGACTGCGTGTGTCAGAGCCGTATAGCCGGGCCGTGTGTGGTCCAGGCTCCATAAAGCTCAGCCGGCGTGAAACGGCACCAGTGTGAGCCCGTTTTCCACAGCCGCGCCGCCACGAGAAGAAAGCAGAGAGAACAAAAAGCCATAAAACCAAGGACGCCTCGCTGAAAGTAAGCAACGCGGGCCGCCAGCGCTGCGAGCTGGAGCGCTCTCCTCCCCAGAGCCTCAGAGCAGACGGAGGAGAATGAAACCTGCACAGAGAGGGTTGCACTCACAGAGCAGCTCCTGACTTCAGACTTCACGTTTGTGTGTCTGTTGTTAGACACGATGGAGGAGGAAGAAGTTTCTCTGGCACTTCACTTCCTGCAGTGTAGCAACACGTGAGGGAAGGTAGTCGATGGACAGTTAGTTCCCCTCGAACGAGACACTTGGCTGTGAACGCCAGAGTGAAAGCAGAAACAGAGCTAACGTGTGGTGGAGAAGCAGGAGAGAGGAGCAGGAGAGAGGAGCAGGAGGGCGGAGCAGGAGAGAGGAGCAGGAGAGAGGAGCAGGAGGGCGGAGCAGGAGAGAGGAGCAGGAGAGAGGAGCAGGAGAGAGGAGCAGGAGAGAGGAGCAGGAGAGAGGAGCAGTCAGAAACAGTTCCTCCATCGAGCCCGTCGCTGCGTCTCTAACCACCGTGTAACAGACCAAACGAGCCGCTCGCGCTTCAAACCTGCTCAGAGTAATGACACATGGTTGATTAGGTTTCCATCTAGTCGCAGTAACACCTCCAGCATCTCTGTGTGTGTGTGTGTGTGTGTGTGTGTGTGTGTGGGAGTGTGTGTGTGTGTGTGTGTGTGTGTGTATCTGTGTTCTGTGTGTGTGAGTGAGTGTGTGTGTGTGTGTTTCTCTGTATCTGTGATCTGTGTGTGTGAGTGTGTGTGTGTATGTTTGTCTGTATCTGTGTTCTGTGTGTGTGTGTGTCTGAATATGTGTGTGTCTGAATATGTGCGTGCCTGCATGTGTGTTTCTGTATGTGATCTATTGATATGTCTTTGTGTGCGACTGTGTGATTGTTTATGTGTGCATGTGTTTGTGTGTGCGTCGAGGAATGTTTGTGTGTGCGTCTAGGAATGTTTGTGTGTGCGTCTAGGTGTGTGTGTGTGTGCGTCTAGGTGAGTTTGTGTGTGTGTTTAAGTATCTTTGTACGTATGTAAGCGCTGAATCACGTATGTGTATGTTTGTGTGTGCGTCTAAGTGCCTTTACATCTGTGCATGTACGTAAGTGTCTGCATTTGTGTGTCTGTTTATGTGTGTGTCTGTGTGTGCATGTAGGTGTTTGTGCGTGTGTTTAACTGTGTGTGTCTAAGTGTGTGTGTATTTCAGTCTGTATCTGTGTGTGAGTTGCTTGAGTAGGTGTGTCCGTATATGTGTGTGCGTGTTTTTGTGCGTGTGTGCGTGTGCATGTGTTTAAGTGTCTTTTTATGTTTGTAAGCATTGATACACGTGTCTGTCTGTTGATGTGTGTGCATATGTGTCTCTTATGTAGGAGTGTCTGTGTGTGTGTGTGTGTTGGTGGTCTCTCTCTCTCTCTCTCTCTCTCTCTCTCTCTCTCTCTCTGTCTCTCTGTCTCTCTCTCTCTGTCTCTCTCTCTCTCTCTCTCTCTCTCTCCTCACACAGTCTGACATGAAAGCCACATGGAACCTCTTCCATCTGGTGTCTCGACGGCCCCCTCACCCTCCTCCTCCTCCTCCTCCTGCTCCTCCTGCTCCTCACCTCCCCTTCATCTTTACTGTAGGAACAGTATGGATTGGATGTATGTGGTCTCAGCAGTGAGATCCAGTAGAATAATCCAGACAGCGTTTTACTGGCCGGCCTGTAGATGGGAGCCTCTGAGACGGTTCAATCTGTGAAGGCTGGTCTCAGGTTTTATTCATGTGGCAGGTTTAAAGCGCTCTGTCACTCACAACATTTAACGTTTCCTCGTGAAAAGATCAATTTCACTGGTCTTTTTTTAAAGCACTTCAAGTGGTCTTCAGCAACACATTTTTAAGCAATTCTGCTCCTTAAACACGTCCTTCGTCACCATTAGAAATGTGCAAAATGTAAATATTGTAATAAATAAATCATGCTGGAAACCTACTTTAAAAATAAACTCTGAAATAACAATAGTTTCTCTCTGCTGAGCTGCTCCTCCACACGTGTCCATCTAGAAGCTGATCTCAAAGTGTGATGGAAACACTTTGTTCACATCTCCAGGTCACGTGACCTGACGTAGGGGTCACATGACCAGTTCCCTTCAGACCAGATGGACAGAGGAGGAGACTCCACTGTTTCTACATCTGATTCAAAGATCTAAGAAAACTATGTTCTGGACGTCCGTCTGCTTAGCTTAAACGCTGCTAGCGTTCAAGCTAACATTAACTAAGCATTAGCGACGCTTTCAAACGCTCAGGTGAAGGTAGTGTTAGCTGCTCTGCTAAGCCTCAGACAGCATTCAGCTACTTCTCAAAGACTATTCTGTGAAATAATGAATTGAATGATGAACTGTCAAAGTTAGCTTAGGCCGAGGTTAGAACCCTAACCCTGAAAATGGAGTTAATGTTAACCAATGTTAACTTGTTAGCTGTACTTCAACAACTAGAAGATGTTGTCAGGTCTGACCCAGGGGCGGTGTTAGCAACTCAGAGTAATCCAAGCTAAATGGAGTTTGTTATAAAACACGCTGAGAAGAAATCTGACTGAGGAATCTGCAGTTGTGAAAGATTTGATCTCATCCTGATCTCATCACATCTTCTATTTCCTGTTAATCCGGGGATGTTTATCACCTGGCCTGAGATAACCCAGTTTAGTTTAGAAGCTGAAATAAACAGAACGTAGCCTCAAACCGGATGTAATCCCCTCATTTATGCAGTTAATCTCACTATCAGGCAGAGCCACGCACCTCTCAAGATGAACATTACACGTGTCCCGCTTATCTGCCTTTCCTCTAACTCTCTTGTGTCCAGATCTGTTTCCTTCCTTTGCCTCTCCTCATCCTCCATCTCTCTCCCTCTCCCTCTCTCTCTCTCTCTCTCTCTCTCTCTCTCTCTCTCTCTCTATGTCTCTCTGTCGAGCTGCTTCCATTGCTCGCCTCCTTTCTTCCCACTTTTGTCTGCTCTAGCTTTGTAAACTGGGTTGTTGATAGTGGAAGAAGACTCAGAATCGCACTGAAAGGTTTCGTGGGGCCGGCTGGGACTGAAGTGTCCCCGCTCGCCTCCCTGGACGGAGCAGACGCTGTCCCCGTGACTTTGCAGAAGTGAGAGTTTCCACAGCAGCAGATACGAAGAGTTTCTCTTCATTTTTCGTCATTTAGCGCTGCTCCCTGCTGGAGCTGTGTTTACATGCAGGTTTACAGGCTCTCACGCGTTTTGCGTCATGTATGGCAGAAACCTTGTGAGTGCATGTGATGCAAGCTGTTTTTTGATGTTCGCTGCTCATCAGGCCGCTGTCAGATGAGTTAATGAGGCGAGCTGGAGAACCGGAGAACCCAGGACAGAGTTCAGATCAGCTGATCACTGGGCTCAGATCTCGACTCCTGAAACACAAGCTCGCTGTGGAAGGAGCTCTAGCAGAGTGGGAGGGGAAACGTGCACGCAATGGAGTATTTTGATCCCACGTTTTACTATTTCTGTCCCATGTTTTGATAATTTGTGCTCACATTTCAGCGTTTCTTTTTCCTAGGTTATAATCATACAACAATGTGCATGTTTTAGTATTTCAATTGTACGGTTTGACTATTTTGTTTGTGTAGTTTTAGCGTTTCGATCTTTACGTCCGTACATTTTTACAGTATTTTGTTCCCACATTTGAACTATTTCGTGTGCAGGTTTTAGTATCAGTCAGAATGTGCGAACAAAATACTCGAAGGTCTGCAAAAAATACCAAGACGTGCACGTTGCATTTGTAAATGTAACTATTTTGTTCACAGGTTTTGACTTTTTCATTTGAGGTATTTTGCTCCCACACTTGAATTGCGACTCATCAGACACATTTGTAACTCTGTAGTTATTGGGAGTAAGAAATAACGGACAAGGATATTGTGAAATGCTACTTTTAAGCCTGTAAATTAACTGCAGATCAAGTAGTTAGAACATGCAGATGAACTGCTAAGCCGTTTTTTCGCTCCATGGTTCTACTAAACAGAGTGTCCTCCTCCTCCTGATCTCCTCTCAGGCATCATCCACCAGATGAAGGGCGAGTACGAGGCGGCTCTGAAGCTGCACAAAGCTCACCTGTCTCTGGCTCAGGAGCTGAGCGACTACGCCGCCCAGGGCCGGGCCTACGGCAACATGGGCAACGCCCACCACGCCCTGGGCGTCTACGACCAGGCCGTGCGCTACCACCGCCAGGAGCTGCAGATCTCGCTGGAGGTGACCCGGCACGCTCTGCCCTGCAGACGCCTCTCAGTGATGGCCTGGAGCATGCTAACGTGACGCGCCTCTGCGCCTGCAGGTGAACGACCGGCCGTCTCAGGCCTCCACCCACGGGAACCTGGCGGTGGCCTACCAGGCGCTGGGCGCCCACGACCGCGCCCTGCAGCACTACCTGCAGCACCTGAGCATCTCCAGGGAGCTGAGGGACACGCAGAGCGAGGCCAGGGCGCTGGGTAGGAGCAGCCAGGGCTCTGGCGCCTCATCTGACATGTGCTAGCGTAGCCTGCGAGACACTGTGCAGAACGTTAGGGTGAGATGCAGAGTAACGAGATGCAGTTTAGCATCTAGCAGAAGTGCACATGTACAGTATGTGCAGTATATGCAAGTATTTACAGATTAATACACATACTAGATCCTTTCCAGGGCTAAATATACAGATGTTATTTGGGCAAATTATACAGAATATTGAAAATGCATGAAAGTTAGAGTTAGAGCTCAGGATTAACGATTCGTGGTGCAGGCGCGTGGTGTGATTGTTTCCGCCCCTCTCCTCGTAGCGAACCTGGGGAACTTCCACAGCTGGCGGGGGGAGTACGCCCAGGCCCTGCCCTACTACCAGCAGTTCCTGGCCCTGGCCCCCGGCCTGCAGGACCTGGAGGGGGAGGGCAAGGTCTGCCACAACCTGGGCTACGCTCACTTCTGCCTGGGCCAGTACCGGGACGCCGTCAGGTCAGAGCCGGCAGCTTCGTACGTTACGTGGGCTCCAGAGGCAGCCGCTCAGCCAGGCCTAACCTCTGGATTGAGGGTGTGGGAGCCTTGCCTCTGACTGGCTGGTGCAGCCTGTAGAGGCTGATGGAGCTCATGGATCACAGGTTAATGGACTGAGTTCAGTGTGGTGAGCGTACGGACGAGAGAACAAGACGCATAGCTTCACCTTCTTAGGGCCGTCAGTCACTTCTCGACCCGTGCTCTTCCTGCTCCTGCTGCTACATCAGGTGTTACGACGATGTTGATAGTTATAACAACCAAGATCCATCCATAAAGTGGAACTGAGCCCCATTTACTTGTTTCTTTAACTTTGGACCTGCTTATTTATTTACTTATGCATATCTTTATTAACTTATATGTTTAGATCAATCAACAGTCAACATATATTCAACAATCAACATATCAATAATCAAAATCTTTTCATTTATCTGTATTATGTATGTGTTTATATACTCATTTATCATGTATGTATTTACTTATCTATATTTATATATGTATTCATGCTTATATTTAGAGCAATTACCACATTTTTTATGATTCATTATTTATTTACTTATTTACCTATGTATTAGTTTACTAATGTCAGCATCCCTGGTTTTTACTGGTTTTTACTGGTTTTTACTGGTTTTTACCAGCTTTAACTGTTCTCTCTGTCTGTCATTGTGTCCTCTGAGCTGTAGAGGTGCAGTTTGCTTTGCTTTGACTGGGTTTGATCCACGCTGCAGGTACTACGAGCAGGACCTGGCCCTGGCCAAGGACCTGCAGGACAAACTGGCCCAGGCCAAAGCGTACTGCAACCTGGGCCTGGCCCACAAAGCCCTGGCCGAGTTCAGCCGGGCCGAGGAGTGTCAGAGGTACCTGCTGTCTCTAGCTCAGGCCCTGGACAACACGCAGGTGAGCCGCCCAGCTGCCCGTCAGAGGACGCAGCGCAGTACCCCAGGAGACGGCTGTTAAGCTGCTGTGTGTGTGTGTGTGTGTGTGTGTGTGTGTGTGTGTGTGCAGGCAGTGTTCAGGGCGTTTGGGAACCTGGGCGATGTGTGTGTGTGTCGGGGAGACCTGCCTGGAGCGGTGAGGTTCTACCAGCAGCAGCTGAGTCTGGCCCAGAAGGTCAACGAGCAGAGGATGGAGGCCGACGCCTACTCGG
>CM055201.1:22058327-22103327 GCA_029224185.1 Karalla daura | reverse complement strand
GATATTCCCTGATATTCCCTGGTGTTCCTGATATTCCCTGGTCTTCCTGCTATTCCCTGATATTCCCTGATATTCCCTGGTCTTCCTGATATTCCCGGTCTTCCTGATATTCCCTGATATTCCCTGCTCTTCCTGATATTCCCTGCTCTTCCTGATATTCCCTGGTCTTCCTGCTATTCCCTGATCTTCCCTGTCTTCCCGGTCTTCCTGCTGCGCTCCAGTGGCACCAGAGGGCTCTGGACATCTCGGAGCAGACGGGCTGCGTGCGGAGCCAGGGCCGGGCCTACGGGAACCTGGGCCTGACCTACGAGGCTCTGGGGAAGCACGAGCGGGCCGTGGTGTTCCAGGAGCAGCACCTGAGCGTGGCGGCGCAGACCAACGACCTGGCGGCCAAGACGCTGGCCTACGGCAGCCTGGGGAGGACACACCACGCCCTGCAGAACTACGCCCAGGCCGTCATGTACCTGCAGGAAGGTAGGAGCAGGTGCTGGGCCTGTCCAGCTCTGGAGCTTCACGCTGACAATGACAAGAACAATAATAAAGTAATAACCACAATTACTGTATTATTTGCAATGGTAATAGTAGGAGTAGTAGTTGATCTGTACTATTATTAGTAATGTTAATGGGAATAGGAATAAAACAAATAATCATACATAAATAAGTAGTATTTCAGAATCTGTATATTATTATTAGTAGTAGCAGTGGTAGTAGTAACAACAGCAACAGTAATAATGTGAAAGTAATAATAGTACTGATGATGTTGATGGTTATCATTATTATACTTACAGTTACTAACTTAACTCAGCTCTAACCTATTCATTGTTATTTCTTACCACTGTGAAGCCTGAATCAAGCATTACAAGTATATAAAGTGTCTTAAAGTCCCATAAAGCTGCTGTTCTGGTTAGTATGTACAGTCCAGAGTTAAACTGATGGTCTTCATATGAGACAATCTGATGCGGATGGTTCATTTGACTGATCAAAATCAACTTCTGGATTCTGGATTCTGGATGGGACATGAATGAATGAATCCCGGTGTGTGTGTAGAGTGTCAGTGATACGTTCTGGTAAGCAAACAGAGGATCAGGGTAATACTAGTGACTCCAGACATTATCATTATGATTATTATCATTGTTGTTGTTGTGATGGGTGTGATGGGTGTGATGGGGAGGCTCTGGTGCCAGTTGTTGTGTTGGAGCATGAAAGCATCCAGACGCTCAGGATCAGCCTGCGCTGCGTTTTCCTCCAGGCAGGTTGTCGTCAATAATCCTGTTTGATTTGGCTCCTTCTCCCTGCTCTTTGAAACACACACACACACGCACGCACATGCACACACACACACACACACACATCCACATGAACACACACGCACACACACACACACATCCACATGAACACACACGCACACACACACACACATCCACATGACCACACACACACACACACACATCCACATGAACACACACGCACACACACACACACATCCACATGAACACACACGCACACACATGCAAGTCAAAGTTTTAAAATCTTCATCCTTATTGAAAATAATTCCGCTGCAACCCTTTTTTTAACTCTCTCTCACACACACACACTCACACACACACACACACTCACACACACACACACACTCACACACACACGCGCACTCAGGAGCTGGGCCTCCAGGCTCCGCTGGGCCTCCTCCTCGACACGGTCCCAGTTTGTCACAGATCTTCTGGGTTTTAATTGATCATTAAGTCAACGAGCAGCGGAGCTTCACTCCGAGTTGAGGCGAGGACGTCGTAGTAGCAGCTCCTCCAATTAACCCTCCTCCTCCTCCTCTTCCTCCTCTTCTTCATCCTCCTCCTCCTCCTCCCCATGAATCAGAGGCTAATGAGAGCTAATCACAGCAGCATCAGAGTCTGAGTTTGGGTCTGGGAGTCAGAGATGAAACAAAAGTGATGAGTGTCGATGTCTGAGTGATGGAGAGATGGAGAGAGAGACAGAACAGTCTGAGGAGGAGGAAGAGGAGGAGGAGGAGGTGGGAGAGGAGTCCAGGAGCAGACAGAAATAATGAAAGAGCTGATGATGCAGCTGAAGGAGATGTGGACTGATCCATCTCTCTCTCTTTCTCTCTCTCTCCACCTTTGTCAATGTCTCTTTATTCATCTGTCTCTGTCTTTCTCTCTCCAACTGTCCTCCTCCCTCGCTCTGTCCTCCTTCAACTGTCTTTCCTCATCTCTCTCTCTCTCTCCACCTGTCATCTTCCCTTCTCTCTATCTCTCTAACTCTACCTCTGCCTGTCTCTCCACTCTTCCCTCCAACTTTGTCTTTACCTCTGTCTCTCTCCCCATCCGTCCCACATCTGCCTCTCTGTCCTCTCATCTCTCTCTCTCTCTACACCTCTCTCTCTCTCTCTCTCCATCCTTCCATCCCTCTCTCCTCAGGTCTGCGTCTGGCTGAGCAGTTGGGTCGCAGAGAAGACGAAGCGAAGATTCGCCATCGTCTCGGTTTGTCTCTGTGGGCCGGAGGGAACCTGGAGGAGGCCCAGCACCAGGTGTGTGTGTGTGTGTGTGTGTGTGTGTGTGTGTGTGTGTGTGTGTGTGTGTGACGTCAGCAAAAATCAATAAGTGCTGAGTCTTGCTGAGAGGAGGAGGAGGAGGAGGAGTCGGGCAGTTATGTAATAGAGGAGCAGGATGGAGCGGATCGGATGGATTCAGCGCAGCTCGCTGCCTCCTGCTGTTCCTCTGTCTCAGCAGAATTTTAACGTCTCATTCACCATCTCATTCACCATCTCATTCACCATCTCATTCACCATCTCATTCTTCACCTCATTCTTCATCTCATTCTTCTCCTCATTCACCATCTCATTCTTCACCTCATTCACCATCTCATTCTTCATCTCATTCTTCATCTCATTCTTCATCTCATTCTTCATCTCATTCACCATCTCATTCTCCACCTCATTCACCATCTCATTCACCATCTCATTCTTCACCTCATTCTTCATCTCATTCTTCTCCTCATTCACCATCTCATTCTTCACCTCATTCACCATCTCATTCTTCATCTCATTCTTCATCTCATTCTTCATCTCATTCTTCATCTCATTCTTCATCTCATTCACCATCTCATTCTTCACCTCATTCACCATCTCATTCTTCATCTCATTCTTCATCTCATTCTTCATCTCATTCACCATCTCATTCTTCACCTCATTCACCATCTCATTCTTCACCTCATTCTTCACCTCATTCTTCATCTCATTCTTCATCTCATTCTTCACCTCATTCTTCTCCTCCTTTTCTGTCTTTTGTTTCCATTTGTTCTGCCTCGTATCAGAGGGCAGGATGAGAAAAGGCTTGTGTGCTGTGATTAGGAACAACGTGCAGTATGTACACATTAAGAAAGACATTTGTCATGAATATTGAAATAAAGTGAACGGTTGAAGTGTACTGTACATATGAAGTGACTGCACAGAGGAAAACATGATGAAAGTATGCCACGCTCCGACAAACACAGAGAGAGAGACTCACTGAATAATTACATAGAGCTGTATGATAATGAAGTAGAACAAACAGCCTGAGAAACGTTTCCCTCCCTGCAGCATCACTGCTGCATGTGAACGCTGCACACAGCTCCTGGTCCACTGATCCAGTCACAGTCTGTTTCACTCATCTCATGTGTCGCATTAGTTTTACTCACATCTGGTAATAAATGTGTGTTTTTAGTCACTCCAAAGCATAGAGTACAATGATGATGAGAAGTGTTTAACTCGACTAAAAACTTGATGATTTGATTCTTGCTGATGCTTGAGTAGCTGAATGTGAAAGGGGAGTGAGGCAGAGTCACAGAGGTCAGAGTTTGGTCCAGTCCTCAGTGTGGAAGAGGCCAGAGGAGTGAGAGTGTGTTTGTGGCGCTCCCCAGTGGTCAGTGCAGGAACTGCCTCTGACAGAAACAGGGAAACACAGTAAGACAGTATCTTCTCGCTGAGGTCTGAGACACTGTGCGAGGGCAGAACAGACCATGAAACGAGCTGTGTGTGTGTGTGTGTGTGTGTGTGTGTGTGTGTGTGTGTGTGTTGCAGCTGTACCGGGCGTCCGTGCTGTTCGAGGCGATCCGTCACGAGACGCAGCACAACACGGACTACAAGCTGTCGCTGTTCGACCTGCAGACCAGCTCCTACCAGGCTCTCCAGAGGGTCCTGGTCAGCCTGGGTGAGGCACCCCCCCCCCCCCCCCCCCCACCTCTTCCTAACCCCCCCCCAGAGCTGGAGAGAGAGAGAGAGACCCACAGTCATCTCAGATAGTTCACTGCAAATTCACTTCAGCTCATTAAGTCTCACTTTAACCTGCAATTAAGTGTGTTCTCCTCTCCTGACTCCTCCTCCACCTGCTCCTCCTCCTCCTCCCGCTCCTCCTCCTCAGGCCGCCACGACGAGGCCCTGGCCATCGCGGAGCGCGGGCGGACGCGAGCCTTCGCCGACCTCCTGGTGGAGCGGCAGAGAGGAAGCCAGGCGGCGGCGGCGGCGGCAGGAAGTGACCCGTACGTCCCGGTGACGGTGGAGCACATCCTGGAGACGGTGAACGCACAGAGAGCCATGGTGCTCTACTTCTCCCTGGCTGGAGGCTTCCTGTACAGCTGGCTGCTGGCCCCGGGCACAGGTGCACACACCTGAGCACACACACACACCTGAGCACACACACCTGAGCACACACACACACACCTGAGCACACACACCTCAGTCCAGCCCCTCAGTTCAGCTTGTACATGGGGTTCAGGCAGGGTGTTCCTGGGGTCTCAGCTGTTCAAGGACTAACAGTTGATAGATCAGTTGAGGGAAAATGAAGGTTGTTAAAACTTAGTTGAGATTTCTCTGTTTTGTTGGTATTCCAGCTGTTTCCAGACAGTCTGACTGAAGTATTTATGGTGTATAACTGAGAGTCAGAGTCATCAGTTGAAACTCTTTGTTAAACTTCTCCCCAGCTGATCTGAGGTCTGTTGTATGGCTGTGCTCTATAGAATGAGTTACTGATGACACAAATAGGTCTTAAAGTGCTTTTGTTTGTGTTTTTTTTTAAAGTCTAAAAAAGTTGTTAAAGTAACTTAAGAATTCCTGCAGAAAAGCTGCGAAAAGAAACTTTTCTTGTCTTTTGCAACCTGGACTTTGTAGAGCGACAACAGCCTGTTTGCAGGTCCTGAAACATCGTGTGAGGTTCACATCCTCACACAGCTCCAGGATGTTTAGGCTGCTACCTGTGGTTGCCAGATCAACATGAGAAGGAACAGAGTGTCATAGCCCACAGCTAAAAAGCAGGCGTGTAAAAAGTCGCATATCTCTGCTTTTCTTACGGCTCGTCTGCTGAGTGTTTCTTGTTCTTCATGTCGTCTGCAGTCTGCAGCCTCCTCTCTGCTCTCTGGATCTGTAGATCACATTTCTCTCAGACGTGATTTGAAATCGATCGCTTCATTGTTTGTGACGTTGGAAGAGTCTCTGCGACTGTGGTCGGTGGTAGGAACCAGAGCTGGCTGTGGGGGGGCTGTGGGGGTGGGGGGCGGGGGGGGGGGGTCAGTGGTTGTTTTTATACTTTTGGTTTTCCAGCTCCTATTAGGAGCATCACACACATACTGTACACACACACACACACATATAGAGTAATGATGGAGTCCTGGTGACTGGAGGTCGCCGTCCTGGAGTCGCTCTCTCTCTCTCTCTCTCTCCTGGGTCGGTAGCCCCCCCCCCCCGCCACACACACACACACACACACACACACACACACACTGTGGCCTTAACGAGATGTTTTTCCTCTGGGTTAACACGGCTGCGGTCGCCTGTTTGAGTCCTGGACCCTCGGATTGTAAAACATCTCTGAGGAGGAAGAGGAGGATGAGACCCGACCAGCATCTCACACACACACACACACACACACACACACACAGACACACATCAGAGAGCTGCACGGACTCATTATTTTTTAGCTATTTATAGGATTTGGAGTTGATGACATAACTATTGCTGTCGGCCTGCGTGTTTCCATTCCTCCCAGAAATGTGTAAAACCTAAAAATCTCAGTGAAAACTGCAGATGGAAGTGTAGCTAGACTGTCTGAAACAAAACATCCTGGTAAGATTCTGTTTCATAGCGCGCAACGCTACTCCCACATTTGGGGATTCATAGTTGCTCAGGTCAACAATATGAAATGAATGAGATAAAAAGCAGGTGTATAAACAAAATGTGACCATATGGAGTGTGTAGGATAAAGATTCAGCCACTGGTATAATTGCTGTTATCTATACCTCATGTATGTGGCTAAACTGTCCATGCAGAATGGTTTATTCTGATGTTGGTTTTGTGTGTCCAAAATGAACAGTTTCATTCACTCGTTCATGGGACGGACACACATGGGACGGACACACATGGGATGGACACACATGGGATGGACACACATGGGACAGACACTCATGGGATGGACACACATGGGATGGACACACATGGGATGGACACACATGGGATGGACACACATGGGACGGACACACACGGGATGGACACACACGGGAAGGACACACATGGGACGGACACACACGGGATGGACACACACGGGATGGACACACATGGGATGGACACATGGGAAGGACACACACGGGAAGGACACACATGGGACGGACACACACGGGATGGACACACATGGGACGGACACACATGGGAAGGACACACACGGGAAGGACACACATGGGACGGACACACACGGGATGGACACACATGGGATGGACACACATGGGAAGGACACACATGGGATGGACACACATGGGACGGACACACACACAGGATGACAGATTGTGTGGGTTTTGTGTCTGAATCTCCTTCTTCAGG
Organism: Karalla daura; assembly: GCA_029224185.1. Classification (NCBI taxonomy): domain Eukaryota; kingdom Metazoa; phylum Chordata; class Actinopteri; order Chaetodontiformes; family Leiognathidae; genus Karalla; species Karalla daura. The sequence goes on along the minus strand of CM055201.1, from coordinate 22,096,474 downwards.
TATCGTGAAGTTCAACGAGGTCTACCTGGGCGAGGGCGGGCTGGAGGCGTCTGAGTTCCAGGATGGGGCAGGGAGTCCTCAGGGAGGAGGAGGAGGAGGAGGAGGAGGAGGTCCTCTGTCTCTGGAGCAGTACATCTGCAACGCCAGGGAGGCTCTGGGAGTGGACAGCCACTACAGCAGGTTCTCCTCCACCTTCTTCCTCTTCTTCTTCTTCCTCCTCCTCCTCTGCAGCTCTACTCCTCTCCTCTCCTCCTCATGAGAAGCGGAGCAGAGGATGACACCGACCACGCGCCTCCGCGGTCCGTCTCTCCTCCCTCCACTCCTCCTCCTCTCCTCTCTCCAGCGCTCTCGGGTCTGTGTTGGCACCAGCGGGCCGCTCTGTAAACCTCCACCAAGAGTCATGTCAGCAAATGTTCCCGCACACAAACCACGTCTCAGGCCTCTGAGACCCGCTGCAGAGCGCTTCCTGAGTGTGTGTGTGTGTGTGTGCGTGTGTGTGTGTGTGTGTGTGTGTGTGTGTGTGTGTGTGTGTGAGTGAGTGAATGCTGCGGCCAGCTTCACTTTATGTGTGGTGTGATTTTGAATCCTGTTCATCCATAGCATGAAAAGTATTTGCACATATGCAACGTAGAGATGTTTTCTGACCCTCCAGTGGACTTTTACCACCTCTCTCTCACTTTCTCTCTCTCTCTCTCTCTCTCTCTCTCTCTCTCTCTCTATCTTCCTCTCTCTCTCTCTCTCTCTCTCTCTCTGTCTCTCTCTCTCTCTCGTGCTATTTTAACATAAATCAAGTAGAACTTTTGAAAAGTGCAGCCAGGAGACTCTATTAAAAGTGGAGTTATTGGAAAAGTCTGACAGCGTCAGTCCAGCGTGTAAAAAGAAAAATGCAGGGAAAGGCTGTGGTCACTGCGAGGAAGAGGAGGAATAATCATAATAATAATCATACATTTTATTTATATAGTACTTTTACAACTCTCAGAGAAGCTTTAGGGCTTGGGTTACTTCATGAGCAGCACTTTTGGCTCCATGTGGCTCCATCACACTGCTGTTTCTGCGTGTAGTGGACACGTGCTTCTAAATAAAAGATACAACACTTTTTTACATACAAAAACTAAACATGTGCAATAAGTTGACAAAAATGATCTGTGTAAACACTAAACGTGTATCAAAGCCTCCCCTCCTCTCCTCTCCTCTCCTCTCCTCTCCTCTCCTCTCCTCTCCTCTCCTCTCCTCTCCTCTCCTCTCCTCTCCTCTCCTCTCCTCTCCTCTCCTCTCCTCTCACTCCTCTCTCCCCTCTCCTCTCACTCCTCTCTCCTCTCCTCTCCCTCACTCCTCTCCTCTCATCTCCTCTCTCACTCCTCTCCCCTCCTCTCCTCTCACCCCTCTCCTCTCACCCCTCTCACTCCTCTCCTCTCACCCCTCTCCCCTCCTCTCCTCTCACTCCTCTCCTCTCACCCCTCTCCCCTCCTCTCCTCTCACTCCTCTCCTCTCACCCCTCTCCCCTCCTCTCCTCTCACCCCTCTCCTCTCCTCTCCTCTCAACCCCTCTCACCCCTCTCCTCTCACCCCTCTCCTCTCCTCTCACCCCTCTCACTCCTCTCCTCTCACCCCTCTCCCCTCCTCTCCTCTCACCCCTCTCACCCCTCTCACTCCTCTCCTCTCACTCCTCTCCTCTCCTCTCACCCCTCTCCTCTCACTCCTCTCCTCTCCTCTCACCCCTCTCCTCTCACCCCTCTCCCCTCCTCTCCCCTCCCCTCCTCTCCTCTCACTCCTCTCCTCTCACCCCTCTCCCCTCCTCTCCTCTCACCCCTCTCCTCTCCTCTCACCCCTCTCACCCCTCTCCCCTCCTCTCCTCTCACCCCTCTCCTCTCACCCCTCTCCTCTCCTCTCACCCCTCTCACTCCTCTTTTCTCACTCCTCTCCCCTCCACTCACTCCTCTCCTCTCCTCTCACCCCTCTCCTCTCACCCCTCTCCCCTCCTCTCCTCTCACTCCTCTCCTCTCCTCTCTCCCCTCTCACCCCTCTCCTCTCACCCCTCTCCTCTCCTCTCACCCCTCTCCTCTCACCCCTCTCCCCTCCTCTCCTCTCCTCTCCTCTCACTCCTCTCCCCTCCTCTCCTCTTACTCCTCTCCTCTCGTCTCCTCTCACTCCTCTCCTCTCCTCTCCTCTCGTCTCCTCTCCTCTCCTCTCACCCCTCTCCCCTCACTCCTCTCCTCTCACTCCTCTCTCCCCTCTCGTCCTGCAGGCTGTGCTCGGGCAGTGAGACGGAGAGTGAGGCCGGGGATCTGCTGGAGCAGCACTTTGAGGAGCTGAACAACAAGCTGAGCTCAGCCAGCGACCCCACAGGGTACCTGCGCATGGTGTCCAGGAACAACCTGTTCAACAGGTACGCCTCGGGTCGGACTCACTGCTGGACCGGAGGAAAATGTCTGGGGTAGAATAGAGTAGAGTAGAATAGAGTAGAATGTGTCTTATTATCATAAACATTTGCAAAACTCTCTCTTTCCACAAACTTTTTTCTCTGCAAAAGTACATTTTCCAAGTTAGAGGAAACTCTCTCTGCTTTGTGAAACACTGTCATTTAATATTCTTCTTAATGTTCTCTGTCTTGTGAATGTCCGGAAGTCTTGTTGCTTTTAATGTGCTTTTATTGCTCCCTAACAAGGTGTGTGTGTCTGCCCTGTGTGTGTGTGTGTGTGTGTGTGTGTCCTGTATGTGTGTGTGTGTGTGTGCTCCTGCAGGAGCTGTCAGAGCATGACCAGCCTGTACAGTGCCACCGTGTCTCCAGTGAAGGACAGCTCGTCTTCTCCTCTCTGCAGACCGAGCAACATCAGCAAACCTCCTCTGAGGGCGCTCTACGACCTGCTCATCGCTCCCATGGAAGGGGTGAGTGCCTGTCTGCCTGTCTGTCTGCCTGCCTGCCTGCCTGTCTGTCTGTCTGCCTGCCTGTCTGTCTGTCTGGATGCCTGTGTCTCAGTGCTCTGTCTGTCTGTCTGCCTGTCTGTGTCTCAGTGCTCTGCCTGCCTGCCTGCCTGCCTGTCTGTCTGCCTGCATGTCTGTCTGCCTGTCTGTGTCTCAGTGGTCTGTCTGTTAGCCTGCCTGTCTGTCTCCCTGTCTGTCTGTCTGCCTGCCTGTCTGTTAGCCTGCCTGTCTGCCTGCCTGTCTGTGTCTCAGTGCCTCCTGTCTGCCTGCCTGTCTGTGTCTCAGTGCTCTGCCTGTCTGTCTGCCTATCTGTGTCTCAGTGCTCTCCCTGTCTGCCTGCCTGTCTGTGTCTCAGTGCTCTGCTTGTCTGCCTGCCTGTCTGTGTCTCAGTGCTCTGCCTGTCTGTCTGCCTCTCTGCGTCTCTGTGCTGCCTGTCTGCCTGCCTGTCTGTGTCTCAGTGCTGCCTGTCTCCTGCTCCAGGGCCTGATGCACAGCGGGGGCCCGGTGGGCCGGCACCGGCAGCTGGTCCTGGTCCTGGAGGGCGAGCTCTACCTCATCCCCTTCGCTCTGCTCAAAGGCAGCTCGTCCAACGAGTACCTGTACGAGAGGTTCAGCCTCATCTCTGTGCCGTCGCTGAGCAGCCTGGGGGCCGCCGCCAAGGTGGGACGCCTCACACCTGCTCCTCTGCTCCTCTCGTCTCCCTGTGTTGTCTGATCCATATTCTCCTGTCACCCAGGAAGGATGAATGGAGGATTCATCCTAGTTCTCTGGTGTTAACATAGAAGCTATGGGACACTGGTTTCATCAGAAATGCCTCAGATTCTGTTTTACAAGCTTGTTACTCTCCTTGTCCGTGACTCCTTTCATGCTGATCTGGCAACCACATGTAGGCTCTACTCTGACTGGCTGTCCCTCCTGCCGTTCACATGAATGATCACTTGACTACATCACTTCACATGACTGTCTGAGACTTAGAAATGCTTTTCATGACTTGATGGAACTTTATATGACTTTATGTAACTAAACACGAGTACACGAGACTTCTCCCGTCTTAATGTTCCTTTAAGTAGCTCCTCAGCTTGTTCTCCTTCACTAAGTGAAAACTGGAGCTCTGCTGCAGCTATGGAGCTTTGATGCATCCACATCCTGCCTGATATGTTGGAGCCAGAATCAGAGGAGGAACCAGAGGCTGGGGAGGAACCAGAGACTGAGGAGGAACCAGAGACTGAGGAGGAACCTGAGGAAGAACCAGAGACTGAGGAAGAACCTGAGGAAGAACCAGAGACTGAAGAGGAACCTGAAGAGGAACCAGAGACTGAGGAGGAACCAGAGACTTAGGAGGAACCAGAGACTGAGGAAGAACCTGAGGAGGAACCAGAGACTGGGGAGGAACCTGAGACTGAGGAGGAACCTCAAGAGGAACCAGACTGAGGAAGAACCTGAGGAGGAACCAGAGACTGAAGAAAAACCAGGAGCAGAGACACTGACATAACGTCACATTGCGTCTTTGTTCAGTCACATTTGTAGCTACATTTTAAAATCTGAACTTGACTCTGACTGTGAGAGCGTCCCAGGTCTCCTTCACTTCCAGAGAACAAGGATGAACTCCTGTGTTTTACCTTCAAACTGACCTGTCGTCCTGTGTTGTTCCTGCAGCCCGTCCCTCGTCGTGGAGGCTCCGCCCCCTGCTCTGACGGGGGCTCAGTGGCGGCGGTGGTGGGCGCCCCCCGCCTCCCTCCCTCGGTGATGGACCGCTGGCTGTGGGGGCCGCTGCCCTCCGCCCAGGAGGAGGCGCTGTGGCTGGGGGAGCAGCTGGGCTGCCAGCCGCTGTCGGGGCCCGACGCCACCAAGGAGCGCGTGCTGGCGGCGCTCAGCCAGGCCGAGTGCGTCCACTTCGCCACGCACGTCTCCTGGAAGCTGGCCGCCCTCATCCTGGCGCCGGGGCCGGAGCGGGGCGGGGCCGGGGCCGGGGGGGACGGCGAGGCGGCAGCAGCAGCCCGAGGAGAGAGGACGAGAGGAGCGGAGGACACGAGCGACGACGCAGGAAGTGTGTGTGAGGTGGAGAGCGTGTGCGACAGCCCGCCGCTGCACGACTTCCTGTTGACCGCCGCCGACGTCCTGGACCTGAGCCTGAGCGTCAAACTGGTCGTCCTCAGGTGATGGACAGCTCCGTGTCCCTGCACAGGACAGGCTGATGGCACGGACCGCTCTGACCTCTGACCTCTGACCGCAGGCTGTACCCGGAGTCGAGCAGCCGGGTGACGGCGGACGGCGTGGTGGGGCTGACCCGGGCCTTCCTGGCGGCGGGGGCGCAGTGTGTGTGCGTGTCGCTGTGGCCGGTGCCGGTGGCCGCCTCCAAGCTGTTCACACACACGCTGTACAGCGCTCTGCTGCAGGGCTCCAAGGCCAGCGCCGCCCTGGGAGAGGCCATGAAGACGCTGCAGGGCAGCAAGCACTTCTCCCACCCGTCCAACTGGGCCGGTCAGCACGCACACACACACACACACACACACACACACTGGCACACACTGGCACGCACACACACACACACACAGGCACGCACACACACACACACAGGCACGCACGCACACACACAGGCACGCACGCACACACACACACACACACAGGCACACGCACACACACACACACAGGCACGCACGCACACACACAGGCACGCACGCACACACACACACACACAGGCACGCACACACTCACACATGCAGACACACACAGGCACACACACACAGGCACGCACGCACACACACAGGCACGCACGCACACACACACACACACACAGGCACGCACACACTCACACATGCAGACACACACAGGTACACACACACACACACAGGCACGCACACACACACAGGCACGCACGCACACACACACACACAGGCACACACACACAGGCACGCACACACACACACAGGCACACACACACACAGGCACACACAGGCACACACACACAGGCACGCACACACACACAGGCACGCACGCACACACACACACAGGCACGCACACAGGCACGCACGCACACACACACACAGGCACACACACACACAGGCACACACACACAGGCACACACACACAGGCACGCACGCACACACACACACACAGGCACACACATAAACACACACACACAGGCACACACACACAGGCACGCACGCACACACGCACACACACACGTTTTCACATTTTTATACACCCAAATAAAAAATTAGTAGAAAAAACACAAATAACTGATAGGAAATATCATTGTTCCAACTCATTTAAGAGCAGAAGTAGTGAAATAAACGATAATTTCCTCGGCTATAAAAGTGTCAGACAGTTCAACTCTGCAGTTATTTGACTTGAGCTTCAGAGAGTTCAAAATCTAAACTCAGGGCCAGGACAGAGGAATGACCTCAGGAGCTGTGTGTGAAAATCTGAAAGTGTGGGAGTGAGTTCAGAGCGGCCGAGCTGCCAACATCCTACGAAGCGCTGAGGAGGAGGAGCCTGAGAGACAACACCCAGGGCTTACAGCCCCGAGCTGCTGCCTGCTCACACGCCTTCAGGCAGGATCCTCTGCAGGACCCCACCTAGACGAGCGGATTTAGGAAACGAGCGGAGTTTACTGGAAGCGCTGATCAGACCCTGGCGTGGCCGGTGGCGGCTCAGAGACACAGACGGAGCCTGGAACAGTATGTTCTACCTCCCTCGCTCCTTTCTGGCGCTCCTGAGGTTCTGTCAAACAGCCCAGGCTCCTCTCAGTGCAACCAGACGGCTCGGGTGGTTCACTGTTTACTGTTTACTACACTGCAGAGTGGGCGATTATCTACCGTCATGGCTGTGGGTCAGTTCAAGCCAGTGAAAGCAGTTTCTGCACCAGTCTTTGACATCAAACATGGGACAGCATGTTCTACCTCTTTTATATCTATCTACCTTTATTATGATAGCAACTGACAGTAGACAAACAACTCAGGCCGTGTTTACATTGTTTACTGTGAAAGAAGGAGGTCACTGCAGAAGCTCATTCTGTTTGTGACACTGATTTGATGTTCTTGTTCTGTCTGTGTGTGTGTGCGTGTGTGTGTGTGTGTGTGTGTGTGTGTGTGTGTGTGTGTGTCCCTCTCTCCCTCAGGTTACATGCTGATTGGCAGTGATGTGAAGCTGAACAGCCCCATGTCTCTGGTGGCTCAGGCCCTGGCTGAGATCCTGCAGCACCCGGAGAGGGCCAGAGACGCCCTGAGGGTGCTGCTGCACCTGGTGGGAGGCTGCACACACACACACACACACACACACACACACACACACAGCTCTGTCTACATCCCACATGTGAGGTGTGACCATCAGCTCTCTGTGTCGACAGGTGGAGAAGTCTCTGCAGCGGATCCAGAGCGGCCAGTGTAACCCCATGTATACGTCTCAGCAGAGCGTGGAGAATAAGGTGTGTACGTGTGTGTGTGTGTGCGTGTGTGTGTGTGTGTTTTGAATTTTAACCTCAGTTAAGCTGGGGACTCACCACAAGATATTTAACCTGGTTTTACCCACAATTCACAACCGGGCTGAATCTGCTCCATGCAGCATCATAACCATGTGGGACTGTACTTGATTGTTTGTGAGTCTGCAAGACTCTACGAGACTCTATGAGACTCTATGACACTCTGTGGGACTCTGTGGTGAACTCTACAAGACTCTTTGAGACTGTGAGACACTATGAGACTCTTGGTGACTGTAGATAACTCTACAAGACTCTACGAGACTCTGGGAGACTCTATGAGGCAACTCTATTAGACTCTCGGTAGCTCTACAAGACTCTATGAGACTCTTGGTGACTTTATAAGACTAGCTGTCAATACTTTGCCCTTTGAACTGACCATAAATGTCTTTATTTCTGTACTTATTGATCTGTGTTCCTCGGCACTCCCTGAGCTGAGCGGGTGACGGGTGGAGCTGACCTGTGTGCCGTGTCCCTCAGGTGGGGGGCGTCCCCGGCTGGCAGGCCCTCCTCTCGGCCGTGGGGTTCCGCTTGGACTTCTCCGGCAGCGGTGCGGGGCTCCCTGCGGCCGTCTTCTTCCCGACCTCTGACCCCGGGGAGCGTCTGCAGCAGTGCAGCGCCACCCTGCAGGCCCTGCTCGGTACTGCAGCCTCCCACACTGACGCAGCACCAGGACCAGGGTCTGGCCTCAGAGTCTGACCCGGCCCACTTTAGAGGCTATACCAGTGTTCAGCCTGTCAAATGGTTCTAACTAAACCTAATTCATTAATTACTAATTAAATAGGATTTTTTCACATGAATCTGTTCAATGCCTGCTCAGGTGAATGAACAAATCACAGGTTTTAGTTTTTCTCACTATGGCTGTAAACACATTTGACTCTCATTTACTTTATCATCTATTGTTACTGTTTAAACATGAAATACTGTAACACAATTAGTGCCTATGCCATCATTCACTGCACAGATTGTGATTTACTCTGGTTAGATACTGTCCGTGTTGTCATCTTTAAGAGAGGAGAATCAAACAGCTCCATCTGATGGCATGGTCTGTGTGTGTGTGTGCGTGTGTGTGTGTGTGTGTGTGTGTGTGTGTGTGTGTGTGTGTGTGTGTGTTCAGGTCTGACTCCAGCAGCTCTGCAGGCGCTCTGTAAACTGGTCACGTCGTCCGAGGCCGGAGAGCAGCTCATTCACAAGGTGCAACCACAGACTTCGTCTGTTTCACAAATTCACTTTTCACGATTAGTATTTTTCATGGTTCACATTTTCATTAACATTACAATTCATCCATTTTGTAGATTACAAGTGAATTACATGACGATTGCAGTCTACAGATACATGTAGATGACAAGTGAACTGCATAGTTGCTATTTCAGAAATGAGCCGAGGATGAAGAATTGGTCTCACTGTAACATGAGAGATAAAATCTATAAAGTACAAAATAAGATCTAGAGTGTCCAGGACAGGGGTGACAGGGGAAATAAACTGTTAAAATGAAATGTTGTCTGTCCTCTCCCCTCACACCCACCTCACCAAGGCGGTGAAAGGCATTGTGGGAATGGTGAGTGCTGCATGGTGCATTCAAGGACAGTTCGTCACCAGGGAGTCGAGAGTCGGAAGTGAGGGTCTTTGTGATGATGTGACCTTGTGACCTCGTCCCTGTCCCGTCCTGTCCCCAGCTCCACCAGGTGCTGGTCCAGCTCCAGGCTGGGGACAAGGAGCAGGACTTCTCCCTGTCTCCCATCCAGGTGTCCATCAGCGTGCAGCTCTGGAGGCTCCCCGGCTGCCACGAGTTCCTGGCTGCGCTCGGTGAGGCCCCGGCTGAATGGCATGCTTTTATTTTGAAAGGGAAACTCAGGCCGGTCAGAAATTATAATGATAGGACAGTTAGAGTTATAAGCACTCTGACATGGTGAGATATGGGTTTAATTAAGGTTTAGAGACAGTGTGTGGATTTAGTGACATCTAGTGGTCAGGTTGCAGAATGCACCGAACTGAACACTCAACTCGAATCTAAACTCTCATTTCTTTGTATATAAATATAATATATGGATATATTGTGTGTGTGTGTGTATAAATATATATATATATACATATATATATATATATATATATATATATATATATACACACACACACACACACAATATATCCATATATATTATATATATATATATATGATATATGATATATTGTATATTTATATGTATATGTATCCGTTTGACTGCATGGTCTTGAAAGTTGATAAATCTCCTCTCCCCTCTCCTCCTCTCTCCTCCCCTCTCCTCCTCTCTCCTCCCCTCTCCTCCTCTCTCCTCCCCTCTCCTCCTCTCTCCTCTCCTCTCCTCCTCTCTCCTCTCCTCTCCTCTCCTCTCCTCCTCTCTCCTCTCTCCTCTCCTCCTCTCTCCTCTCCTCTCCTCCAGGGTTCGACCTCTGTGAGGTGGGTCAGGAGGAGGTGGTGCTGAAGACGGGGAAACAGGCGAGCAGACGCATCATGCACTTTGCTCTGCAGTCTCTGCTGGCGCTGTTCGGTGAGGACACACACTCATACACACACACACACACAGACACACATACACATACCCACGCACACACACATACACACACACACACACACACTGTTTGCTGTTTGTGTGCTGGTCATGGAGATGAACTTGGAGCTGGTCAAGGTTTTTTTGGAGATCTTTAAGAAGTCTTCAAAAGGATGTTGTATTAAGCTGAGGATTCCTGCAGATCTCCTGGGTTCGAGGGGACCTGGAGAGGCTGGGTGATGGACTCACTCTGAGTATGGTCCTGAGGTCAGCTGTGATCCTGTGTGTGTTTCAGACTCCACGGAGCTGCCCAAGCGTCTCAGCATGGACAGCTCGTCCTCTCTGGAGTCTCTGTCCTCGTCCCAGTCTGCGTCCCAGCCCCTCCCCCAGCCCCTCCCCTCCTGCTACCCCCCCCAGCCCGCCTTCCTGCCCCCGCTCTGCCCCGACAGCCTCTCCTGCGACGCCATCTCCGTCTACAGCCTCAGCTCCCTGGCCTCCTCCCTCAGCTTCCTGTCCCGGCCCGAGCCCGCAGGAAGTGACATCATCAGCCAGCGCTCCCAGCAGCAGCAGCAGGACGTGGAGAGGAGGGGCGGAGCCGGGGGGCTCTACTCCTCTCAGCGTCATGGCGGGGGCGGGCTGGCCAGGGGCCGGCTGACCAATCACAGCGGAGGAGGAGGAGGAGGAGGAGGAGAAGGCGAGGAGGAGGAGTATGAAGGCTACTCCATCATCAGCAGCGAGCCGCTGGGGCGTGGCCGGAGGGAGTGTGACACGCTGCCTCTGCCTGCGGGGCACCGGCAGGGCCGAGGGGGGGGGGCGGGGGGGCGCCCCGGGGCATCATGGGTACCCGGGCACGGTGTCCTGTAAGGGCAGCGTCAGCACGCCCACGTCTCCCATCAAAGCCCCGCCCCCTCCCCCGCCCCCCAAACCTCAGAAGGTTCCAGCCAGTCCCAAACAGCGGGGGGAGATGTGAGTTCACACACACACACACACATGCACATACACACATGCACACACATACACACACACACACACATACACACACACACACACAGGATCAGATCCTCATCTCATCTCTGACTGGACGGAGAATGTTTGGAGAGATAGAGATACTGTTGGCCCTGTTGGTCTGAGGTGTTTTGTATTCATCATTTTGAGTCTGTTTTTATATGAAGAGTAATGAGTAACTTATCACAGTGACACGGTGCTGGAAAAGCTTGAGAAGGAACTTGAAAAGAAGCTTCAGACGTGCTTGAGTTTGACCTTGGAGAAGCTGTGAGAGCCAGAGGAGGAAGTTAGCGGCACAGTTACAAAACGACAGCAACAAAACCTCAGTGCAGCAACTCTTTCTGTCTTTCCTTCCACATCCACAGTCCGCAGTCAAAGTCTCCATCATAAAAACATTCCCACACCTAAAAATAGGGCCGTAAAACAGCATCTGAGGCATTTCTGACGAAGCCAATGTTCCATAGTTTCTGTGTCAACAACAGAGAACAAGGAGAAAAGCTCCACTTCACCATTCATGGAACTCTCCTCCACCTCCTCCACCTCCTCCTCACACCCTATGGACAAGAGACATTTAAAATGGCAAATAAAAAGAGATAAAAGTGAAAGATTTTCTTATCGAAACACAACAGTCATGATCTTATTTCAAGGAATCATGTCTGGTGAAATGATCTTCCCACATGGACCTCCTTTTCCCTCAGATTTAGTATTGTTATCTTGTTTTTAGATCCCTCTTTTTTGCAGTGTTGATGACATGCTTCCACTCATCCCCCTTACCTCTGTCATCTGTTTTCCCAGCTCTCCTCCTCAGAGAGCCGGCAAAGGGAAGGTGAGCAGCTCGGAGTCGGACCAGTCGAGCACGGAGACGGACAGCACGGTGAAGTCCCAGGAGGAGCGGACGATGCCTGCGGGGCAGCTGGACCCTCAGGAGCTGGCCCAGAAGATCCTGGAGGAGACGCAGAGCCACATGCAGGCGGTGCAGAGCCTCCAGAAGGCCAACCTGCGGGGGAGGCCCCAGAGGGAGGAGCCTCCGGCCCGGGCGCCGTCTCTGTCCACGCCCAGCACCCCCGCCTCGTCCCCGGCGGGGGGGCCGCGGGGCTTCCAGCCCTCTGAGACCAGCGCGTTCAGCCGCCCCCCCAGCAGAGCCAGCCTGTCCCTGTCCAGCCACCTCTCCTCGCCGCTGGCCGTCTCCACGCCGCCCCCCACCCGCCCCAAACCGCCCTCCCGCTCCTCCTCGCTGCAGAAGATCAGCTCCGGCTACAGCAGCCCCGCCCCCTCCTCCTCCTCGCCCTGCGCGTCTGTGAGGGAGCCCGCAGCGTCTCCTCACCTCAGACCCAAGTACCCTACCTCACCCTACACCTCCCACATCTCGCCCTCCCGCTCCCCGGCAGGCAGCGCCGCCTCCCCCGCCCTCTCCTACTCCTCCACAGGCTCCGTCTCCGCCTCCTCCAGCCCGGCCAACACCCCCGAACTGAGGCAGGACCACAAGGTCCAGGCCGTGCACAACCTGAAGACCTTCTGGGCCAACGCGGCCCAGAGGGGCGAGGGGCCCTGCCCGGCCGCTCTGCTCCGGGGGGGCAACCAGAAGATGAGCATGGTGCAGAAAGACGTCCTGGGCCTGCTCAACCTGTCGCCTCGACACGAGGCCAGGGACGGGGAGGGCTCCGAGGAGAGCAGACCCAACGGACGGCAGAAACTGGAGGGGAAACCTCCTCCTGCTCCTCCTCCGCCCTCCAAAGGAGGCATCAAGCTCCCCTCAGGGAACGGCTACAAGTTCCTCTCTCCCGGACACTTTTTCCCCTCGTCTAAATGTTGAGTGGACACGCTGGGCCTGCTGGCTCCTGTCCGTACCCCTGACAGAGGTCGTCCTCGCGTCGACTGAAATCGTTTTTTTAAGCAATACCTGCTGAGGGACTTTGAAACCAGTTCTGTTTGATACTGACGAGCGGTTTTACATGTTCTGTGTGTGAAGGGATGTTTAGGTTCTGAATGTGTGATGCCTGTGCCTTCTTCTGGACAGAGCTGGAGGGACTGACCGGGAAAGTGTGGAGAAAGTCTGTGTTTGGTCACAACTGACGAGAGAGCAGCTCTGCTGACCGAATGCCTGAGAGGAGGAGGAAACATGTTGTGTTTAAAGCTCGCTAAATCTGTGTAAGTCGAGGAGAATTTGCCCTGGATTTATTGTGTTATAATTATTGTTCAGTGTTATCTCTACCGTTGTCTTTAATTTTGTAAAGTAAACTGTGTTTTTTCCAGTCATCATTATTACATTTTATAAAGACAATTAAACCGAGGAAGAAGGAGAGAAAATGTTCTTTTAATGCGGTTTTGATTTCATGTGTGAGTGTCAACTTGGGTTTCTGGCTTTATTCATAAAGGGCTTTTCTCGTCTTCATGACCATTCACACCCATTCATCCCATTCATACACTGCTTACTGGGTCTGCCTTGGACACACACCGATCAGGTATTCTATGATATAAATGGAATCAGTGGAATCAATAAAGATGTTCCTTTTAGAGCCAGTTTAGAGCCAAATAAAATATGCATGTTCATAGAAATGTGAATGAAAACAAGACAATGGTATGCAGTACAGTTGCCCAGTAGAATGGCTATCCTGATCAGAAGTATATTGCATGTATGTATCAGTTCTACAACTTAGTTAGTACAGCTATGAGGACATGATTGACTGGTACAGAAAAGTGACAGAGGACGACTTAAAGTATCAGCACAAGACAACAGAAGACACAAGGTTAGTACACAAACTATATGTTGCGCATCACTGTACAGAGACATACATGCATGCAAAGTGAAATTACAATGCAAACATTTGTGCATGGCAAAATACTGTAATTACCAGTGTGGAAAAAGGAGAAGTCAAATCAAATAGAAATAGAAGTAAAAAGAAATAGAAAAAGTAAAACAATGACCTGCTAAGTAAAGTGTCAGTGATGTCAGCTCTGCTGTTGGGACATGTTGGAGCACATCTCCCACATGCACAGCTGTTTTTTACAATCGTTTTACCAAATTTAATTTGTTTTATTTCCTCTAAGAATTTTTGCAATGTATTTACTTCCTGATAATGACTCATTTTTATACTTGGGAGTTGTTTTAATTAGTATTAGTGTTTATCTATTTAACATGATTGTTTTATTTGATTATTTTGTTCGTCCCACATGTTCGGCTCGGTGCGTCACATCCGGGGCGGGGCATGACGCGCTCAGCCAATCAGGTCGCTCCGGGGGCGGTAACGACCTGTTGATCCCTCTCCTGCTGTGTGGCCTCAGTGCGCAGGCGCAGCCCGGCTGACGAAGATGGTGCTCATCAAGGAATAGTGAGTGTGAAACGCTTTTTAAAACGTCTTTACCTTCGCTAATATGTTCTGCGGGTCCGAGGAGGACGTGTGTAGAGTTTAGCGTTGCCGTCGGTTGGGTTTTGTGGCTGTGTATCCGGTTTAAAGCCCTTCCTGAGGGGGGTGGATCAGGACGTGGACGCCGGGCTGCGGAGCTAACGGTGCAAGGCAGGATGTAGCTTCAGCGTCCCGTTAGTGAAAAGGCAGCTCCGGGGGGCTTCCTCCGGCACCTCCCGGCCTCCACCGTCCTTCACCACCACACCGATATGCCCGGTGAGAGCTGCCTGGTTAACACCGCTGAAGCACCCGTCTTGTTAAGCTGCGGTCCCGTGAGTGGCAGATTAAGCTCCGGAGGATTTACCGTCAGTGCTAGCAGCAGGCTAGGCTAGCTGCTATGTTAGCCTAGCTAGCATGACCAGCCTCGAACATAAAAACACAGAGCAGCAAACCCAGTTACACCTGTGTTATTACACATAAATATATCTGCTGGGGGTAGAGCCGGGGTGGTATCAGGGATTTGTGCGGGGTTAATCCTCCATCCTCGGGGCTGCTGGAGGTCCGTTATCCCGGTAACAGGGCGGCTAACGGGGACTAGCAGTGCAGCTGAACAATCAGAAACACGATATTTTCGTCAAATAACAAACTCATCTTTGTTTGATTTCGCCTCTTAGATGATCTGTCTAGAATAACAGGGCCTTTTGGCATCTCCCACTCGTCTCTCCTCCCACCTCCATGTTCTGAGGTCTTAGACTTTATTATCTTCTCATTTTGATTTAGATTGATCCTGTTTGTAGCATAACGCGATTACGACGCTAAATACCAGCAAAACAATAATATCTGTTGGCAGAGTACCAAGATTAGTATGAAAACACAGTGTAGGTAGAGAAGTAGTGCCACATTGCAGTAGCAATTGTGCAAAGTTAGGTGACATTTTAAAAAAGGATCAAGGTGTTTAATTAAATGGTGAACATGGGTAAACACAAACTGGACTGGATCTGAACTGGTCCAATCTGGTGTCTGATTCTCACACATTTCGTCTATGAGTCTGCTGAGATTCACCAGAGAGAGTGAAAGTGATAAGTGCAGTTATGCCTGCAGGTGGTTTGTAATTAAACTATTTAATTAGCGATCTAGGGGTATTAAAATGTCCACTTAATGTCCTTTAGCTATTGGATTTCACTCCAAACCCATAGATATTCAGATTACTATTGAGAACTATACACCTGGGCATCAGAGTACAGTTGACTGTGTGGAAACTTACTTCAGATGAGCTGTTGATTGTTTTTTCTGTTCAATTGTAATAACGATCGATTTTATCCATAATCGAGTCACATGGTTTATGTTGGGGCTGTGTTTGTAAATCTAAGATAAATAAATAGAAGATCAATAATTAAAGCTCAGCATAGTCTGAGCTGCAGGTGCTACAGGTGACCTGTCTGAAACTGGTATCAGTGAATTGGGTCAGTTAATCACACTGCAGTTATTCTGCAGGTGTGTTTATTATTATTGTACTAGCTGATTAGTTATATAGAGGTGTATTATAATGTTGACATGAGCTGCAGTGATTGAAACTGAATCCAGACCCATGGATATTCAGATTACCATCATTTAAAACCACACGTCTGGGCATATAATCACAGTTTGTAAACGTACTGACTTAGGCTGTTAATTCATTTTCCGCTGATGAATGTATCGATTCCTACCTCTAATTGAGTTAAATGCTGCTTCAGAGCTGTATTCAGAGAGAGCTGAGAGAAGAAGCTCAATGATTGAGGCTGTGTGAAGCCAGAGCTGCAGGTGTCGGAGGAGTCACACCAGCCTCCCTACAGGTGACCCGTCTGCTACTGTCAACATTAACTGAGCTGTACTGTCAATTAATAACGCCCCACCTGTACGCTTTTTCTTCATTAAACTGCTCAAATAGGGACTTTCCTGTAGTAAACTTTCCACAATCATGTCCTGGAGTGATTTAAATTGCTCTAATTATCTGACAAACAATCCGTAGAAATGTACATTATGATCATTTACAGCCACAAACATGAGCAGTCAATCATAGTTATAGAATCTGAGTGTGTCCGGACTTGATTGAGACAGGTTGTTGGTGGTTGTTTTGTGCTTCTTTTACCTGCTGAGATTTTTTTAAGCCATACACCTTTGAGCAATTTGTACATGTGGTTGCCTGTTTGGGTGGAGTTCTGCTTTTGAAAGTGATGACTAAGTGAGAGTGAGATGGAAGGAGTGGATCTGTTGAATCTGTTCTCCTCTGTCTGCTGGTTAGAGAAAGCCCTTTTGTACTGTAACATCCTCTCCTCCAGTTGACAAACCTATACTATCCAACCTATGGGAGCCATGTTGGGATGAGCCAGCACAGCTGCTGCATTAGGAGCTGCTATTTGCCTTTTAAACAACGCATCGATGAGGTTATATTATGGTCTGAGTTTGCTCTCAGATGTACTCAGCTTTCATAAAGCATTACATGTATCGGGATATATATATTAAAGTAGGTGTTTGTTTTCCATTGTTGTCTACTTTCCTTAATAAAGCCCATCTAATACAATAATAACCAGGTAAATTCAATTGTGGAATCAATGATTGTTCTGAATGTTACTGAGATCAGTTCAGAGACACGCTTTTAGTCTCCGTGTACGTTTTTCATCCTGATCAAACCACTTCAACATAATCCTCCGTAAACGAGTGTAAAACTATAAAAGCAGCAGAACAGCATCATTTAATGTAAAAAACCCACCGTGTAACTTCTCCAAGATGAGGAATCATGAGGCCTAGCGTTGCAGATCGATTTCAGCCGCCACACTGAAGAGAGTAATCAGAGGCATCCGTGTCCTGCTGGTGATGTCTGATCCGTCCCCAGACCAGGACCTGGTTGGGAGGGAGCCCCCTAAACGTCTCCAGTCTGTCCCATTCAGTGTTTGACATGCGGCCATCACGCTGTAGGGTCAGTTCAGACAGATCTCAGGTCAGCCTCCTCACCTGGGCTCCAACATTCACCACTTGCATAATAACGTCAGGGAGAGTTGTGAAACTCAGACACAGACACCTGCAGGTGGTTTCCACTTCTACTTTCTGTGCCCTGGTTATTTACATAGTGATTTAGGCCCATTAATACACCCATCGTCAAACCCTGTAGTGGTCGAAACTGTCCGACAAACAGAATGGAAACAAATAGAATAGAGTACGTCTTTGTTCTTCCCACAGTGGCCTGGAAATGTATACTTTCAAGGCAGGTTCTCGTTGATTTTCAGCCAGTCACACCTGGGACCTGTTACTGAGAGCCAGTGCAGGTGAATTGAGTCATATAGTTAATATATCATAGGTTAGTGTAGTTGAAAGCTGCCTCGTGGTCGTGTACGATCCCTGCTGGATGCAGACATGTTCCACTTTCCCAGCACAGTCGATGTCTTAACAGCGAATGATCGATGGCTGATGAATGATTAACAGACGGCCCAGGCGGGCTGACGAGCTGCAGCCAGGGGACGAGTTTACTATCTCAGTCCAGGGACATGTTTGCAGGCTGCGCCCTGCTCACTGGGAGGTCCCTGTGGAAGCACAGCGTGAAACTGCTGGTCAGGAATGTTTGTTTCTTCTGCTTTCTGGTGGTGGAACGAAACCACCCGGAGCACACCTGGAGCAAAGCTCCGCAGGAGGCAGTCAGAGATGAGTTCACACCATTAGTCCACATTATCACCCGAGGTAAGCCTTTACCTTGAGTAGAGATGAACAGCTCTGCCTCTGGTTGATCAAAATAACATGAGACGTCACTAGTGTTGCAATCACAACAAAACAAAACAGTTCTGACTCAAAATGAATGTGTGATTGCTCCACTGTGATCAAGTGAGTGACACTGAGAGCCTCAGATGCCTCAGTGATGGGCTGGAGACCGGCTCCAGACACCTTCAGGCTGCTTTAGCATTAGCTCTGTAGTTAGCACTAGCTTTGACATCTAAGCAGACAGCTCAGACTGTTAGCCACAGCAGTTTTAGCCTCTCTCTGAAGCTCTTACACACTCAGACCTTGAGCTGAACATCTGCCACACACTGCATCTCTTTCTTCTCAGAACCAGTAACAGCAGCTTCACTGGTGGTAGCAGCGCTGTGTTGGTGTTAGGGGACAGACAGGCTGAGAACGAGGGGAATCGCCTCCATGTTTATTACTTATCTGCTAGAGAATATTGTCCCTATCAGTGTGACTATTTATTTACTTTAAAGCCTTTATTGGTGGACAGCTGGGGAGTGACAGGAAATGGAGGGAGAGGGGGAATGATATGTTTTAGACCAGCATCAGAGCCTCAATCATCACTCTGGAGTGAGTGTGTCTGTGCTGCATTTATTGCTCTCTCTCAGGGACATGGATGAGGAGTGTGTGGATGTTGACAGTGTGACAGTCCATACTTTGTTTTTTTTTCTCCAACATGGCAACAATACATGACAATAGTAGTCCTGAGGCAGCCTCATTACTTCAGCCCCTGGGCGACCCTCACCCCCCGGGCCGCCTGGTCCTGGGCCGCCCTCAGCCCCCGGGTCACCCTCGGCCTCTGGCCTGCCCCCAGCCTGCCCTTGGCCCCCTGGCCCTGCCAGGCCTCAGCCTCTGGGCTGCCCTCAGCCTCTGGGCTGCCCTCAGCCTCTGGGCTGCCCTCAGCCTCTGGGCTGCCCTCAGCCTCTGGGCTGCCTGGTCCCGGGCTGGCGGCCCTGCCAGGCCACAGTCTCTCGGTGCCTCTGAATATCTGATTTGCGGTGACGGCTTATATAAAGTGTAGTTGGGCTGAGCCACATCCAGGCTCGGCACTGACGTCTCCTTACAGTGAACTTGTAGACGCTTCCCACAGAGACGGTGGTCGGGTCTCCTCTAGTCCGGCAACTCTTAGCAACACAGATTCACCTTGTTGTTGAATCAAAGCAACAAATTTGCACTTCAGGTTTAACTCTTCGTTTCAGTTCAACATGACAATAAGATGTATTTCAGGCAGATGGTGGGTCTGGGTTTTTTCACACCTTTTATTTAATGCTTTGAATAATATACACATAGTTTACGCTGATTTTGTTCCAACTAAAGACTTAAAACAAGACATTAAGTACAAACGCAAAGCGTCCATTTATCACTTCACCATTTTACCAGCATTATACCTCAGCAGGCTGGTATATACACACACACACTGACCCAGAGGTGTGTTCAGAGCCTCCACCTGAATGTCTGGCTGCTCTTGGTCCTAGCCTGGGCTCCAACCAGGGACTTGTTGCCCCTCAGGTGATAGCTCTGTTTACCGACCCGCTGTCTGGCCAGTTTTGCAGGTGTGATCTTTGAAATGATCTCCATGATGTTTGGACAGACCGTAGGCTGTTCCACACTGTGAGGTGTTTAACCTAACCTGCTGTTAACCTGCAGGGGTTACACTAGTAACTAACATGGGTACGACTGTTCTGTAGCAGCTGGGTAGAGTGGCTTCCAGAGAGTATGAACCTTGAATAAACTCCTGTAATCAGCTCTGGCAGATGATTGAATCAAAAGTGTACTGTAAGATAGGAAACAGGGCTGATGCAGTCTGCCATAGCTCCTCCTCTCCAGTTTACTATAGAAGCAGCTGTAAGCCCTAGCTCTGCTGTCAGTGCCTGGACTACCACTGACTATCAGGTCTTTTCTTCATCCCTGAAGCTGTGAGGAGGCTCGCAGCCCCGTCCCTCCCAGCTCCATCCCACCCCTAACATCCCTGACAGGACGCGCTGCTTCTAAGAGCTCTGTCCTGGCTATAAATACCCCCTGTAATGGCTTTGAGTGAAAAAGCAAGCTTAATCAATCAGTTCATGTTACGTGGAGGGCGGAGGGTGTGGTGCTGTATGGATCAGGAGGAGGAGGAGGAGGAGGAGGGGGGAGGGCTGGAAACTCCAGAGAAGAGTGAAAGTTTGTGCCCCCCTTCTACTCCCTCCATAAAGCAGCTGTAACGTTCCTGTTTACCCTGAGCTGTCTGAGCCTGGGGGACTCTGCTCCTCCCTGCTCCTCTCTGCTCCTCTCTGCTCCTCTCCTGTCTGTCTCCTTCATTTCCACTATAGTTGCCTTCTCTCGTCTGAACTACTATATTGTATAACTGTATTAGTGCCGCAGCAGTCACTTTCCATGGTTGGCTAGAAGTTGATTTGAACATTTAAAGATCATTTTGAGAACGAGTTTAAGAAATGAAATCTGTTAGTGTTAAACTGCTTATTAAGATAGTTTACTTAATTAGTCGAGTAATCGAGTTCTAGTTAGCAGTTTCAGCGGCTGAACATTGGTTGGAACAGCTAGAAATGAACGCAGAGGAAGCAGATGACTCACTCCACGTGGTGGTGAAGTCTGTAGGAAGCAGTTGTTGTTTTCCAGAGTGTGAAGCATGTAAACGCAGAGTTTTCTTTGACAGCAGATTCAGATTTCTGCAGGATGTCCAGTGGTACAGATGTCGTCTCTTCTCTCTCTTTGAGACCTTTTTATTTCATTCCTGTCGTTTTGCTGAGCCACCGATGGAACAGGCCGAACTGAAACTCGTTTCTCAAACTTCTTTTGTTTTGTTCTGTGGTTGCAACTCTGTGAGACCGAGGAAAGCATACGTCACGTCCTGCGATGAGTTGTATCAGAACGACACGAGCTGGAGCAGAATTGACCCCCTAGCTGTGAGGGAAACACTTCTCACTTTCAGTTTTGGTTTCTTCCAGTTTAGCAGGAGGTTTGTTCCACCTCCACCTCTGACTCCAGCTGGAGTCGGCTCTGCTTTGGCCCCGTTCACTCTGAGTGTGTTTTGACTCGTCTCTCTCTCTGTTTCCCTCCCTCAGCCGTGTAGTGTTGCCAGTCTCTGTGGAAGAGGTGAGTCCTCCTTCAGCTCCTCGTCCCTCATCCTCCTGCAGGATCCTCCAGCCTGTTGTGATGTGTCCAGTCTGGATCCAGACAGACACGTCTTTGTGTCTGAGCCCAGCAGATGCTGCTCTATGTCATCTAGCTCCTCATCATCATCATGTTTCTGTTTTCTTCAGTTTATTGGAAAGTGGATCAACTGTCACGTCCAGTGACTCAAATATTATATTATCAATGTTTTTGTGTTTCTTTTGTCTCGAAGGGGCAGAAAAAACAAAAACGATTACAGACAAATCAGACACTGCACCTAGCTAAGGAATTACTAGACCAGAAACAACTAATCGGCTAATCTAGAAAGCAATTAACAGATTAATCTACTCTCAATCAATCAATCCGCTCTCACAAACGTTGTCCTCAGACAGATTGTTAGAACTTATTTATGACTGTTTCTTAACACTTTTACAATATTTGATTGCTCTCAACAAATGTCTTCTCCTCTCCACTCCACTCCTCTCCTCTCCTCTCCTCTCCTCTCCTCTCCTCTCCTCTCCTCTCCTCTCCTCTCCTCTCCTCTCCTCTCAGTATCAAGTCGGGCAGCTCTACTCCGTGGCCGAGGCCAGCAAGAATGAGACGGGAGGAGGAGAAGGCATCGAGGTGCTGAAGAACGAGCCCTACGAGAAGGATGGAGAGAAGGGACAATACACGCATAAAATCTACCATCTAAAGAGGCGAGTGTCTGGGTCAGCCTGACCACCCTCCTGCTGGGGGATGCAGGGCAGGACTTCTAGAGGCATCTAAAGTTGCATTGTTACTTCCAGTCAGGCAAAATCACATAAAGTTGCCTGAAGCCTACATTTGGTTGCCAGATAAGCATGAAAGGAGTCAGATCTGTGCAGAAACGGACCATAATATTCTCAGGGCTAAATGTAGGATGGTAAACAGCACCTGAGGCATCTCTGCTGAAACCAGTCTCCCATAGCGTCTATGTTAACAGCAGAGAACAACCTGCTCTACCTTTCTAGGTCTGCTGTAAGGGCAGGGCATAGAAGATGAGCTGTGGAAGGAGACCTCTCAGTTCACACCCTGTCAGGTGTCACTTTACCTTATAACCGGTGCCACACCTGAGCAGCCGCTACAAATAAGAGGAGGAACAACAGGCCAACCTGGACCTATCCATTATTCATCAGCGCTGGCCGACACCTGCAGGCTGACGGGAGCAAAAGTGTTGTCAGAGCAACACGAACCTGTCAGCACCTCCGTCTGGCCTGGTTCCTCTAGACCCAGCCGCCAGGACAAGCCTGGACCGTCTGAGCCCAGCTGCCTCTGGTTTACCACATCACAGTGGCTCCATGACTGCTATCAGGCCTCAACAGCCCTGGAGTCATCACTAGAGGAGGAGGAGGAGGAGGAGGGCTCGTAGAGTAGATCCTCTCAGACACAACCACGGTCCAGCTCATTATACGTTGAAGTTGTAGGTTCTCCCTGAATTGATCCAGAAACAGTAATAAAATGTAGAATATGGAAGATAAACTGAACTGATGCACAGGTACCGATAAAAACTAGAGTTTTAGATGACAAGTTGTTATGCCGCTACGCCATAATGGCAGGGCTGAGAAGGAAACACTGAGGTTAGCATTGCTATGCTAGGAGGTGGCTATGTTTACTGTACAGCCTGGTGCCCTACAGTAACACCCTGAGACTAATACCCTGGGAGTAGGGAGTAGTTTCCACTGTCATCCTGCACTTAAATGAGAGCAAAATGAAGCTGATGACTGAGGTCCAGGTACACAGACATGATAAATGATAGAATAGTGCAAACAATGATAAACAATCAAAATCAGATGAGTCCAGCAGACAGGATGAACCAATGTTTGGTTTAGAAGAAGCTGAGATCAGAGAATTCTCATTCTCATGTGGTTTGAAATGCTTAAATGGATTCACTGGTTATGGAGATGGCTGATTATTCTGTCAGTGGGTGATGAGTTGCTTGGTTGCTGCAGGTGACCAGTGCAGACCTGTGTCCTGGTTCTCTGTGTCGGACTGGATTCTAACTTCAGACTGGTTTCTCTTCCCTTTGTGCTGCCTGTGCAGTAAAGTCCCCGCCTTTGTGAAGATGATTGCACCAGAGGGGGCGCTAGTTTTTCACGAAAAGGCCTGGAACGCCTACCCGTACTGCCGCACCAGTGAGTCCCCACACAACCCTGCCTGGACAGAACTCCGCGTCACACTGACTCTGACCCGTGTCTCTCTCTCTCTCTCTCTCTCCGTCTCGCTCCGTCTCCACGTGTGCCCCTGCAGTCGTGACGGTGAGTTCTTCGTCTCTCCGCTCTTCATCCTGTGCTCTTCATCCTGCGCTCCCAGCGCTTTGTGGGGCCACCTGCAGCGTTCATACAGAGTGACAACAACCTGGACAAGTCCTGGAACCCTAGGACGTCATTTTCTAGAAACAGAAACAAGGAGAAAGAAGTACACCCCCAAAATGTTGGAAAAGTCATGAGATTATTCCAACTTAATGAGCGAATGAATGTTTGTTTTTACAGAACTACACACTGTTGAATAATCAATAAACGTTCATTTAATTAGTTTTTCTGACCCGTGGCTCAGGTGACCTAGAGGGAGGTCTCCGTGCTCCTCTGAGCAGACCTTTGTCTCCTCGGCCTGGTAGTCAGTAGTCAGTAGTCAGTAGGTAGTGGTTAGCTGCTGCTGCTGGTTAAGAATAGCCCTGCTGCAGCCTCTCCAGCACTGTTTGGCTCTAAATGTCTGATTAGTTAATTGGATTGAGCCGCAGGGTTTAAGTACACCTCTCAGTATCTGCCATTCATGGCCTCCTCCTCGCTGGCTGAGCCTCAGGGTTTCTCAGAATTCACTCCCATTCACTCTAATAACCTGTGTGTGTGTGTGTCCTCTCTCTCTCTCTCCCTCCAGAACGAGTACATGAAGGACGACTTTATGATTAAGATCGAGACGTGGCACAAACCTGACATGGGAACAATAGAAAATGTGAGTCCTCCGACTGAGTGGTTCAGATCCTCTTATCAGCCCCTCATTCAGTCAGAACCACTGTACTTGACTTTATAACTAGAATACTGATCCAAGGCAGGGATGTGTTGTATGCTCAGACATTTCTATTAGCAGTAATAGAAGGTATATACTGTAACAAATAAGGAAAGATGAATGATGAAGTTAAGTCAATATTTACAGGTTTATTTTAATGATTTTGTCTTAATGTCTTCTTTGGAGCGTTGTTCCTTCCCAGCTGATCTGAGGTCAGTTGTATGGATGTGCTCTATAGATTTAATCACAAACTATGAGGGTTTAGTGAGTTGGAGTTGTGTTGATGGTCACTGCTTTAAATGTTGAGAAAGAAAGTTTTCAACCGTGTGTAAAACCCCTCAGCGTGGGTGGAGCAGGGAGGCTCAGGTTACACTCCGTCATGTGTTTGTGAGTTAGTCTCAGCCCGGGTTTGACTGAAGCTGCTGTGGAGAGTCTGACCCGCCTGTCTGTGTCTCTGTCTCTGTCTCCATCAGGTCCATGACCTGGACGAGCCGACGTGGAGGACCGTGGAAGTCGTGCCCATAGACATCGCAAACAAAGACGAGGTGGCAGCCGGGGTGAGTGTGGTCAGCAGCAGCCTCCTCTAGCCAGGGAGGTGCTAACCTGAGGAGCAGCCTGGTCACACAAACCAGCTTAATGCATCTCACATACACACACACACATGCTTTACATGTCTGAACATAACATTAAGATCATCCTGAACACTCATCTCTAAAGAGCATCAAACGCTCACAAAATGAAAGTGATGTTTCTAGAATTTCCAATGAGACCAGCTGCTTCTTGCAAGTGTTTCTGTTGAAGGGTGCTTTACATATGAGATGTAGCTCCATCCCATAATAACCCTGGTAGCATGTGGTCCTGCTCCATCCCATAATAACCCTGGTAGCATGTGGTCCTGCTCCATCCCATAATAACCCTGGTACCATGTGGTCCTGCTCCATCCCATAATAACCCTGGTACCATGTGGTCCTGCTCCATCCCATAATAACCCTGGTACCATGTGGTCCTGCTCCATCCCATAATAACCCTGGTACCATGTGGTCCTGCTCCATCCCATAATAACCCTGGTACCATGTGGTCCTGCTCCATCCCATAATAACCCTGGTACCATGTGGTCCTGGTCCTCCACTCTGAGGAAGATGGACGTCCAGAACATAGTTTTCTTAGATCTTTGAATCAGATGTAGAAACAGTTGAGTCTCCTCCTCTGTCCATCTGGTCTGAAGGGAACTGGTCATGTGACCCCTACGTCAGGTCACGTGACCTGGAGATGTGAACAAAGTGTCTCCATCACACTTTGAGATCAGCTTCTGGAGGAGCAGCTCAGGAGATGGGAACATCTCATGAACTTTGGGCAGATGTTTCTTCTCCATGGGAGTGGTGGGAGGGAGGCGGTGAGGCGTGGGAGGATTTCAACCTGTGACCTCTGGGAAGTCCAGGTCCTCATCCAGCAGCCCAGTGGAGAGCTTTGCTGCTTCTAGGGTCATGAAAACAGAGTGAAGCCCTGAACCAGCAGTGAAGGGGTCAAACCACCCAGTACCATGTGACCAGTCGTTGTTCCTCACACTGGAACTGAGTCATGTTGGTAACGGTGAAACCACGTGCACGAGCAGGTCTGTGATGATGCTGCTCATCAATATCCTGATTAATTAGCCTCATCACACACACACACACACACACACACACACACACACACACACACACACACACCAGGCTGCAGCCTCAGCTTCCAGCTCTGGTCCTCTGTCCTCAGCTCTGAGCAGACCCGTCCCCAGTCTGTTTACTACTGTAGCTGCTGAAGGTGGGGGGGGGGGGGGGGGGGGGGGGGGGCGGCTGTCTCCCATGAATGCTCCCGTGACCTCATGTTCCCTGCTAAACAGGGAAGCTTCTCATTTCTCCTCATCTCTCACGTCACATTAGAACGTGAGGAGGTGATGCTGTGTTAGGACCTCCTTCAGGAGCTCATTACGTAATGAAACCAGGTGGAAGCTGCTCGGTTCTCCTGAGCTGACCTTCTCAGCTGTTCCAGCTGCAGTCGCTTCTCCTCCCAGGTGTGTTGTGGAGTTGTCGTAGTAATCGGCCTGTGGCAGAGCTCAGCGGGTCAGGGCCTGGTCACCCTGTGGAGGACGCTGGAGCTCCGATGTTCTGGGAGACGTGGAACATAATGAGATAAATCAATCAAACTCTGATCGGTTCAGCTGGTACCATCAAGTTCAGGTCTAGTAGTAGAGAGGAGCTTCTACCCCCCGGGGTTGGTTGGTTGGTGGGTCACAGTACCATCGAGGTTCTTGTCCCGGCTCCTAAACTATAATGACTTAAGTGGATGAGAGCTGAGGCCAGGGCTTAATCTGAAGGACCATCTGCTCCAGGTATCCTGCAGCCCGGGGATTAAAACAGCACTGAGAGTCCTGAGCTCCTCCAGCTTCTCCCGTTAGAGAACAGACCCAGACACCTCAGAGTCAGCCCACCAGAGAGCCTGGAGGCTGTCCATCATCTCACCTGCTGAGAGCCCCATGGTGTCGCCAGGTGTTTCCATGCTCCCTGAATGTCAGGATAAAACCCAGAAATATTTAAACCTTAAACCTCTGAGATGTCTCTGAGCACAGCTCCTCTCCTGGACCTGTGTGATGGAAACACTTTGTTGACATCTCCAGGTCACGTGACCTGACGTAGGGGTCACATGACCAGTTCCCTTCAGACCAGATGGACAGAGGAGGAGACTCCACTGTTTCTACATCTGATTCAAAGATCTAAGAAACCTATGTTCTGGACGTCCATCTTCCTCAGAGTGGAGGACCAGGACCACATGGTACCAGGGTTATTATGGGATGGAGCAGGACCACATGGTACCAGGGTTATTATGGGATGGAGCAGGACCACATGGTACCAGGGTTATTATGGGATGGAGCAGGACCACATGGTACCAGGGTTATTATGGGATGGAGCAGGACCACATGGTACCAGGGTTATTATGGGATGGAGCAGGACAACATGGTACCAGGGTTATTATGGGATGGAGCAGGACCACATGGTACCAGGGTTATTATGGGATGGAGCAGGACCACATGGTAC
Source organism: Karalla daura (assembly GCA_029224185.1). Classification (NCBI taxonomy): domain Eukaryota; kingdom Metazoa; phylum Chordata; class Actinopteri; order Chaetodontiformes; family Leiognathidae; genus Karalla; species Karalla daura. The sequence goes on along the minus strand of CM055201.1, from coordinate 22,069,240 downwards.
CAGGGTTATTATGGGATGGAGCAGGACCACATGGTACCAGGGTTATTATGGGATGGAGCAGGACCACATGGTACCAGGGTTATTATGGAGCAGAACGCACTCTACCTGGAGTTATGGCTGGAACGCCTTCAATAGAAATCAATTAATTATATATATATATATATATATATATATATATATATATATACACACACACACATCACTTTATTCTGAGAAACTGTATCTGTAGTGAGTGACATTCATTCACACACCCCATTCTCTCTCTCACACACACACACACACACACTACTCACTGATCCACTCGCACCTTCTCTCCTCACACACATTCCAGTATTCTTCCTATCAGTGAACATAAACCAGTTCAGACTTTACTTCAACCTTCCTTCAGCCTCCCCCTGACCTCTGACCCTGGAGCTGCAGGTGTGGTGGTCAGCTGAGACTCAGGCTGCTCTCTGCTCTCTTCCAGGACTACAAACCAGAGGAGGACCCAGCTCTGTTCCACTCCACCAAGACAGGGAGAGGCCCGCTGAGCCCCGAGTGGAAGGTGCGTGGCCCACACCTGACCTGAAGAGACCCCTGTGTGTGTGTGTGTGTGTGTGTGTGTGTGTGTGTGTGTGTGTGTGTGTGTGTGTGTGTGTGTGTGTGTGTGTGTGTGTGTGCGCGCTCTCCTCACTCACTCAGCCCCGCCTCCTCTGCTCTCCTCCTCCTACAGAGCGAGCTGAAGGGAGACTGTCCTTACATGTGTGCATACAAACTGGTGACAGTCAAGTTCAGATGGTGGGGTCTGCAGACCAAAGTGGAGGGGTTCATCCAAAGGGTAACGCTCTCTCTCTCTCTCTCTCTCTCTCTCTCTCCCTCTCTCTCTCTCTCCCTCCTGACTGTTCAGCCTGTCTGTGTCCTGTCTGTGCTGCTTCTCTCTAGTCCAGGTCCTCTGTCACTACCCAGGTGTGCTACTCACCTGTGCAGTCTTCAAATAAAGCATTAAATGTCTTCAGTGTGGATATTATGGTGTCTTAACTGGAACCAAGACGAATGATTCCTAAAGAGGCCTAGGACGTTTGTTTGTTTTTAAACAAAGAAGCGGATGGAAGCAGTGTTTAGTTTCTGACTGACGGACGGTTCCCTGGCTGGGGAACACAGAGTGAATCCTTGTTCTTCTTCTCCTCCACAGCAAGAAAAACGCATTTTCACCAACTTCCACCGCCAGCTGTTCTGCTGGATCGACAGATGGATGGGTCTGACCATGGAGGACATCAGGCGGATGGAGGAGGAGACCCAGAAGGAGCTGGAGGAGGTAAAGAGCTCCTGGTGTCTGTTGAGCAGCATCTCTGCTCCAGATCACACACTAGTAGAAAATGTCTGGTCCTGGATCCCTGAAACCCCTCTGGACTTACAGCTCTGTCAGTTAGAGATGCAGGGAGGTCTGGAGCTGCTGCCCCCTGGTGGTGGGAGGTGGTCCATCGCCTCCTTCAATCTGCCCACACAGATCGCGTATATGCTCAGATCTGTCTCAGCTAGAACTGTTGGTCCAGAGCTCCTGTTGTAGAGGTTTTGGTCTCACCTGGTCTAGCGCTATCACCGTGTAGTCTACTTCCACTGAATGTTGAGAGCAGACGGGTTACTGGTTCCCAGCCTGTTGGACGGGGCCAGGGGACTGGTCCAGTGTGGATCTGTGTCTGTGCTGTCTAACTGTTCACTCTCACACCAGATGCGTCAGAAGGGAGACGTGCGAGGGACCTCTGCCACGGACGAGTAGCGGCCTGTCGCTGTAGACTAGAGGCAGGCTGAGTAAGTCCCCCCGGGTCTGGCTCTGCATGGATGCTCCTCCTCCTCCTCTTCCTCCTCGTGCTGCTGCCTGTCTGACACTAACACTCGCTCCGTCTCTTTCAGATCATCTCATCATCTCCATCTGCTCCGTTCTAACGTTGACATCTCACAGGCTCCGTTCTGCACATGTGGCTGAGCTGAGACGTGTTATTATCAGGAGAAAAGGTTCAGGACAGACTGTCCTCCACCTGCTGCCACAGGGCCTTCACCTTTAGTGAACGTTGATGAACCAATTTCAGGGAAATGAAGGCCCTTTTAAGAACTCTTAATCTCATCAGTCTCATTTTATTAGGTATTAACAAATGAATTTGCTCATATTTTGAGCCTGACTTGGTGAATCGGTGAGTCTTGTGTAATTTAACAAACTTTTCCTTTGGTTTCATTTATATTCTGTGGAGCAGACTAGGACTGTGTAGGAGTTAGAGAACACGCTGAGAGGCCACAGTTGTAGAACGGGGCCTCTGCCTGTGGTGTTGGGGTCTGTTTTTCTTTCTCCTCTGCCTGCTGATCACCCTCTCACAGCTGCAGCTTCTCCTCCAGCTGCTCCTCGTCTCCCTCACCTCTCACTCTGTCCTCCTGACGTCTCGGGCCGAGGAGGTCTCCTCCTGCATGTGCTGCTCTGGCCCCTGAGCTCCTGTGTGACCACACTGACCCCCCCCCCCCTCTCTCTCTCTGTCCCTCAGCTGCGTAGTAAAGGTCCGATTCGAGGCACCAGTGCTGCTCATGAGCAATGAGGCAAATCAACCAAACCCTGTCATGATGACGTCACCAGAGACGAGTCCACCCGCCCCGGAGGAGCCCCGCCCCCGCCGCCGCTCCTCTGCTGTCTCACATGATTCATTGTGGGGTTTGACAAGCTTGGTTAACAGTACTGTACAGACCCCCCCCCCCCCCCTCTCTACAACCAACCCCCCCCCCCAGATCACACGCCTCCTGTTCACCAAAACAAAACGACACAAAAACAAAAAACATGGTTTTGCATACGTTTAAAAAAGGAAAAAAACAAAACAAAAAAAGCAGAAAAAACCTCTTTGCACAGAAAACGTAACTTGCCTGACATGTAATTGTGAGTTGATCATGACACTGGGCTTTGTTTTTATTCAGGTGTGTAAAAAACAAACAAAACAAAAAAACAACAAAGAAGGAAAAACGTGACTCAGAAAGCAGTCGAGCCTTTTAAAATTCCTTAGAATGTTTTTAGTCGACAGGGTTTCCCACAGGAATTGGTGATTATTGATTATTAGCAGGTATTGGACCAGCCCCCCCCCCCCGCCCCCCCCCCCCCTGTGTATTATAACTGTCTGTCTCTACTTTAATCCTTGTCTCTCCCCTCAATATTGTCTGTTTTTGTCCTGATAGACCTCGTCTGGCTCTCCTCCCCTGTCTCGCTGTCCCGTCCCTCTGTCTGGCAGTTGTTTGGGAATACTGGTGTTTTTCTTTCGTGTTCTTTCTCTCTTTTTCTTTTTCTTTCTTTTTGTTTCTTTTCTCTTTTCTTTTCCTTTCCCTGGTTTTGACGTTTCGAGGCTAATCCACTACCTGGTTACGGTTCAAAGCAAAAGAAAGTTAACGCTCCTCCTGCACGATGGAGAACTCTCGACTGCTTCCCCTCACTCTGACACACACACGTTCAACATGCACCCCCCTCCTCCAACACACACACACACACACACACACACACACACACTGTCACAAGTGCATGTGGACAACAGAAACTCCTCACTACTACAGCGTCACTGCATGTGTACAGTCGCTGCAATGCAGCTTTGAGCTCGAGTCGGATTTGTTTGATTGTGTAAAATCAAGAGGAGGGGGGGTGGTGCCCCCCCCCCCTCCCCTCCACACCCCCCACCCCCCCAGAGAGTCTGTACAATTACACCCGTGTGTTAGCGTGTGTGTGTGTGTGCAATCTGTGTGCTTGTTATCAGCTGCCTTCGCTCTTAAAACAGAACTAGTGGCTGGTTGGGTCAGGGTGGGGTGGGGGGGGGGTCAGAGGTCACTCCCTGGCTTTAGGGCTGGAAGCCTCCACAGACGCTTCTTCTTCTTCTTCTGTTTTTGTTTCACTGGATCGAATCAGGACGAGAGCTTGGTGCATGTACTAAGGCAGTTTTTTATATATCTGAATATATAAATGAGCTTTCTCAAACGGCTTCCTCTCCTCAGAGCTGAGAGGCTCCAGGCAGGCCAGCAGGCAGTCTGGCTCTTGTATAGTCTTTATTTTTCTTCTTCTCACCATGTTTTTAGTGATTGTGGGGAAAGCTCGGCGCTCTTCTCAGACGTCTTTAGTTGCAGACGGACGGATGGATGGAGTCGTTCTGGTAGTCTTAGATCACGGAGGACGACCTGATGGAGGCGGGAACGGGTCTCCAGCCCCTCCGCCCCTCCGCTCTCTCCTCCCTCGCGTCCCGCGGTTTGATCATGTCAGAGCTCACGTCGGCCATCTTGGCTCCGGGGCGTAAAGCGGATCCCGTCGGAGCTCCAGGTGGAACACTCTAGGCCGGTCACGCTTCCTGCGATCATGACGCAGCTTCGATCACGACTTAGGTTCAGACAGAACCTATCGTCTGGCACCAGAGTTAACAAGTGTACTTTATAATAGGCCCATTACAGAATGGACAAACTGTACATACATACATACATACATACATAGATACAAACGCTGACTTGAAGGGACTTTCACAGCTCCAGGCGTCGACCTTTAAAATACTGTACTGCGTGAGTAACTGTGGGAGGCGGCGTGTGCGTGCGTGCAAAGAGGAGCGACTGTCCACGCAGAAACGTGAGAGAGACGGTTTGAACTCACTGTACCTCATCCATGCTAGTGAATGTACAGCCAGGAGACAGACGTGTCCAACTATGCAGGACCTCTGAGCTGCCGTGTCTCACACCTGTACGCGACGCCCCAGAACTCCCCCAGAGCGCTCTAGATCTGGATCTGCATGCTCCACTCCCTCTCTCTCTCTCTCTCTCTCTCTCTCTCTCTCTCTCTCTCTCTCTTCTTTCTCTTTCTTCCGTCTCGAGTGTTCTCTGTTTCGATCAGTGCTTTTTTTTTTCTTTTCTTTACTTTTTTTTTTTTTTTTTGAGAAGCTCCTTGAACTGCATCAGACAAGAAGGGAAAAACATCCTTTGTACCGGGGGTAAGGGGCGGCTCCTCCTCCTCCTCCTCCTCCTCCTCCTCCTCCTCCTCCTCCTCCTCCTCTTGGAAGTGGCACCGGACGGGGCTCCGACCTCGGAGCCGTGCTGAGGAGTGAAGGCCCGGTCCGGTGTGAGGGGGGCGAGGAGCCGCCCTGCAGACCAGTCTGGAGCTGGTGCTGCTGGGAGGACTGGGGGGAGGCTCAGACCGCTGAGGGAAACAGGTGGAGTCCAAAATACTGTTTTCTTTATTGTAATCATGGAAATAAGCACTTGCAAAATCTACTGTTTTTTTTTTCTTTTCTTTTCTTTCTTTCATGTTTTCTTTCTTTTTTTTTGTTTTTTGTTTTTGAAAGACAAAGATTCACAATGTACTCAATTTTCTCTTTTCTGATAAGGCAAAATTCAGGGGAATTAGTAGTGAATGTAATACAATTAGTTCCTTTTTTTTTGTTTTCTTTATCGCGGCTTCCGAGCTGTGTCAGAAGGTCTAGACAATGGAACATAACAGAATATCTAATAAATTTGAACAAATAAGAGAATCCATGTGATGTTTCCTGGTTTTGTTATTGTCCCGCGTCCCTTCATTCACATTCACACAAACTCAGGTGTGCTCACACCTGCAGGTCTGGAGTAGGAGACTTCAGATCGAAAAGAAGTTCTACTCCAATAAAGTAGTGATTAGTACAGAAAACACAGAAAACTATTTGTACTTCAATCTGTGGATTGTGATAAATGAGAAAATCCCTTCACAATTAAGTCACTAGAAATGGTGATCAGTAATTGACCTTTTTGGAGTTGAATCTAATTATTGTATTTTACTATTTAAATTCTTTAATAAACTTCCTTACCTGGTCATTAATGTCACTGGTGTATCGTAACCTATTGCCACTTATATTTTATTTCCATTATTTATTGTCATTGATTACTAATAGAGCATTTAATCTAAACAACAAAGCACTTGTCACATCAAAACAACACAGACCGTATGTGTGTTGAGTGTGTTCACTACTTTTATTTAACAGCTTGGACAATGTTATTTACAGTGATTTTATACAAACACTGAGGGTCTCTTATGATGTGTCAGTTTGTTAATAAATCGTCAAGTAGAGTTTGTATGTGAATGAGTCTGAATCATCTCATGAGACCAAGCAGGAGCAGAACAGCTGGGGATGTTTACTCTGATTACTTCTCCCTGATGATAAACAGCTTAACAGGACTTTACTGTGTTATCAATGTCTTCACGGTTTGCATCTGTAAATCCAGCCAGGATCTGGACACATTATGACTTATGTTTACTCTCATTACTCATGATTGTCATCACTTATTTATCCTATTATATTTTATGCTACTTATTGTATACTGGTAGTGTTATTACTGCTTATTTTGTAGTATTTACTGTGAAGATTCTGTGTGAACTTGTGAATGTGATGTTCTTTTGTGTGAATATGTAGGTAAATTATATGAATAATTTACCTCTGAGGAAAAATTAAGTAGTTATCTCATCTGATCTTAAACAGCAGCTCCACCACCTCCACCAGTCCCTGAAGCAGCTGCTTCTCTATCAGCTCAGCCACTGAAGCAGCAGCAGCTTCAGCAGCTCCTTCATCACTGTCAGCTTCAGCCCCTGAAACACCAGCTTCTCCATCAGTCCCTGAGGCAGCTTCAGCATCTTCTTCATCTGCACCAGCCTCTAAAACCTCAGCCTCTCCATCTCCATCAGTCCCTGAAGCAGCCTCAGCAGCCTCTCCATCTCCATCAGTCTCTTAACGCTCCTCCACGCAGGTCGCAGCGCGCATGCGCAGACCCTGCAGGTAAACTCCACCATGGCGGCGAGAGGCCATGTGCAGGACCCTAACGACCGGAGGCTCAGACCGATCTACGGTAAGCTCTGAATGGAGACCGGCTCCGGTGCGGCGGAGAGCGGCGGCCCGGGCCTCGGACCGGTGCTTTCCCCCGGGCTTTAACGCTGTGTACCGGTGGAGACAGCGCTGCGGCCCCGCCGCTCAGACCTCGGTGTGTGCTGCCCGCAGTGTCCGATGACAGTGCACCTTCCCCGGGCTGCGGAGGAGAGGCTGCCGCCCCCTGCGGGGCGGGGGACCGGGGGTCTCTGGGTGGTACCGGGGCTCGGTACTGTGTCGCTGTGTGACCCGGGCTGCGGAGCCTCTGGCTCGACTCGGTTCAGGAGCGGTGTCCGCTGCTTGACAGCCGAGCTAACGTGTGTGCTAGCGGGGCAGGGAGAGCGATGAGAGCCGGAGACAGTACCTGCAGCACCGGGGGTGGGAGGAGGGAGGTCTGTGTCTGTCTGGCCCGGGTGGTCGAGCCCTCCTCAGAGGGTTTCGGTCCATGTCCAGCCTGAACATGTCCACATATCCCCGGTGTAACTGCACGTTACTGCTGCTAGCCGCTGCTAGCATCGGCTCCATATGAATGTAAGGACAAAGCTCCGAGCTAACCCGGCTAGCTAAGGCTAATCCGCTACTAGCACCGAGCTGTCACAGCTAACAACAGGGACGGTTACGGGGGCTTAGACAGTCACTGAGCAGGGACTGTAACTGAGCTCTGGTAGTAACGTAATCTTGCAGAGTAACGTAGTTGAGAAGATAGCGTAGCCCCGACGGTGACAGAGCTGAATGGGTAACGTTGCTCAAACTGTAACGGGGCTGAGACTGTACGGAACACAGCTGTGCTTAGTACCGCAGTAGACAAGGTAACGAAACCTCCCACTGTAACGAGGCAGAGAGCTCTGATGGTAACATAGCTTTGACTGTGAGGGGGGTGTAGATCAGAGTACCAAGCCTAGAGAATCAGAGCTGAAACTGTAACGGGCAGAGAGACTTGTAATAGAGCTGGTGGTAACATGGCTGAGAAGGTAATAGAGCTGGCAGGGTAACTGGGCTCAGAAAGTAACGTAGCCCTGACTGTAACAGAGCTCTCACAGTACTGGAGGAGGGATGTTCATGGGGCTCAAAGAGTGACAGAGCTCTGGGGTGGTGATGGAGCTGAGCTGAGTAATGTAACTGACAGGGTAACAGAGCCCTGACTGTAACCAGCCCACAGGGTGATGTAGCACCAACAGTAACGTAACTGAGAAGGTAACAGAGCAGGTGGAGGAGCTGTAACGTAACGTGGACTGTAACAGAGCTCACATGAGAAGGTAGCGTACCTGTACAGGTAGCAGAGCTTAAAGAGTGACAGCTCTGCTGGTAACATGGTAACGTAGCTGAGAAGGTGGCAGAGCTGTGATTGTAACAGAGCTCAGGTGGTAAGAGTCTGTACCGTTACAGAGGGGAGATGGGAACGGTAACAGACTGTAACCAGAGTTGGTAACAAGCAAGGAGCAGCAATGGTAACCACTATGAAGGCAGAGTCATAACAGAGCTCTAATAGTATCTTAGAGAGAGAAAAAACTGCTTTTGTCAATGATGCAATGAAATTGATTGTAACTCAAATAAATCCAGCAGCATTAGAACAGAGTAACAGAGTACAGAGTAGTAGCAGTCGTAGAGTGGAGGGATAGCTGCACAAAGTCAAAAACAGGAACTGTACGTGATGTTCAGATGTGAAGGACTGCCCAGCGTGGAGCGTAAACACCGTGACAATGATTCTGGGCTCAGAGTCACCAGGGCAGAGCAGAGAGCAGGAGGTAGAGCAGCGGGCAGGTTCTGAGACGGGAGGTTATTAAGCTTCACAGCGATGACACTGTAACGCAGCTCAAACAACAGCGGTGAGCAACCCGGCAGGTAACAGACCGGCACGCTACCTGTGCCTGACTGCTCCACCCCGCAGAGCCAGAGTGGTGCAGGCAGGAGGAGCGAGTTAGTTTGAGCTTTAATGTCTTCTATTTTTACAGGTTGACGTAGCCTCAAACTTTAAGTATTAATCATGTTCTAGGTTCAGCACTTTGAGTTCCCCCAGGATATGGATTTGCTCTAGAAATGGAGCTGCCTCCTCTTGCCTGCGATATTGATGTCGGCTCTACCAAATTATCTGCATCTTATAGGATAAAATGTGTTAATTGTAGTTGCAACTACAATCTACACTCTGTAGTGTTGTTACTGTCTCCTCAGATCAGATAGTGATGGAGCATATAGAGTGTTTATAAAGCTGTTTTTCAGTCTATTTGCTGCTGGTTGGGCCACATTACACAGACTGTCAGAGGTAGGATGGACACACACACACACACACACACACACACACACACACACACACACACACACACACACACACACCTGTGTCGTGTGTTAATAAGCTCTTATAGAGCAGTACTAGGAGGACACAGACAGTTCCTGACTGAGTTCCTGAGGAAGTAGAGCTTCAGCCTCTTGCTCCGAGGAACCAGAGCTCCCAGAGCGCCATCCCTCACGTTCCTCACATCCCAGATGAACCTGAGCGGTCCGTCCGGATCGCTCTGTTCTCCTGCAGCTCCCAGGAAAAACAAAGAGCGCTCCGACGGCCGTAAATGCCCCAGTCGCTCTGGCAGCGGCGAGGCGTTCATGTCCCTCAGATTTCTGTCGGATTCCATCAACTCCTGGCGTCTGTGCGCGATGACAGCGCGAGCGGAGAGAATAGACATGACATAGCGGCAGCGTCAGCCCGGCACGGTTAATCTGGGCAGCCAGCTGTCCTGGAGGGCCGGGCGGGAGCACGGCGAGCTGCGGCTGCCCGGGTGTTCTACCAGCCAGCCGCACACTTCACCTCATGGACGGGGACGGGCCGGCAGGCCGCAGCTCTCACAGGGCGTCTGGGCCTCTCTAGAGGTCTTCATGACGATTTCATGAAGTATTCCCTTTGCTCGGTATTCCAGCTCTTCCCAAAGAGTTGAGACTGTTGAAAAGAGTCAGAGCCAGAGTCACTGGTTGTGACCAGAGTTTTATTTCAAGGCACTTTGTTCCCTCCCAGCTGATCTGGGATCTGTTGTATGGTTCTGCTCTATAGATTTAACAACGAGCCACGACTGTTCAGTGAGTTACAGATGTGTTGCTGGTCACAGCTGGAGACGGAGAGAGGTCGACATTAACCTGAGACCAACTATCTCTGGTGCTTGAAACGTGTCAACAACTTAAACTGATCCTCAGGAGACTGTCACTGATAGATAATGTGTGATTCTGGCAGAGTTTTGTGGTTTCTGTTGTCCTTGATGGATCTGTTGATTACTTTCCTGATTAATCAATGAGGTGTTTGGTTTAAAAAATGACACATAAATGCTTAAAACTGGTCAACGCCTGTTTCTTTTGCAAAGAAAAGAAACAAAGAAACCAGAAAATGTTGACGTCGAGGAAGTTTTGAACTGAGAATTTTGACTTAACTCTTTATCTCAGTTGTACTCATTGAAAGATTAACACCTTGAACTGCTATCCCACTAATGTATGTGTGTGTGTGTATGTGTGCGTGTGTGTTTGTTGTGTGTGTGTGTGTGTGTGTGTGTGTGTGTGTGTGTGTGTGTGTGTGTGTGTGTGTGTGTACCAGATTACCTCGATAATGGCCACAACAAGATGGCGATACAGCAGGCAGATAAACTGCTGAAGAAACATAAAGACCTGCACTGTGCCAAGGTGAGTCTGCTGTCACGTCTCTCTCACACACACACACACACACACACACACACACACACACACACACACACACACACATACACACACACACACACACACACACACACACACACACACACCCGTGTGAGGATTGCTCTCTGCTCACAGATCAGGAATCTGTTTTCTTCTTCCAAGTTCCACTTTCTCACCGTCTGCATCTGTCCAGGGTTATTATTATCACATACACACACGCACACACGCACACACACACACATGCACACACACACTCTCTCCTCTTGGAGCGTGTGGCGGTGTGTTCAAGGACGCTCTGACAGGATGAACACATGCTGCTGTGACCTGGCGTCCCTGCTGTCACCAGCAGCTCCTCCAGCTCGTTAACCTCTCCAAAACGTTCATCTCTCC